>WNWU01000231.1:95582-108621 GCA_012654045.1 Ptyas mucosa
TGTATATATATTTATGACAAGTTTATATATATATATACACATATATTATATATATGTGTGTTTGTGTGTGTGTGTGTATAATGTGTATGTGTGTTTGTGTGTGTGTAACATTCAAACTTTCAACAGTCTTGGTCATCATCCAACAACAACAACAACAACAAAACACAAGCTAGTCAGGAACACAAAAACATCATGAGGTAATTTAAACAGTATACAGAACACAGGGGGAAAAATGGAGGGGAAAAAGGGAAACTCCCCCTTTATACTTACATTAGCTAATCAGAGCATAGATTACCTCATGCATGTATCAGCACTCTCTAACTAATCAACTACAATTGTGTGTTCTGGCCTATTGTACACTTTACCGTTTCCAGCAACTAAATTCAATAACCTAACAAATTGGAATAGAACTTAAACTTTTATACCGCTTCACAGTGCTTTACAGCCCTCTTTAAGCAGTTTACAGAGTCAGCAAATTTTCCCCAACAATCTGGGGGCAATCCTTATTTTACCCACCTCAGAAGGATAGAAGATTGAGTCAACCTTGAGCTGATCTGGATCAAACATCTGGCGGTAGACAGAGTTAGCCTGGAATACTGCATTCTAAACTACTGTATCACCAAGGGAACAAAGGGAACAGTGGATAATGAAGAAAATTTAATTCCCTCTCCATACTCAAGTATATCTCCACGGCCCCTTCCCTTCAGGGAGTAAGAAAGTTCACCTAAAGACTGCTGTTGCCCCCATCCAGCCAGCCCTACTTCACAATGAAACATCTGAGTCACTCCATCCTTCCTTCACCAGCCACCATTATGAAGAGATTTCAAATTTTAGAATAGAATAGAATAGATTTTTTTTTATTGTCCAAGTGTGATTGGACAGACAAAGAATTTGTCTTTGGTGCATACACTCTCAGTGTACATAAAAAAAAAGATACATTCATGAAGAATCATAAGGTACAACACTTAATGATAGTCATTGGGTACAAATAAGCAATCAGGAAACAATATCAATATAAATCGTAAGGATACAAGCAACAAAATTACAGTCATAAGTGGAAGGAGATGGGTGATAGGAACGATGAGAAGATTAACAGTAGTGCAGCCTTAGTGAATAGTTTGACAGTGTTGAGGGAATTATTTGTTTAGCAGAGTGATGGCGTTCGGGAAAAAACTTCCTTGTGTCTAGTTGTTCTGGTGTGCAGTGCTCTATAACGTCGTTTTGAGGGTAGGAGTTGAAACAATTTATGTCCAGGATGTGAGGAGTCTGTAAATATTTTCAGCCTCTGTTCCAAATTAGACAATCACCACTAGCCTGTCTGACCTTGCTGCCAGCGGATTGAATGCAACTGGGAGGTGGGGAAGAAGGTTGGGACACAACATTCCCGTTTTTCTTTGTTTCACAAAATCTAGCATGGTGAGAAGGCATGATGGACTTGAAGTGGCCACAGCGTTTCCGAATTTCATTCCCATGGAAGTCATCGCTCCCAGCATTCTGTAAGTTTGCTCATTACCTTGGGAATTACCTTGGTTTAATAACGGTTGCTCTGTAACTTTTCAATTTTGCCCGATTGAAGGTTACAAACAAACAGACACGAGAGTTTTAGTAGTATTTAGTAGGAAGTTAGCACCCACCCGTCTCCTAGAAAAATGAAATATTGTAGGAAATATTAAAAGGGCAGAATATTTCCCCTAAAAGGGAGGCAGAAACTCAGACACCCCCGACTACCTTTGTCAATGGTCCATGAAGGCCTGGGCCAGTCTATTCTACATAACAAAGATCTAGCTCCTTCAGGCAGAGCCATAGTAAGAATTGCCCAAAGCCCCTTCATTACATCATCACCCAGCAAGGCTGAACCAAGCCTGGGACACTGACAACCTACTGACGACCAATCAGAATACAACTCAAATTCAAAAGATCAGAGAAAGCATAAAACCCAGGCACTCTCAGCATCTCTTCCCTTTTTTGCCCAGGACCTCAAGCCATGTGGTCCTGTTCACCATTAAACCATCTTTCCAACCAGCCACCATGTCTCCAGTGTCTTTTTCCCCACTTGGAAGTGAACCCAAAAGGATATTTCTTCCAACAGTATATAGATGTTTCTAAGAACATCAAGAGTCATGTTTGCACAGTGGTTAGAATGCAGTATTCCAGGCTAACTCTGTCCATTGTCAGGAGTTCGATCTTGACTGGCTTAAGGTTGGTTCAGCCTTCCATCCTTCCAAGGTTGGTAAAATGAGGACCCAGATTTTTGGTGGCAATGTACTGACTCTGTAAACTACTTAAAGAGTGTTGTAAAGCACTATGAAGTGGTATATAAATACTATTGCTATTGCTACCTTAGACATTCTATTATTCCACAGTAGTATCCCTAGAAGGCAGCCCCAGAAAGTTGATCTTGTTGGGTCAATGAACTTAAGCAGGATCAGGCCTGAGTATTATTTGGATGGGGGACCTCAGTCAAGGACAGATCAGAGAACTGGAAAAACAATCCCAGAAGAGTGAGATAAATGAACTACCATTTCCATATTACTAGCATAAAAACAATACAGCTGCATCTCTAACGTCATATGGGTTGACCTCAACTGGAAGGTAACTTTTCTTTTCATTCAATAATGAAGCTTCTTACTTGATAGGACAATAGACTTTCTAGATGCAATATTATAGGGGATGGAAAACCCCAGAATCATTCTACCTTCGATAGCCACAAATTAGCCTGTTTTCCACCCTCTAATTTTGCCAGAGCACAAATGACCATCCTCAAATTGTCCTACTTCAGACACATTGTGTGAAGACCTAGCTCTTTGGAGGGAGGGTCTAATGCTGGGAAAAGTAGAACAGAAGAAAACATGAAGAGACAAGTTGGAAGGTGGATGGATTCAGTTACAGCGATGACGGGCACACTAACGAAAGACCTGAAACCAGGTTAGGCATAAATCATCATGGAGAAAATCTGTCTATGTTGAAGCTAAGGTTCAAAATGACTTGATAGGACATCATCAATCAACATCATGGGATGCATTCAAATTTAATGGCAATATTATCCAGTGGCAGTATTTAAGTAAGACTCAATGAGTCTTGAGGGCAATCTAACCAAAGAGGAATTTGCATTATATTGCTTCCAGCAATCAATTGTCTTGGGCTAACCTTGAGTATTTATAATAGAACTGAATTTGTCTTCTGCTCTTCAGCTTATCCTTATCCAAATCCCTCCTCAAATATATTTCCCCCCCACAAAATGGAATGAAAGAATAAACAAATACACAAAATCTGTCGTTATTCTTTCCTCTTTTATATCCAACTTTTATGCGTAGTCCATAAAGTTTTTTTTTGTTCTCTCAGGTGTAGATTAATGGTAGATAAATGCTGCAAAGGAATGTCGTTGATGTCACCAAATGCACAAATGCACCACTGTTCTTTACGTGCAGTATTTCTCCAGGTGTGTTCATTGATTAAAAATAATTTTTGAGCCCTGGAAAAACAGAGGTCATAAATTGAGAACGCTCTACAGTTGATTGCATCAATATTTTTAGAGACTTTTCACTACCCTTCAAAAGCAAACAGTTTTCTCAAAGCGGCGAACAAGCAAACCCTAAAGTCAATAATACACATCGATTTCTAAATATTACACTCAAAAAACAAAACAAAAAAAATCCTAAAGAGAATCTTGCCATACTTTCTGCAAATTATTTAAAAAAAAAGAACACCAAATCAAAACAATGACAAGATGAAAGGCCATAAATTAAAACCAGTCCAATTTCAATACAACAATTTCAAAGTCAAAAGATTTTATGAACTGACAGAGAAGAATGTTAAGTATATTTCTTGGGGGCAGAGGGCGAGAAACCTGGGCTTCTGTCAATTTGATAGTATCTTCTGGAGAATTTGGATGCAGGAGCTCAATGGATGACCTTCAAACCTACTTAAAGAGAGTTTTTGACATACAGAACAACTGTAGTGGAGTCTGTCCATTATGGTTGCATGTCATGATGGAAGTTAAGCAAGAAAGCATCACTTAGAAAATAAAATGATAGAGTTGGCAGGGAACTTGGAGGTCTTCTAGTCCAACTCCTTACTCAAGCAGGAGACTCTATAGCAATAGCATTTCATAATAGTAATAGCACTTAGACTTACTGTATTTTTCGGAGTATAAGACGCACTGGAGTATAAGATGTACCTTAGTTTTTGGGGAAGAAAATAAGAAAAAGGCTGATTGTCAGGTGGATCAGCCTCCCGGAATACCCCCAATCAGCTGTTCCCAGAGGTGAATTTTAGCAACAGGTTCCTTGACTGTGAACTCTGTTCCTTGCTTTTTTTTTTTCCTGCCTCTGAAACTTCTGAAACTCCATTTCAAAAAAAAACTTTTTTCCTGCCTCTGAAAGCCTCCGAAACAGAGCTTCAGAAAAAAAGCCTCTGAAGCTCTTGTTTGGAGGCTTCTTTTCTGAAGCATCCTTTCTGATGCTTTTTTCAGCTTCTGAAACCTCCGTTTGAGAAGCTGGGTGGGGCACCCAGCTTTTCACCCTCTTTTTGGGGGGAAAAAGGTGCATTTTATACTCTGAAAAATACGATATATATTCTGCTTCACAGCCCTCTCTAAGCAGTTTACAGAGTCAGCATCTTGCCCCCAATAATCTGGGTCCTCATTTTAACGACTTTGGAAGGATGGAAGGCTGAGTTAACCTTGAGATGATGAGAATCGAACTGCTGAACTACTGGCAGTCAGCAGTCAGCAGAATTAGCCTGCAGTACTGCATTCTAACCACTGCGCCACCACAACTCTTCAACCATTTCAGTAAAATGGTAGTCCGGTCTCTTGTTAAAAACCTCCAGTGACAGAACACCTACAACTTCTGGAGGCAAGCCGTTCCACAGGTTAATTGTTCTCAGTGATCAGGAATTTCTCTTTAGTCCATGTTGCTTCTTTCACATTATACATTAACAGAGTTGGAAGGGACTTTATAGGTCATCTAGTCCAACCCCCCGCTCAAGCAGGAGACCCTACACCATTTCTGACAAATGGCAGTCCAATCTTTTCTTGAAAGTCTCAAGTGATGAAGCTCCCACAACTTCCGAAGGCAACTTCTGTTCCATTGGTTGATTGTTCTCAGAAAGTTCCTCCTCATTTCTAGGTTGAATCTCTCCTTGGTCAGTTTCCATCCATTATTCCTTGTCTGGCCTTCAGGTGTTTTGGAAAATAGGTTGAGGCAGGGGTGAAATCCAGCAGGTTCTGACAGTTTCTGGAGAACCGGTAGCAGAAATTTTGAGCAGTTCAGAGAACCGGTAGCGGGAAGTTTGAATAGTTCAGAGAACTGGCAAATACCACCTCTGGCTGGCCTCAGAGTGGGGAGGGAATGGGGATTTTGCAGTATCCTTCCCCTGGAGTAGGGTGGGAATGGAGATTTTGCAGTATCCTTCCCCTGCCATGCCCACCAAGCCACACCACGCCCACCTAGCCATGCCCACAGAACCGGTAGTTGAGGCTCTTCTTTGAGGCAGCCACTCAAATATTAGAAATTTTCCTTGGCTTCATCAGTGGTCCCCGTTTTACAAGTCCTGTGTCTGTCTCCCCCAGAATTTTGCTCATAGGGGTGGTGTAAGAATTGTCAGGTGGCAGGAAATGATTCTCTCTCTCGCTCTCTCTCTCTCTCTCTCTCTCTCTCTCTCTCTTTCTCTCTCTCTCCCTCCCTCCCTCCCTCCCTCCATCTCTCTGTCTCTCTCTCTTGCAGGAAATTACACAAAGTGCCCATATCCGCCTGCAGATGAGGTCTACAAGATTTTCATTTCAGTCTCAAGCAGATGGGGAATTTGATATGTGTTCACCGCCTCCTTTTTTTCTCTTTCTATCGGCTTGCATACTGTCCCTCCCTCCTCATAAAAATGCAAAAAGAAAAAAGAAAAAGAATAAGAATAAGAAAATTTTTTTCTTCCTATTTGGCTAAGCACGATCAAGCTGAAAAGGCATAGAGTGGGAGGCCATCTGGAAAAGAATACAGGGCTGATTCAGGATGCAGAAACCAAACACAAATCTGCTATTTATCTTCTTCCAGCTTACAACCTAACAGATTAACAGAGTTGGAAGGGACCTTATAGGTCATCTAGTCCAACCCCCCACTCAAGCAGGAGACCCTACACCATTTCTGACAAATGGCAGTCCAATCTCTTCTTGAAAGTCTCAAGTGATGAAGCTCCCACAACTTCCGAAGGCAACTTCTGTTCCATTGGTGGATTGCTCTCACTGTCAGAAAGTTCCTCCTCATTTCTAAGTTGAATCTCTCCTTGGTCAGTTTCCATCCATTATTCCTTGTCTGGCCTTCAAGTGCTTTGGAAAACAGCTTGACACCCTCCTCTCTGTGGCAGGAGGACAATCATTTTTGGCCTAGCTGACTTCCTCTCCCTCCTCTGCTGTAAATTCTTTCCTTGAATAATGCAGAAGGGATATCAGGATAACAGAATAATAGAGTTGGAAGGGACCTTGAAGTTCTTCTAGTCCAGCCTCCTGCTCTGGCAAGAAACAATATATCATTTCATACTAATGGTTGTCCAATCTCTTCTTAAAATCTTCCAGTGTTGGAGCATTCACAACTTCTGGAGGCAAGTCATTCCAATGATTAATTGTTGTCACTGTCAGGAAATTTCTGTTTAATTCTAGCTTCGATCTCTCATTGATTAGTTTCCACCAGTGGTAGGATTCAGCCAGTTCGCACCACTTCAGGAGAATCGGTTGTTAATTTTCTGAGCAGTTTGGGGAACTGGTTGTTGGAAGAAATCATTAGGGCAGAGAACCAATTGTTAAATTATTTGAATCCCACCACTGGTTTCCACCGATTGCTTCTTGTCCTGCCTTCAGGTGCTTTGGAGAATAGGTTGACTCCCTTTTCTTGGTGGCAGTCCCTGAGATATTGGAACAGTGCTACCATGTCTCCCCTGACCTTATTTTCATTAAACTAAGCATACTCAATTCCAGTAACCATTCTTTATATGTTTTAGCCTTCAGTCCCCTAATCAACTTTGTTGCTCTTCTCTACACTCTTTCTAGAGTCTCAACATCTTTTTTTATATCTTGGTGACCAAAACTGGATGCGATGTTCCAAGTGTGGTTTAACCAAGGCATTAGAAAGTGGTATTAACCCTTGACGTGATCTTGATTCTATCCCTCTGTTAAGGCAGCCTAGGACTGCATTGGCTTCCCCCCCCCCTTTTAAAATCATCTAATTTTTAACTTAAATCAACTAATTTAAGTTGCTTAACGGGGTGTCTTTGAGAAATCAGTTGAACTAAGATTATTGGAAGGTTTTAGCCTAGCTCTAGAAAATCCTGGAAAATAATATAATATATACAATAATATAAAATCTACTAGGTTGTGCCATTGGTTCCCACCAGTGATGGGTTCCTCCCGGTTCGGCCTGGTTCTCCCGAGGGGGTAGCGGTAACGATATGACATCACTGAACTGGTTCTGCCCCCCCTGCCTCCCACACCCCTCACCCACCCTCCGCGCGCCCCCATCCCCCATGTTATTCTTACCTTTTATTTGGTCCCATCCCCATTGCTTCCTCCTTAGTCGCAGCTGATGGCTGGAGGGAAAAAACTCTGTTTAAACTCTTGCCACTGGGCTTCAAAGGGCCGCCCTACAGCTGATCAGTGTTAAAAGAAAAGAAATGAGTAGACCAATGCCTGCAAAAATACATGAGTAGATCAGTGCCTGCAAAAATAAACGGGTAAGCCAGTGCCTGCAAAAAATAAATGAGTAGATCGGTACAGCTCTGCAAGCAGTTAAAAGCCTGATAGACCAGTACCTCTGCTAAATCCTAAATAATTGTCACATGACCATCAAGCCACACCCACAAAATAAGCCATGCCCACAGAACCAGTACTAAAAATTTTTAGAACCCACCCCTGGTTCCCACCACACTCACCCGTAGGAAATGAGCAGGGTAAAGAAAATAGAACCTGCTAGGACTTCTAAATAAGATCAAGATGGAAAACACAACCGGTTTCATAAAACCCAAAGAGTTGTTTCGTGTTCAAAGAATAGACTTTATTTTCAATTTGTCATAAGATGGAGGCTTGAATGCAGAAGAAAGATATAATATCAGCAAAACAAATTTTTAATTGCTTTTGGTGGTGAGGAGATGAGCAGGCTAAGCTGGAGGGTGGGGTTAAATGTGTTATTAGTTTGGAGTTATTGCGGAACCAGAGATACAAGAAGTCCCCCGCCCCCGAATTCCATTGATCCTTATCAATGGAAGTTTCGACCCTTAGTTGATCAGGTTGATGTCAGTTGCAAATAACCAGGAAGACTTTTGCTGAGTTCAAAGCACCAATTACTTTATTTAATGCTCCCTACACACAAGAATCTGATCAACTAAAAGACAAAACTACATTGGTGCTAGATCAGGGTCAATGGAGTTCACGGGGAACTGGACTTCCATCTCTTGTGGCTATGCAATGACTCCAAACTGATGGCACATTTAACCCTGCCCTCCAGCTCAGCCTGTTTACCTCCTCACCACCAAATAAAATAAAATAAAATTACTGCGAGTTCAAATATCACCAGGCTCAAGCTTGACTCAACCTTCCATCATTCCGAGGTAGGTAAAATGAGGACCCGGATTGTGGGGGCAATAAGCTGACTTTGTATAAAAAAGAACACCGCTTGGGGGGCCCCCAAAAGCCCTACTAAGCAGGTATATACAAAAGTATGAAGGCTATTGCTTAACGCATTGTAAGCCGCCCTGAGTCTCCAGAGAAGGGCGGCATATAAATCGAACCAATAAATAAACAATAAATAAATAAATATTGTTTTTCCAATTCTGTGCATATATTATTCTTGCTACTGTAATAATATGAATAATTAAATATTGTATTTTTTTTTCATAAGACCCTGGGAGTATTCCTAATAAAAATATTTCTGGAGCACCCACAACTTCTAAAGGGAAGCTGTTCCATTGGTTAATTGTCCTCACTGTTGTGAAATTCCTTCTTAATTCCAGGTTGCTTTCTCTCCTTGATCAGTTTCCATCCATTGTTTCTTGTCTTGCCTTCTGATGCTTTGGAAAATAAGTTGACCCCTTCCTCTTTGTGGCAGCCCCTCAAATATTGGAATACTGCTATCATCTCATCCCTAGTCCTTCTCTTCTCTAGACTGACCATACCCAATTCCTGCAACCGTTCTTCATATATTTTAATCTCCAGGCCTTTCATCATCTTAGTTGTTCTTCTCTGCACTTTTTCTCCAAAGCCTCAACATGTTTTTTGTAATGTGGCGACCAAAACTGGATGCAGTATTCCAAGTGTGGCCTTACTAAGGCTTTATAAAGTGGTACTGATACTGCTTTACATGATTTTGATTCTATGCCTCTGTTTATACAGCCAAGGATTCAATTTTTTTTACTACCGGTTCTGTGGGGGTGGCTTGGTGGGTGTGGCATGGCATGGCTTGGTGGGTGTGGCTTGGTGGGCATGGCAGGTACTGTAAAATCTCCATTCCCTACTCATTCCAGGGGAAGGTTACTGCAAAATCCCCATTTCCTCCTGGTCAGCTGGACCTTGGGAGGCAGAGAATAGATTGGGGGCGGGGTCAGCCAGAGGTAGTATTTACTGGTTGTTGTTGTTGTTGTTGTTGTTATTATTATTAGTAGTAGTAGTATTATTAATTTAATTTTTATACTGCCCTTCTCCTGCAGGACTCAGGGCGGTGAACAGCTGAGATAAAACATAACATATAAAATTTAAAAACAATTTAAAAGACATTAAATAATTTTGGGCCGATAATTTAAAACAACCCAATTTAAAACCAATTTCAATTACAACCAAGAGGATGGGATCAAGCCAGCTCAGCTAGGTGGAAAAAATGCATTTTCAGGGCCCGACGAAACGTTCGGAGGTCTGGTATCATGCGTATCTCTGGGGGTAGGTCATTCCAGAGGGCAGGTGCTGCCACAGAGAAGGTTCTCCCCCTGGGGGTCACCAGCCGACATTGTCTGGCCAACGGTACCCTGAGGAGGCCCTCTCTCTGCGAGTGAACTGGCCAGTGGGAGGCTATTGGCGGCAGAAGGCGGTCTCGTAGATACCCCGGCCCTAAGCCATGGAGCGCTTTAAAGGTGGTCACCAACACCTTGAAGCATACTCAGAAGACCACAGGAAGCCAGTGCAGTTCGTGCAGGAGAAGTGTCACATGGGAGCGCCCTGTTGCTCCCATAATCCCCCGTGTGGCCACATTCTGGACTAACTGGAGCCTCCGGGTGCACCCCAAGGGGAGCCCCACTTAGAGAGCATTGCAGTAGTCCAGGCGGGAAGTGATGAGTGCTTGAGTGACCGTGCGTAGGGAGTCCCGATCCAGAAAGGGGCACAAGTGGCATATCAGGCGAACCTGATAAAAAGCCCCTCTGACCACAGCCATCATGTGCTCTTCTAAAGACAGTTGTGCATCCAGGAGGACACCTAAGTTGTGAGCTCTCTCCGTGGGGGCGAGTGATTTGCCCCCAATAGCCAGCGATGGCAGCAGCTGGCTATATCAGGACGCCAGAAGCCACAGTCTCTCGGTCTTGGAAGGGTTGAGCTGGAGCCTGTTTCTCCCCATCCAGGCCCGCATGGCCTCCAGGCACCAGGACATTACTTCAAGGGCATCGTTGGGGTGGCCTGGAGTGGAGATGTACAGCTGAGTGTCATCAGCGTACTGATGGAACTCCACCCCAAAGCCACGGATGATCTCACCCAGTGGCTTTACATAAATGTTGAACAGAAGGGGTGAGAGGACCGACCCTTGCAGCACCCCAAAAGCGAGGCGCCTCGGGGTCGACCGCTGCCCCCCTGCCAACATAGATTGCAACCACTCAGAGAGGTAGGAGGAGAACCACCGCAAAACGGTGGCCCCCCACCCCCAACCCCTTCAACTGGTGCAACATGATACCATGGTCGATGGTATCAAAAGCTGCTGAGAGATCTAACAGGACCAGGATAGAGGAAC
Source organism: Ptyas mucosa (assembly GCA_012654045.1). NCBI lineage: Eukaryota > Metazoa > Chordata > Lepidosauria > Squamata > Colubridae > Ptyas > Ptyas mucosa. Next base: position 106,550 of record WNWU01000231.1, read on the forward strand.
AACCCCTATCCTGAGCCCTCCAGAGATCATCCACCAACGCGACCAATGCCGTTTCCGTGCTGTACCCAGGCCTGAAGCCGGACTGGAGCGGGTCTAGATAGACAGCTTCATCCATGTACTGTGAAAGCTGCCGTGCCACCATACTCTCAACAACCTTCGCAATAAAACGAAGGTTGGAGACTGGACGATAGTTCTCCGAACAACTCAAAATTTCTACTACAGGTTCTCCAGAACTGGTCAGAACCTGCTGAAACCAACCTCTGCAAGGATTGTTGTATAACAGTGATCAGCCGCACACTGCTGGCTCATGTTTAAGTAATCGTCTACTAGGACTCCCAAGATCCCTCCCACAGTTACCGTTTTTGAGTCGAAAGTTTCTAATTTCTACCTCATTGCAAGGGGCATTCTACAGGTTCCATCAGACTCTCAGAGTCTTTACTCCACCTGAGCAGACCGATCCTTCGATTATACCAGCAGCCATCTAAGAGACGGGCGACATGGAGAACAAGATATTCTCACCTTTTCCATCAAGTCATGACATCCTGATCTCCTTCTCGGAATGAACAATAGCCAAAAAAATGTTCAGACAAGAACTCGTGAAAGAAAAATCAAGCTGAACTCCAGATGAACATGTACCGAATGAGGCATTTCCTTTTTTTTTCGCCTCTCTGGCCTCGTCAGGCTAATCCTTCACCCTCTTTTCTTTCCATTCTTCCACGTCTTGCCTTTGTAGATTGTGAACTGGCAAACAGGGCATGTCCTTTCTACATGAAAGACTCCTTAGTCGGGAGATTAGAATGGTCTGAAAAAGGACATTAAAATGCTGCAACTCATTAAATCTGAGTGCTGAAGCCGGCTGGTTAGATTTTGTTAGAATTTTTTTTTTCCCCTGCATGTTTTTTAGGACTGGGAGAATTGGGACTTTTTTTTTTTTTGACTAAATTGACAGAGGGAATAAATATTCATCGCTGTTAACGGTTGTTTTTCTTGTTGCTTAGCTTTGTAAAAAGCAATTCCTTTGATTTTACTTTTATTTATTTTTTTACAAAACTAGCCTATCCATGCATGTTATAGTATCCATCCTATGACTATGGTGGGGAAGATCTAGATTGAGAAGGTTGATGATGGGATATTGGAGAACAATATAAAGCTTTAATTTTTCTTAATTTTTATTTATTTGAAACATTTTTATAGCTTCCCATCTTGAAAACAAACTCTGGGTAGCTCATAATCCCCAAATAGTACAATATATATAGCTATTTATATATAAAACTACTCAGTGGCTCAGTGGCTAAGATTCTGAGCTTGTCAATTGAAAGGTGTGGCAGTTCAGCTGTTCGAATCCCTAATGCCATGTAATGGGGTGAGCTCTCATTACTTGTCCCAGCTTCTGCCAACCTAGCAGTTTGAAAGCATATAAAAAATGCAAGTAGAAAAATAGGGACCACCTTTGGTGGGAAGGTAACAGCGTTCCGTGTGCCTTTGGCGTTTAGACATGCCGGCCATATGACCACAGAGACGTCTTCGGACAACGCTGTCTCTTCGGCTTTGAAACAGAGCTGAGCACTGCCCCTTAGAGTCAGGAACGACTAGCACATATGTGCTGGGGAACCTTTACCTTTATATCTACTTATAACCATTCATAATGGTTATAAGAGCCATGGTGGTACAGTGGTGAGAATGCAGTACTGCAGGCTACTTCTGCTGACTGCTGGCTGCCTGCAATTTGGTAGTTCAAATCTCACCAGGCTCAAGATTGACTCAGCTTTCCATCCTTCCGAGGTGGGTAAAATGGGGACCCAGATCGTTGGGGGCAATAATTCGCTGTGCCCTCAAGATCCTGTTGTTCCGCCAGGCTGGGCTATCAATGTAATGATTTTTAATTGGGGTTTTAAATTTGGGGGTTTTTAAATGTGAGTCGAAATTATTTAATAATTTTAATTATTTTTAATTGATGTTTTGTCTTTGTGCTTTTAATAGGCTGTACACCGCCCTGAGTCCTTCGGGAGAAGGGCGGTATAGAAAAATAATAATAATAATAATAATAATAATAATAATAATAATAATAATAA
>WNWU01000231.1:117532-149334 GCA_012654045.1 Ptyas mucosa
ATAGGATAGGATAGGATAGGATAGGATAGGATAGGATAGGATAGGATAGGATAGGATAGGATAGAATTCTTTACTGGCCAAGTGTGATTGGACACACAAGGAATTTGTCTTTGGTGAATACGCTCTCGGTGTACATAAAAGAAAAAAAGATACATTTATCAAGAATCACAAGATACAATACTTAGTGATAGTCATAGGTTACTAATAAGCAATCAAATCATACTAGGAAACAAATAAAACAATATAAATCATAAAGATACAAGCAATAGAGCTGCGGTGGCATAGTGGTTAGAGTGCAGTACTGCAGGCTACTTCTGCTGATCACCGTCTGCCAGCAGTTTGGCAGATCAAATCTACCAGGCTCAAGGTTGACTCAGCCTTCCATCCTTCTGAGGTGGGTAAAATGAGGACCCAGTTGGTTGGGGGCAATAGGCTGACTTTGTAAACCGCTTAGAGAGGTCTGTAAAAGCACTGTGAAGCAGTATATAAGTCTAGGTGCTATTGCTATTGCTAACATGATTATAGTCATGAACACCTTCTCTACCTGGACATTTTATAGCTGTACCATCAAGTTGTGGTGAACTGTTCATCTTAGTTTCTCCCAGTTATATTTGGCAAACTGATTAGATTATTTGTATTCTAAATTAGGTTTTATGTAGTGGCCCACAAGCTTTGATCCTGTGAAATAGTAGGCCAGGGAATTCTTGTGCCTCCTCTCCTCTCCTCTCCTCTCCTCTCCTCTCCTCTCCTCTATCCTACCCTACCCTACCCTACCCTACCTTACCCTCCTCTTTTCTCCGCTTCCCTCCCCTTCCTTTCCCTTCCTTTCCCTTCCCTTCCATATACCCTCCCCTTCTCTGTTCCTTTTCCCTCCCTTCCCTTCACAAAATTGTACGGTATTGATTTAAAAGACAATCTATGTTCACCCAAGCAAAACAGAAATCAGGGTGGCTTCTGCAGCGACTCAGAAAAACATACAATTTGTAACTTTTTAGGACCTTTAATACCAAAGAAGAAAGAGCTTTTGATGTTTTCCTGGACTTTCACGCTGAAACGAAGCCTTGGAACCTGCGTAGTAATTTGATCCCAGTTGTTCTTGATAACATGGAGCTCAGGAGAACAGTGCGGTGGTGGTATTCAGGTGGTTCGGACCTGTTCAGGCGAACCGGTAGCGATGACCTGTAGGCGACCACCTGCCCCGGCGCTATGCTGTCCTATTTAGCCACATTTTCTAAGCCGTGCTCATCAGGGGTGGGTTCTACTTACCTTTACTACCGGTTCGCAACAGGATCGCGCGCACGTGCTTGCTTTGCTCGTGCGCATGCCTTACTTCTGCGCATGAACAGAAGCTTCTGTCCTTGCACAGATCGCCGATGATGACATCTGGGGCAATGGGCAGGGCCTCCCGCTGGTTTTACTACCGGTTCTTGCAAACCGGTCTGAACCGGGGGCAACCCACACTGGTGCACATCCATGCAAGCCATGTGCATGAATGCAAGCCATGCGCATGAGCAAAGCGCATATGCGGAAGGCTGCGCGCATGCATGGAAAACACACTTACATTTTCGGCGCGTGGCAAACCGGTGATAAAATTATGCAAAACCCACTTCTGGACCCGTAGGTGGCCAGACGTGGCCCAACTCTTGTCATTTGTTTTTCAACATCATGAAGGATTATTAGCAATGCTTGTATGAAGTGATGAAAAAAAAAATCACTTGTCCATGAAAGCACTCGCTGATAACAAACGTCAGGCTGGAAAAGTAATTCACACCATACTAACAGTTGGTAACACAAACTCTAGGTAAAGCAATATCAGGAGAGTGATAACATTGCAAGGATTCAATTTAAACAGTGTCACGACAGCTGTGAATGTTATGAAAAGTGAATTTGTTTACACTAGATTGGCTGCCTGGGTATAAATCCCACCTTTTCTCATTCCCCTGATGGAAACACACCTTGAATCAAAATAAAAGAGTGGAAAGAATTGCTATTTCCATTAAGGAAAGGAATCCACATTTATTCCCTAAAGTTTTTAAAAAAACAAAACAAAACAAAAAAGACGCTTGATCAAAATGCGTGCATGTTCTACATTATTTTGATTCACACCCTTGCAAATTCAGCTGGAGCCTTTCTGATGGATTTTGACATGTTTATTTTCTGCGCCTCCAGCCTCTCTTTTAAATACATCTCCAAAATTGTAAAATAATAATCATAATAATAAAGTCAGACATCTAATCTCTTACAATGATGCTTTAAAAAAAATATATTTTTTGCTGCTTTGGGGCTGCTGTTTTGTCATCATTGCTGATAGAATCTTCATTTCATTATTTGTTTGATATAAAACTAAATAGCAACAGCACAAGTTTGAAAGCCAAGGCTTGACTTCTTTTGCCGACCATGGCTAGGTTGGTTTGTTTTATAACGGGGGTATTTTGGGGCAAACATCACTGTGGTTTTGCGAGGGGGAGGGGCTGAAGGGACCTGGAGAATTGCTACTTAGCTCTACCCTGATTATGGGATGTTTACAAGGGAATGACTTCAAAGCTTGGCTTCTTTAAAAAAAAAAGAAGAAAAACTCGGCAGACTTTATATGGGTCAGCCTCATTTGAGGGAATTATCCTGCCAAGTCAACTGGGGGGAAATGTTTTTTTGTAAAATATCACAACTTTTTAAAAGAGAAGCTGGCTGTTTTTCACTTTGCAGCATCAAAGAAATAGATTTAGTCAGCCGTTTATTTATTTATTTATTTTATTTTATTTAACTTATATGCCGCCCTATCACCAACGGACTCAGGGCGGCTCACAACAATAAAATCCACAATAACCACAATACAAAGTTAAAATACCTAATTAAACCAGATAAAGTTAAAAACCCATATAAAACCCCATCAGTCCAGGCCGGGGGACTTGAATAACCAAGTTTTTAATTCGCGGCGGAAAGTGCGAAGATCAGGGGACAGCTGGAGCCCCAATGGGAGTTGATTCCAGAGGGTGGGCACGCCCACAGAGAAGGCTCTACCCCTGGGGCCCGCCAGCCGACATTGTCCAGCCAACAGCACCCTGAGCAGGCCCTCCCTATGGGCGCGAACTGGGCGATGGGAAGTTGTTGCTGGCTGCAGGTGGTCCGCCAAATATCCTGGGCCTAAGCCATGTAGGTCTTTATAGGTCATCACCAGCACCTTGAATCTCACCTGGAGGGCAACCGGCAACCAATGCAAGTCACGCAGGAGAGGTATTACATGGGAGTATTGGGATTCTCCCATCACAACCTGTGCAGCTGCATTTTGTACCAGCTGAAGCCTCTGAGTGGTCCTCAAGGGCAGCCCCATGTAGGGAGCGTTACAGGAGTCAATACGGGAGGTGACTAGTTCATGAGTAACTGTGCGTAGGGCAGTGTTTAGGATGATGTTGCAGAGAAGAGGAACAAAGATGGTTAGGGAGCTGGAGGCTCAAACATATGAAGAATGGTTCCAGGAATTGTAGGTATGTCTAGTCCCGTGATGGCGAACCTATGGCACGCGTGCCACAGGTGGCATGCATAGCCATATCAGTGGGCACATGAGCTCAACTCTGCAGCACATGCGCGCGCTGGCCAGCTGATTTTCATGCCTTCTGGGCCTACCAGAAGTAGGGAAACAGCCTGTTTCCTGCCTCCAGAGGGCCTGGAGAGGGTGGGGAAGGCCATTTTTGCCCTCCCCAGGGCCCTGGAGAGGCTCTGGAGCCTGGGGAGAGCAAAAAATGGCCCTTCCAGTCCCACTAGAAGTCGGCAAATGGATCGTTTCCAGCCTCCGGGGGGGCTGGGGAAGGCTGTTTTCACTCTCCTCAGGCTCCTAGAGAGGCTTTGGAGCCTGGGGAGAGCAAAAAATGGGCCTATCTTACCATCGCATGCCAAAAGCAGGGGGAGCTCAGGGTGGACAAACGAGCATGGGCACATAGAATTATGGGTGTGAGCACACACGTGCGCGACACCCCCCACCCCGCAGTCCCCCTACTTTTGGCACGCGATGACAAAAAGGTTAGCCATCACTGGTCTGGTCTAATGAATAAATAAAAAATAATAATAAATAATAAATAATAAAAAAGCTTGTCGATCAAAAGGTCGGCAGTTTAGCGGTTCGAATCCCTAGTGACACGTAGTGCCGTGAGTTTGACACCCCTGCTCTATATTAAGGTGTCCAATCTTGGCAACTTTAAGACTTATGGACTTCAACTCCCAGAATTCCCCAGTCAGGTTAGCTGGGGGAATTCTGGGAGTTGGTCCACAGGTCTTAAAGTTGCCAAGGTTAGACCTCCCTGCTCTCTATACTTACTTTTGGACTTCAAACCCTGTTATAATGAGAAACATTAATCTTTTCTCTAATGAGAACTTCAAACCATGATTCTAATCTGGTTACTAAAAATAGCTATTAAGCAAGCATAATCCATATCCAATTCTGAAGATAGAATGTGGTATTTCACACATAGATCCATCAGAGATGAATGAGTGGCTGGACAATTCTTCAGGGCAAGACGCAAATTTAGATCTATCTAAGCATTAAGACACTGAGCTTGTTGATTGAAAGGTCGACAGTTCAACAGTTCAAATCCTTAGTGCCACGTAACAGGGTAAGCCCCCATTACTTGACCCAGCTTCTGCCAACCTAGCAGTTCAAAAACACGTAAAAAATGCAAGTAGAAAAATAGGGACAACCTTTGGTGGGAAAGGAAGAGAGTTCTGTGCACCTTTGGCGTTGAGTCATGCCGGCCACATGGCCACAGAGACATCTTTGCACAGTGCTGGCTCTTTGGCTTTGAAATGGAGATAAGCACCACCCCCTAGAGTTGGGAACGACTAGCACATATGTGCGAGGGGAACCTTTACCTTTTACCTTTAAGCATTTTGAAAGGGAAAGTTATCTAAATCCCTAAGCCAGGCTACTGTTCCTATGAACCAGCTTTAGGTTAAAAAGCTGAGTGAGAATCACCAAGAAGTCCTCTGAGTAGGTCATCTAACTTCCCGATTGGTTGTTTTGAATATCCTTCTCGCCTGCTTAGAAGTCTCCTTTTTGAATTATTCTTTTTTCTCTTTCCTTTCTCAGCCTGTATGCTAACCACCTCCCCGGTTTATTTGCGTGTTCGAAATAATTCTGCCTTATATATTTTAGAGTCATTACATATTGCCCTTGTTCTAATATATTTAACTTATGTTTTGCCGCTATCCATTTTACTCTTGTTTGTTCATCTCCTGGTTTTCTTTGCAATTTACTCTCCCAATTTTGAATTTCTTCTTGTAATTTGTTATATTCTTTTTCTCTCTCTTTTCTACATTTTGCATTGTATGCTATTGTAAGGCCTCTTACGTATGCCTTGGTAGTGTCCCATAAATTTTGTAGGGAGGTGTGTTGTTTCACATTCTCCTTATAAAATAGTTCTAGTTCCTTTTCCATATATTTCTTATATTCTTTTTCTTTTTCTTTTATTAACTGAGTATTCATTGTCCATCTATTTTTCTTTCTCTGATGCCCCTTCCACGTCATCATTAATGGCCTAGTCCTTATTGTGAGACCTAGAGAATCAGTTTATAATTATCCCCAAATCTTAAGGGTCATGATAAATTGAGGAAGCTAAGAAGCTTCAATAAGTAAAGTCTGTCTCCTGTTTTATTTTAAACTGATGTTGATCATTTTGACTCATTTCTACAGAATTGTGAAGTAATGTACTGATCTGAAATTTGGAACGGTCTTATCCTTGGATTAGACTGCTGAGCTACATGCTGGGCAGTTCTTCAGGAGAAAAATGGAAAACTTTACAGGGAAAAAAAAATTCTTCCTTGTCTAGAAATGCAACTCTTAGGGCTGGATTTTAATGGGTTCCTGCTATGTATCTAATTTTGGAGGGAAAATTAAGCGGGAAAAAGCTCGATAATTATTGGCTAGCCCCCTGGGCAAGAAGCTATATAAGGAGACCGGTTCTATTGTACATTTACTGGATTCTCACTGTATATTAAAGAGTTGTTGTTCACTTCAACCTGGCTCCTGGCTCCTCACTTGCCCAATCTAACAGTTCCAGTCAGTGGTGAAATCCTCTGTGGATTGCACCAATTCGCTGCCCACACATGACGAAGCATGCCAAAAGCACGCTGTGTGTGTGTGCACATGTGCAGTACGCACAAAAAGCATGCTGCGCACGCATACACAGTGCACGCCAAATGCGCACTTTGCATGGAAAAAGGAGGCTTAACAAGGTAAGTAGAACAGCAAGGTGGGGAACAGCTGTGCTGCACGATTTAGATTCGCTAGAACCGGGATGGCGAACCTAGGTGGCACGTGGAGCCATATCTGCGGGCACATGAGCTGTTGCCCTAGTTCAGCTCCAGCGTACAAGTGCATGCCAGCTAGCTGATTTTTGGCTGCCCCTCCCCTCCCAGGAGTCTCGACATAGCCCGTCTTGGGTGCCAGGGCTTATGTGGAGGCTCTGAGAGGGAGTTTTCAACCTCTGGAGGGCCTCTGGGGGGGGTGAGGCCGTTTTCGCCCTCCCCAGGCTCCAAGAAAGCTTCTGGAGCCTGGAGAAGGTGAAAAACGGGCCTTCCAGTTCCACCAGAAGTTGGAAAATGGGCCGTTTCCAGCCTCCGGATTGAATTATGAGTGTGGGCACACATACACAACCCCTGCATTCCACCCCACCCCCACACTCTTCTGGCATGCGATGGCAAAAAGGTTAGCCATCACTGCGATAGAAAGCAGGACTTCCTGCTTATAAATATAAATTGCGCGGCACAGCTGATTGTTGAAAATACCGGTTCAGATGAACTTTTTTTTACCACTGGTTCGCCTGAACTGGTAGCTTTTATCACTACCAGTTCACCTCAACCGGTGCAAACCGGTAGCATTTCACTCCTGGTTCCAGTTCAGGTTTAGTCAATGTTGTAAATCTAATGAATGATGGCATTGTATGTACTTCAGAAATATACAGCAAAGGAGCTCGTGTATATTTAGGGAGATAGATACTCAGAGCTTGGTTGTCACAGTGTCAAAGAGATCACGAGCAAAGCATCGAAGTCAGTACACAATAAAATTAGGCTTATTAAACATTAAGCTGAAAACATTAAGGTCACTTCCTCAAACAAATTGTTTAAAAGTAGCTCTAGACCTCTGTCAACCCACAATGTTGGCTGTACTTAAAAGTTGGATTGATTAATTTCAGGATCAATTGCAGAGTTTTTAAAATCATAATAAAAAGCTAGTTTTATATTATCCACAACCATAGCCATGTGGGAGGCAAGGAGAGATGGAATGAAATGTGCCTTGTAATGTCACAATGCAAATCCCACCTCTTGTGGACTTTTGTGCAATGGTGTGATGCAAGAATGAAAAGGCAGAACTTGTGCTGTGGTGTTACAACATACATTCTAGCTTCAGCAGATTAGGAACAGATACCTACATGAGATAATACCCCAAAAAAGTTGCCTGGTATAGATGGCATTGGCCACCAGCAAGACTGGCGAAGATGTTTAAAGACAAATCAGCTAAATGTTGGAAATGTCCAGTTCATCTCTGAGCCAATCTCAAGATGTAAAGATGTTGTGAGAACTTTGGGTTGAGAAAATGATAACAGGCAGTTCCAAGGCACCACGATCTCGCTCCTCTGGTGGTAAGACAAAACAGATGCCCAAGGCACATTCTTTCCCCCCTCCCAACATCCCAAAGGTACGTCAAAGCAGAGAAAAGGAACAAAGAAAAACCCTATGAAAGCGTAGCCCGAATCTTCCCCCCTCCCTCCAGAGTGGCAAGGTCCCAATAGAGATTGATGGGACCTGACAGTTGCAATATTTGAAGGGCTGCCACAAAATAGAGGGGGGTCAACCTGCTCTCCAAAGCACCTGAAGGCAAGACAAGAAGCAATGGATGGAAACTAATCCAGGAGAGATGCAACCTAGAACTAAGGAGACATTTCCTGACAGTGAGAACAATTAATCAGTGGAACAGCTTCCCACCAAAAGTTATGGGTGCCCCATCACTGTAGACTTTTAAGAAGAGACTGGAGAGCCACTTTCCTGGAATGGTATAGGGTCTCCTGTTTGTCCAAGGGACTAGAAGACCTCTAAAGCAGGGGTGGGGCTGCTGGGGGTTCACAGGGGTTTGGGAGAACCTCTAGCTAAGATTCTGTGTAGTTCGGAGAACCCCCAAATCCCACTCCTGGCTGGCCCCGCCTACCCCACCCTGCCCCTCCCAGGAGTCCCCACATGGCCCGTTTTAGATGCAGGTAAGTGCAGGGTATGCACGGAGGCTCAGGGAGGGAGAAAAATGGGCCTACCAGAAGTTCAGGACCATTTCTGGTCTCCAGAGAACCTCCGGAGCCTGGGGAAGTCATTTTCTCCCTTCTGGAGACTCAAGGAAAGCCTCCAGAGCCTAGGGAGGACAAAAACACTCCCCCCCTCGCCGTGGTGTAGGAGGCTGACTAGGCCACACCCACCATGACTATGCCCACCCAGCAACCGGGCAGAGAACCCCTTGCTAAAATTTTTGAAGCCCACCTCTGCTCTAAGGTCTCTTCCAACTCTGTTTTTCTTACCTTTCTGGCTTGGATTCTATTTAGGCAAAGTGTACTGGCTAACAAGTCTTTCCAACACTTATGGTTAACAGTTTAGCTTAGGAGGAAAGAGGCTGAAGAAATACAGTAAGATTTTCTACCTTGTGATTTTTTTTAAAATTAAAAGTGGGGGTAGACACGTCTCCCCCTTCTCTGCAGTTGTCTGTCAGAGGGAAAACAAAAATCTCGATCATCAACTGCTGTGCAGAATGTAACTCACAGTCTGACTAAGCCCCTTAAACAGTGAGAACAAAGAACAATGTGTCTTTATGCCATCTTTTCTAAAGGAAAAAAGAACAAGTCATCTTGTCTGACTCCATCTGTTAAGAGATGTTTCATGGCCTACACACCAAAAAAGAACTTTCTTTCTTTCTCTCTCTTTTTTAATAATTCAAGTACTCTATATTGATCTTTTTGTAAACTTCGGAAAGTTTTTCCACGGTTATTAGAATTGTGGTTTTTTTTTTTAAATTTCCTTTCAAGCTAAGCTCCTGGAATTGCTTGGATGACTCAGAAATTACAATGGGTTGGGTCTCATTAGGATCTAAATGCAGAAAGTGAAGGAGATGACTTTGAGAGACTTGGGTAAGAACCAGAGGTGGTATTCACCCGGTTTGTACCAGTTCAGGCGAACTGGTAGCGGCGACTGCGGGTCCCACCCACCCGGATGTAATACCATCCTATTTAGCCACATTTTCAAGTCTGGGCGCATGTGCAGAAGGTGTGTGCGCAAAGCGAGCATGTGAACATGCGGCAAAATGGTGGTAAGGCTGTGTGGAACTGATAAGAACTATTATTTGGCAAAGAGGAGTGAAATAATAGAATAAGAGAGTTGGAACCTTGTGTTGTGACCCAGGCCCAAGTAGGTAGTAGTTGACACAAACAGTTCCAAAACAGACTTTATTAGAACAGCTGAGAATTAACTCATTCTCAGCATAGTCCAAACTAAATTAAAACAAACTCTTCATAACACAAATTCTTCAGTCTAATCACCAACCTTGGTATAATTAGGCAAACTGCCAAAGGCTTCTCTTGGCAAAAGTTCAGAAGCAGAAGATGCCAACCAGAGATAAGTGAATCAAGACAAGAACAAGTCTATCAACGTTATTTTCCAACAAAGAGCCCAAGAGCCGTTGCTGGTCCTTTAAGCCTTATGAGAGGGGCCAATCATCTCTTGGCCCTACTCTCGAGTCGTCCTCTTTGCTGTAGCTGCTCTTGCCTTCTGGCAGCTTTTCTCATACGTGCACTATGAACAGGCTCCTCCTGTTCCTCTGCTTCTCTGCTGTCAGCCTCTGGAGGCTCCGGAGTCCGCACATCACTCCCCGATGGCCCTGGCCCCATCTCTGCCTCTGATGCAGAGCCCTCATCTGGGCCTTCCCCAGCCTCCAGGACTGGCCCATGTTCTTCCTCAGTCTCATCGCTGTCCGACTCCACTGCCAGATCCTCAGGCTGCTGGTGGACCACAACATTTTGGATGTCTTTAAATCCTGGGAAACAAGATTTTATTTGGAAATGGCTCAGGTAAAGGGTCCCAGATTCACTGGGATATAGGAAGGTGAGAATATACAGCACAATCAGATTTGCAAAGTATCTGTTATTGTAGCCAAACTTCTTAAAAATGTACTTCTAGACCATAGAGTTAAATTTCTGGTCTGGTCTGGTCTGGTCTGCTTAGTTGTATTGACAATAGATGGAAGACATTAAGGCTATTCCAAAGCTGTAGACTGTAGACGTTTTGGCCGGCAGGGTGTTGCAGGAGGTGTCCATCCCATCTCCCCCAACCTCAGCCAGCCTGCAGAGAACTACAATTATTATTATTATTATTTATTAAATTTATGCTGATCCAGCTCCCAAAGAAATCCAGTTTGACACCTCTGATCTTGCCAATCCCACAAATACTGATTAATATAGTGTTCCTTTCCTATTTGTTTATTTGGTACTGTATCCTGCTTATCCAGCATTAACAAGAAAAACAACAAAAATTGGGGTCATACCTGGTTAGTATTTGGATGAAAACATATTAGAAAGTCTCAGATACTAGTCTAAGAAGTTGAAGTCTTGCTATTGCAAAAGACTTTTGGATGGTTGAGGAGATAGGATGGAAATGTCCATGGAACTATGAAGTTAACTTGCACTTGCATTTGCTTTTAATGTAAAGAAGTATTTATCTGTCCAGAAAAGCAAAGTATCTTTTCTTGTTGCTGTTCAGTCACTAAATCATGTCTGATTCTTTGCAACCATATGGACTATAGCATGCCAGCCCCCCTCCCCATTCTCCACTGTCTCCCAGAGTTTGCCGAAATTCATGTTCAGTGTGTCAATAATACTACTTAACCATCTCATCCTCTGCTGTCCCCTTCTCATTTTGCCTTCAATCTGCCCCAACATCAGGGTCTTCTCCAGTGGTGGAATGCTGCCTATTTAACAACTGGTTCAGTGAGTGCACATGTGCCTAAGGCACTTGCACTTGCACTGAAAATGGAGCATTTAGAAGCTCAGTGTTGTGGTCCGCCAGCAGTCTGTAGAGCTGGCAGTGGAGTTGGACAGTGAGGAGTCTGGGGAGGACAATAGGCCAGTCCTGGTGTCTGGGGAAAGCCCGGACGAGGGTTCTGTGTTGGAGGCAGAGATGGGGCCAGGGCCATCTGGGAGTTATGTGCGGACTCCGGAGCTTCCAGAGACAGATAGCAGAGTGGCAGAGGAACAGGAGGAGCCTGTTCCTAGTTCACACATGCAAACAGCTGCCAGAAGGCAAGAGCAGCTAAAGCAAAAAGGACAACTCGGGAGTAAGGCCAGGAGATGACTGGCCCCTCCCAGAAGGCTTAAAAGAGCAGCAATGGCTCTTGGGATCTTTGTAGGAAAGCAACGTTGCTACATTTGTTTCTTGTCGGCACCTCTTGCTTCTGAACGTCTTGGGGTTTTGCCAAGAAAAGCCTTTGGCAGGGTGCCAAAGAAGGCAAAGGTTGGTGATAAGGCTGAAGGACTGTTTATGAAGAATTTGTTTTGGAATTAATTTGGACTAAGGTGAGGATGAAGTAATTCTCAGCTGTTCTAATAAAATATGTTTGTTTAGGATTGATTGTGTCTGGTAATAACTACTTGGGCCTAGATCACAACACTCAGCTGCTTACCTTCCAAGTGAGCAAAGGTAAGTAGAACAGTGAGGGGGGGGGATCAGTTGTGCTATGTGATTGAGATGAGCTAGAAAGCAGGAAATAAAGGACAGGATTCGGCGGGGGCAGGTAGGCAGGGCCAGCTGATCATCAATGCTACCAGTTTGCCCGAATTGGTCTGAACCGGCTGAATTCCATCTCTGGTCTTCTCCAAGGAATCCTCTCTTCTCATTTGATGGCCAAAGGATTTGAGCTACAGCATTGGTATCTGTCCTTCCAAGGAACAATCAAAGTTTATTTCCTTTAGGATTGACTGATTGGATCTCCTTGCAGTCCAAGGGACTCTGAAGAATCATCCCTAACATGGTCTCCAAGGTGCAGAGCACAGGTCCATGTCTGGTTCCAAACAGAGACAATATCTTACCTGGCCAGGTAGGACATCTTGGCTGAGAATGTTCTGGATAAGAATAAAGTGGGACCCAGAAGCTTCAGAATTCAATAGGGTCATTCATCTCTCCTTTATCTTTTGGAGCTTCATGACAATGGTTTCTCCATACATACTTATTTATTTATTATTTATTTATTGGTTCGATTTATATGCCACCCTTCTCTGGAGACTCGGGGCAGCTTACAATGCATTAAGCAATAGCCTTCATACTTTTGTATATACCTGCTTAGTAGGGCTTTCAGGGCCTCGCCCAAGCGGTGTTATTTTTTTATATATACAAAGTCAGCTTATTGCCCCCACAATCTGGGTCCTCATTTTACCTACCTCGAAAGGATGGAAGGCTGAGTCAACCTTGAGCCTGGTGAGATTCGAACTTGCAGTAATTGCAGGCAGCTGGTGCTACTTAACAGCACTTGAGTCTGCTGCGCCACCAAGGCTCTCACAACATCATACTTCTCACAACATCAGGATCTTCTCCAAGGAATCCCCTCTTCTCATTCGGTGACCGAAGGATTTTTGCTACAGCTTTGCTATTTTATTTTATTTTTAGTTTATTTGTCAAGAGCGTATTAGATAATAAGTATAAACATAGATTGGATATATAAAATAGATACAAATAGAGGAAATATTAGGACATGGATGGTAGGCACGCTGGTGCTCTTATGCACGTCCCTTACAGACCTCTTAGGAATGGGGTGAGGTCAACAGTAGCCAGTCTTAAGTTAAAATTTTGGAGGTTTGGGGATGAAACTATAGAGTCAGGTAGTGCATTCCAGGCATTGACCACTCTGTTGCTGAAGTCCTATTTTTGTGCAATCGAGTTTGGAGCGGTTCACTTTAAGTTTGTCTCTATTGTGTGATTGTGTGATTCGATTTCTTTGCAGTCCAAAGGACTCATGAGTCTTCTCCAACACCACATCTGCTTATTTCCCTTATCTATTTTAATAATGCATCGGAGTTTCCAGGATTAAAAAAAAAAGGTATTCTTTCTCCCAGTCCAACTGTTTACATTTTCACCCCAGAAATTAACATTATCCATTACTAATTCATGAAATCAAGCATGAGTTGATAGCTTACCCAATTAAACCATTAAAGCTTGGAGCCATACATGGAATCGTGCATTCCCTCCCCACACCATCCCTCCCTCATTTCAGCTGAATGCTTCTTCTTCAGCACCAATTCATATTTTCCTACCGCGTTTCCTTGCACAATTGAATATTCCAGTTCGGGGTTTTTTGCAACCCGCTTCTTTTGCAATGGGCTCTGGAATAAAATCTAATTAAGGAAAATGTAATCAAACCTGAGAAAGCTGGCAAGGGAGAAAAAGAAAGATGGAGGAAAGAGAGCGAACAGGATTAGTTTCATTTTATCAACTCTAGAAGGCAGCCAGAGTGGTTTTCAATGAAGATAAATGAAGAATTCCATCATCTCTCTTTGTAGACTTATTTAACCAACAGACTTTCTGCTGAATGATTTGTGATGGGTTTACACAGTGGAAACTAAGTGAGATATATCTAGTCTGCCAAATCCTGGTATTCCTGGGGGTTTTGGATTTAGCACAACAGAACCACGTTCATTATCTCTGTGTTACAGATAATGGATAATAAAATATCCTACCGTACCCAGAGGAGATCCTCATAGAGTCCAAAAACACTCCGATTATACAGGATGTGACTAAGACCTTTTGCCTTTTTTCTCCTATATTTTTTTTTCTTCCAAAAAGCCATTTTAAATTAAAATAAAATAAATTTAAGGTTTCTGAATGCAATAACCATTCGCTGTGTAGCCCTGAATCCTTTCAGTGCATAAATGTGGTTTTTATAGCATTATCCCTTTATACACTAGTCCCTAGTTTCACCAAATGAGTTTTAATTCTTCCTTAACTATAAATTTTAATTCAGCCCCATAAAAACATTGATCTATTTTAAAGGAAAAGACCTTCGTGGCCTCTCAAAAGACTGAGCATTTGGTTTTCCCAAAGACTAGTGAAGACCTAGATCTGTGTTCTTGAGTTGTGAGTTAATTAACCATGACCAAGTTAAGTGTGACCAGATGAGTTAGTTAGGCAATATCCAAGTGCCTTGGTTATTGTATTACGATTATTTTCATAGTATTTATTTTGTTTTGATTGCAGGGTTTTTGTTACTTATTATTTTTCTATTGTGTTATTGAGTGGCGCGGTGGCCTAGAGGTGAAAATGCTTGCCTCCCACTCGGAAGGTTGAGAGTTCAATCCTAGGCAGTGACCGATGTTTTTCTATCAGGGCATAAAAAGAAAATATCTGCTGTGAACACCGCATAGGCATCAGGAAGGGCATCCAGCCAGTAAACACTCAGCATTTACTGGCTGGAAATGGCCAGTTTTCAAGGCTTGACTGAAATGCACTTCCAAACCATCTGTATGAGAGGCGACTAGTGTTTCTCAATCTTGGCAGCTTGAAGATGCGTGGACTTCAATTCCCAGAATTCTCCTGCCAGTATGCAGGCTGGAGAATTCTGGAAGTTGAAGTCCACACATTTTTATAAGTTGCCAAGGTTGAGAAAGGCTGGATGAAACACTTAAGACGTACTTGCAACCTAAACCGCATGCAAGGATAACGCAGAAATTACAGAATGGCCCAGAGGGAGAATGAGGAAAGAATTCAAAATATGGCACTAATTAGGCATGCCTATAAATTATTGTGCCTTTCAGTATACAGAAAAAAATACTCTGGATTCTGACAGCCACTCACCACAAAAGAAAAGCTTTAGGCTTTGCTAATTTGCAAACATCAACTCTTAGACAAATGAAGTATTCTACCACCCATGGACCAAAAGCAGTGGTGAAATCTGAACCGGTTTGCTACCGGTTTTCTGGCTGCGTATGCGCACCGCGTGCCAAGCGTGCACTGCATGCAAGCCTGCACAGTATGTGGCAAAAGGAGGCTTGGGAAGGTAAGTAGAACATAAAGGGGGGGGGGGAATCAGCTGTGGTGTGCGAGCTTGGGAACCTTTTTAAAAACTTTTTTAAAGCATATTTTACTACTGGTTCTCTGGAACTGGTAGTTAAAAATGCTTTAAAAAGAAATAAAAGTTCTGACCATCACATGTTGTTCAGCTGATCTTTGGACCTTTTTTTTTTAGTATTTTTAGTACCGGTTCAGAGAACCGGTAGCATTTTTTACTACCAGTTCGGGCGAACCGGCCTAAACCAGTAGCATTTCACCTCTGGCCAAAAGTCTCTAAAATAGATCAACAGGAAGAATATATTTTGATCTGAAAACAATATTCAAAGGATTCAACAGGTAATCCTTCTTTTTTTAAAAAAAAAATCCTTTAAAAATAATACATTACTAATTCTGTACTAGCATTAGCCGTCAGGTGCAACTAACCAGGAACAGGAGTTGAGTTCAACGCACTAAGTTTATTCTTGCCACCTATAAACAAGAATCTGAGCAACTAATGGTCCAAGCTAAATTGGCGCTAGATATGTGTCAACTGGAGGTTGTGACAGATTTTATTTTCCTAGGCTCCAGGATCACTGCAGATGGGGACTCCAGCCAAGAAATTAAAAGACGCTTGCTCCTGGGGAGGAAAGCCAGGGCAAAGCTAGACAGCATACTAAAAAGCAGAGACATCACCCTGCCAACAAAAGAGTGTATAGTCAAGGCTATGGTTTTCCCAGTTGTAATGTATGGCTGTGAAAGTTGGATCATAAGGAAGGCTGAGCGCCAAAGAATTGAGGCCTTTGAACTCTGGTGCTGGAGAAGACTCCTGAGAGTCCCTTGGACTGCAAGGCGAACAAGCAAGTCATGCTAGAAGAGATCAACCTGACTGTTCTTTAAAAGGCCAGATCCTGAAGATGAAACTGAAATAATACTTTGGCCACCTAATGAGAAGGAAGGACTTACTGGAGAAGAGCCTAATGCTGGGAACGATTGAGGGCAAAAGAAGAATGGGATGATAGAGAATGAGGTGGCTGGACGGAGTCACTGAAGCAGTCAGTGTGAGCTTAAATGGACTTTGGGGGATGGTAGAGGACAGAAAGGCCTGGAGGAACATTGTCCATGGGGTTGCAATGGTTCGGACATGACTTTGCAACTAACAACAACAAAGCGTCAACAGAATTCATGGGGGGGCTGGACTTTGGTCTGCTGTGGCTGTACAATGATTCCAGACTAATGTCACATTTAACCCCACCCTCCTGTTCATCTCCTATTTTAGCTGTTCAATGTTTTCTGATCTCAGAAGTTGAGCAGTTGGAATCTCATTAGTATTAGAATGGGAGACTCCCAAGAAGGATCAGAGGTGTGGTCTACATTCGAAAATTTCCCAGAAAGTAACACCTCAATATTGTTGCCAGACAAAACACATAGATGTGTCATCAAAGGCCATCAGGAGTCATAGTCACAGAGAGATTTTGTGTTTTCTGCTGCTTCATATAATATGGCAGGGAGATCAAGATGTTTTGGACTGTTGAATCCAACATGAGAGAAATGATATTTATTTTGGATCCAGCTTCCAGAATCCATTTCCAAGTCCAGATCATTTTGGAGAAGGTTTTTCTCTCTTCCCCCCTGCCAATATCAGACAGCCCAGCATCAGAAGAAATCAAGTTGTAGGCTGCAAGGGGTTAATATCAAAGGAGAGTGTGTCATGTCACCAGACTTTCAGGGTAAGTAATATCTTGAATATTGCAGATCTTTTTTTCCATAGGAAGTGTGAATCTCCAATATCTAAAATGTTGCTTTCCCTGGAAAACTAGTGACATGTTAGAGTGCGCATACTGTGAGTATGTGAGACAACCCAGGAGCAATAATATCAAACAGAGGTTTGTAATAATTAATAGTGGTTTATCTCTACAAAAGAATATACATACACGTACTAGGCAAAGGTCAAACAATCAATCAGCAGTTACAGCAGGGAAGAACACACGGAGAGAGAGATACACCTTAACAGGGCCTCTCTTATAATTCGGACTCTTAAAGTGGTAACAGTCAAATAACCCTGCTGACTCATTTCTACCATTTCATCATCATTACAGCATTACAGTATTACAGCATCATGGCAGCTGGTCAACTCTTAAAATATTTCCTTGTCATGACATGACACTCTCTCTCTTGATATTTACAGTGGAAATAAATCCCTGTGTTCTCTTTTCATTTCTTTATTGCTGAGATTGGCAAAGATATCCACATACATAAAATCAAATTACCCCTGTACCCTTAAAGTACCTAAAGAACAGAGGACATGATCATGGTGCTACTTTGGGTTCAAGAGCCTTCTAACCTCACAATGGCCTTCTAAAAGTTAATGAAGATCATCCTTTTTGAAGAGCCTTTGGAGAAGGACTATGCACCATCTAGAACTGGATTGTATTAGTCTGTTGTCTATTTCATTGGTATTGTATAAAGGACTGTTGTTGTTTTTTGTTCTTTTGATATATGAATTGGGATGCAGTTATTCAGTCACGTGGATTTTTTTAGCCTAACAAATTTTATGCCATAGAAATGTCCTTGTTGAGAAGATAATAATGAGGAGGAGGACGATGTCAAGATGTTCAAGGAGAAAGAACTCAGAGCCTGCAAAAGAAAAGGAACTATTTTCATACATGTCCATCAAAGAGCAGATGGATGGTTCCTTTTCATCTGGTAAAGGAACAGTTAGCCTCCCAGATAAACAGGGACAAATAAATCCAAATGATTCATGGAGATCTTGCCTTAATGAAACAAAATTCATGCGAAAGTGTGAGAAAGCGCGTTTTGCTTATCTGCTTTCCAAATTCTGAATCGTAACCCTTTTTCTCCCGCATTAAATATGAGTAATGAAATATGGTATAAATCTTGAGTCCTTGGCTGTGCATTACTGCGGAGGGACTTGACAGATGTTCTCAGGACTTTATCTGCTGGTGAGCTGTTAGTGTGCACGATGATGATCTTCCGGTGTTGCCAGTGTGCACGACTCAAAGCGACGTGATCTTGACAGGCCTCCCTTTTTAGCTGCTGATTTGTATTTAAGAGCTCCATGATGGAAGGGGAGGAAAACGGAGACAATCACTCTGCTTTGCAAATGATCATACATTATTGATTTTTATTTCCCCATGATTCTCTTTTAGCCTTGTGCTTTCATGACAGACAAATCAAATCTCCTTTTTCACCCTTGGCTGCAAAACGTTTAGTAATAGTTCCAGGTGAATAATGGGAAGCAAAGAAACAGTTTTGGAATAAACATAAGCCGAGGTAAAGAGTTTATCAATGCTGCAATCTATATTTGTCCTCCTTGTTGAGAAAAATATAAGACCTACAGAGTACTGGATTACAAATCCAACAGGATTTGATTAGGGCTAAACATCCTTTCAAATAAACAAAGCAATGAATATGGGGGATCAAAGAGATCCTGAAGGCCACCTACTCTTGGACCAGTTGAGTCCAAACTTGATGGTTCACATTCCCCTAGCTAGTGCCTATGTAGCCTAGTTGACAAGGACATGGTAAGTGGGGATGAATATGTGAGCGTGTGAGAGAGCAAATGTGGACTCCTTGGTACTCTCTAAACTTGGTTGTTTTCTTGCAGATGTTTCATTACCTGACTAGACAACATCATCAGTGCTATCTAGCAAAACAACCAAGCTCAGAGAACACCAAGGGCCCATCAGTTCAAACCTGAGCTACAACTATCCTCTTCTATTAGAGTAGATGCATATGGTCACCAGTAAGGTTTTGCTACAACTTTGAATCCATCAATTCTTTGTGTATTCCATCAGAAACGTGAATAAGTGAGAGATGATAAACTGCACCTGGGTGCATGTATAACACTTGCCACCACTATGATATGACAAGAATGCAAAAATACAACAAATTATGTATTGTGGCCCATCGGCCGCCGGCCCCTCCAGCAGCCGAATTAGAGGAGCAGGAGGCGTGGGAGTCAAGGTCAGCAGCAAGGCAACCTGAGAGCTCCGAGGGAGAAGAGCGAATGGAGCTAGCAGAGAGAGAGAGAGACAAAGGTGGATCCTGGGCTGTCCATCAGCCCTCAGATGGAGAATCAACATCCCAGCTCTGAAGGTGGCTGATGAGGAAGAGGACAAACAGCTGGGTCCAGTGCCTGACGTGTGAATGCGCAGAAGACAGAGGAGAGGAGAGCAGTGGAAATCTATGGGCTGATCTTTGGGATGGCAGAGCCACCACTGCTAGCAAAGCCCCACCCCAGCTCTAGGAATAAAAGGCAGGGGATGGAGATGAATAGATGTGGCAGATAACTATTCATCTTCTGGCCAGACGGACTTGTTAGCCTGTGTTGAGAAAGAAACTTTTTGCTGGAGCTGCCGGTGCTCTTAATAAAGGAATCTTTTGAGTTCACTTCAGAGGGTTTGTCATATTTGGGGAGCTGGGTCAGAACATTAAGATGTATTTTGCTTGTCTCTTCTTTCCTGACAGTAAACTATTTCCTCCTCCGATAAACTAGATAATATTCCTTGCTTTACCAATGGTAGATATTATTGGCCAAAATAAATCTCCCCCCCTTTTTTTTCTATCTTTGCTTGCGAACCGTTGTGTGTGACAAAATATTCATTCTGGGTTTTATTACGAGTCCGTGGCAGCGCTGAGGAGCAGGATAACAGTTTTTTCCCCTCCTATAAAAAGGCAGATGCAACTGTTTCCCATCTATCATCTATCATCCTGTTAAGGTTCAGAAGACTACAGCTGCACTCAGTCTAGGCACCAGTTTACTCAACGGACCTGTGTTGTTCTTAGTTTTCCTTGATCGTCTGTCGATCTGACTGGTTTAATAAGGTGGTAAATTTTACAGCTGGCATTTTGGCAAGCAAAGGTCACCAAAGGCGGGAGAACCATTATGGTGAACAATAACCTGGAATGTCCAGACACTTTATTTATCTAGGTTCTCCCAGGGCCAATAGGTTTTCCCAGCTGTGCTTTATCAGCTGTTGTTATAATTCATTTCCTCTCTTTCTCTTTGCAAGTGGCTAGTTCTGGAGGAGGGGGAAAGTAAATCTTGCCATAGCAGCTCACATTGTTCCTAGAGGCAGGGATTGCATGCCGCCAAACATCTAATAAATAAACAGGCCATATGGGTTGGCATTGGATGATCATTTATAATGACCACCCCTTATATATGACTGTAGAGCTGCAAAATCCGTCACCTTAATGGCTGAGTCCAGCTGTAAGTTCAGCTTTCCGTTACTTAGGAGATGCCATTTCGAACAAGTGCCAAGGTTACCATTGTTGAGGGTAAGAGGATTCCATATTCTGCTGGCAATGCTTAGAAAGAATAATAGAATAACTGAGTTGGAATAGATCTTGGAGGTCTTCTAGTCCAATCCCGTGTTGGGCTAGACTGTAATGCTCTCTACATGGGGCTCTCCTTGAAGAGCACCCGGAGGCTCCAACTGGTCCAGAATGCGGCCGCGCAGGTGGTTATGGGAGTGACATGGTGCTCCCATGTAACACCTCTCCTGCACAAGCTGCACTGGCTCCTGGTGGTCTTCCGGGTGCGCTTCAAGGTATTGGTTACCACCTTTAGAGCGCTCCATGGCTTAGGACCTGGGTATCTACAAGACCGCCTTCTGCCACCAGTAGCCTCTCACCAGCCAGAACGCTCCCACAGAGAGGGGCTCCTCAGGGTGCCATTGGTCAAACAGTGTCTACTTGTGGCCCCCAGGGGGAGAGCCTTCTCTGTGGGGGCACCTGCCCTTTGGAACGAGCTCCCCCCGGAGATACGGAGGATTCCAGATTTACACACTTTCCACCATGCCCTCAAGATTTTTTTATTCCAACAAGCTGGGCTGGCCTAACTCTTTTTAATTCCTTAATTTTAATTCGCTTTTAAAAAGGGGTGTTTTAATTAATATGCGCCATATTTGTTTAATATGTTTTAAATTGTTTTTTTTTATTTTATATTTTATCTTTCATCGAACACATTGTTCACTGCCCTGAGTCCTTCGGGAGAAGGGCGGTATATAAATCCAAATAAACCTAAACCTAAACCTAAACCCTGCTCAAGGAGAGACCTTGTACCATTTCAGACAAATGGCTGACCAGTCATTCTAAAAAGCCTCCATGATGGAGCACCCGCAACTTCTGAAGGCAAGCTGTCCTACTAGTTGATTGTTCTTGCTTGTCTCCTTGGTTAGTTTTCATCCGTTGCTTCTTGTCCTTTGGAGGTGTTTTGGAAAATAGATTGACCCCCTCTTCTTTGCGGCAGTTCCTCAAGTATTGGAACACTCTATCATATTGGAAAGAAGGAAATGAAGGAATGACCCCACTAAAGAAAACATTTAAGAGGAGAATCTGTCCCACCTTGTCAGGCATTTTGAATATCTTTGCAGAGCAGCAGAGATAGGAAGCGATGGTGCAGAGAAAGAAGGAGATGGTGCTTCATCACTGGAAGTTTTCAAAATAGATTGGAGAACTATTTGACCAGGATGGTATAAACCCGTGATGGCAAACCTATGGCATGTGTGTCACAGGTGGCATGCGGAGCTCTCTCTGCTGGCACATGAGCTGTCGCCCAGCTCAGCTCCACTGCTCATGTGTATGCGCCTCCCACTGGCCAACTGATTTTTGGGTCTCTGGCATGGGGGTGGGGAGCATGTGGGAGATGTGTGCACATACGTGGAGGGTCTTGCACGCATGTGTGAGGGGGTCTTGGATGCATGGGCGGGGGAGGCAGAGGGTCTCATGTGCATGTGCGGAGGGTGGGGGGGAGTACAGAGTGAGTGGTACACCCCCTGCATCAAAACAAGCTGAGGGGGTTAGTGTCCCCCCGTGGCCCTTTTTTGGTCCCAGGAGACTTCAGGGAGGCCTGCCAGGCTCAAAACAGGCTGCAGGGGGCATGCATATGCACGGGGGGTGGGGGCATGGGGGGCATGTGTAGGTGAGGGGGGTGGAGGAGCATGGGGGGTCATGTGTGCATGCGCAGGAGCAGGGCATGCGAGGGGCATTGCTCTATGGGTGTGCACGATTCCCCCCCACGCTCCCCCTGCTTTTGACACGCAACAGCAAAAAGGTTAGCCATCACTGGTATAACCTATCCTCTCTTGAGCAGGGTGTTCGATTAGAAGGTTTCTTCCAGCTCTATGATTCTATGTTCTAGAAGTGGTGTTCTTCAAGAGACTTATCTATGAAGGTGGAATTTTTGTAGGACCTCCATTGCTTCTAGAATTCATCCAAGGTATCTTTTGGATATTTCTTCAGTGTTGATGTTCTGCCCCAGCTCCGGATTCCCGAGGATATTGACACACACCAATGGTCCTTATCAAATTTATTAAGTAGCAAGAATAAACCAAAGTCTGGCAAAGGTTGGCAACCAGCCCAGAAAACAAGATACGATAACACTTTTCCAAAAATGCTCTGATGATAATTACAAGTTGTTTCCAGCAAGAAACTTACTAATGGTGTGACTTAAATAGGCTAAGGGAGTGGCCAATTATCCTCAAGCCTTACTCTCGAGGAGACCTCCTCCTCCTGAGTAGCCACTCCTGCCTTTTGGCAGCCCTGTGTGCTCGAGCATTGAGGGGAGGCTCCTCCACTTCACTCTCTCCACTTGAAGGAGCCTCTGGAGGTTCTGAAGGCCCTGGCTGAGTCTCTGCCTCTGGCACCACATCCTCTTCAGCCTCCTCGCTGTCTGACATGAGCACCAGCTGCGCCGGCTGCTGGCCTGACACCACACCAGCCTCCTCATCGTCGGGATCAGCCACGATCCGCACAGGCCGCTGGCAGGCCACAACCGTTGAACAGCATCTGATTTGGAAGCAGCAACTGATGTAGTACCTGGAAAAACATATTTCCCCCCCTATAAACATGTGTTATTACCACTTTATAATGCCTTGGTAAAATGACATTTAAAACATTGCATCCAGTTGTAGCCGTAATACAAAAGTTGTTAAGACTCTAGAAAGAGTGCAGAGAAAAGCGACAAAGATGGAGGCTAAAACACACAAGGAGGAATTGGGTATGTCTAGTTTAATGAAAAGAAGGATTAGGGGTGACAGGATAGCAATGTTGCAAGATGTAAGGGGCTGCCCCCAAGAAGAGGGGTTCAAGCTTTTCTCCAAAAGCTCCTGGAGGTAGAACAAGAAGAAATGGATGGAAATTAATCAAGGAGACAACCAATTTAGGAGCAATTTCCTGGCAATTAGAACAATTCATCAATGGAATGGGTTGCCACCAGAAGTTGTGGATGTTCCATCACTAGAGATTTTTAAGAGCTTGGACAACCATTTGAAATAGTATAGAACAATGATGGCTAACCTTTTTGTTGTCGTGTGCTGAAAGCGCACGTGTGCATCCATAATGCAATGCTCATGTGCCACCCATGTGCCCCGCCCCCACACAGGTGCATGTGATGCCCCCATATATGCCCCACCCTCTGCACATGCACGCATGACCCCCATGCTCCCCCACTCCTGTGCATGCGCCTATGACCCCCCTGCATGCGCCCTGCCCCCACACATGTGCGTGCATCTCCCGCATGTGCCCTGCCCCATGCGCATGCATGGCAAAGACCCAAAAACCAGATGGCTGGCAGGAAGTGTGCATGCATGCACGGTGGAGCTGAGCTGGGGTGATGGCTCATGTATTCACTGAAAGGGCTCTGCATGCCACCTGTGGCACGTGTGCCAAAGTTCACCATCATGGGTATAGAATCTTCCACTTGAGCAGGGGGTTGGACTAGAAGACCTTCAATGTCCTTTCCAACTCTGTTATTCTATTAAACATGGCACCCTTTCCTCATTGAATCCTGACCCATTTTCAAGTTTGGTTGCTCTGCAGGAAGTTCTAGAATTCTCTGCTTTGGATCCGCAGATCGAAAAAGAGGGCACTATTTATTTATTTAGCTATATCCTCTGCTCCAAGTCAATGATCATTTCTTCAAATGGTATTAGCAGAAAAGTTTGAGAGGTGCACTTTTCAGATTTCTGGAAGAGCTTCCGTTTCTTGTGTGTCTCTACCTGAAATGCAGTCACTACTTATCTTCTCTTTCCTACATCAAGGAAATAAATTGGCTCAGCTGTCCAACTCTCACACTGTGTTGACTTTTAACACACGCCTGTTTCTCCTTTCCCTTGACGTATTGAAATGAATCAAAGGTTGCATCCCAGCTGTAAAGAAAGGAATGTTGTTACTAAAAGAGCAAAACACAAAGTTTCATGTTAGGTGTTGTGGTCCGCCAGCAGCCTGCAGAGCTGGCAGTGGAGTCGGACAGCGATGAGGCTGAGGAAGAACATGGGCCAGTCCTAGAGGCTGGGGAAGGCCCAGATGAGGGCTCTGCGTCAGAGGCAGAGATGGGGCCAGGGCCATCGGGGAGTGATGTGCGGACTCCGGAGCCTCCAGAGGCTGACAGCAGAGAAGCAGAGGAACAGGAGGAGCCTGTTCATAGTGCACGCATGAGAAGAACTGCCAGAAGGCAGGAGCAGCTAAATCAGAGATGACAACTCGGGAGTAGGGCCAAGAGATGATTGGCCCCTCCCATAAGGCTTAAAAGACCAGCAACGGCTCTTGGGCTCTTTGCCGGAAAACAACCGTTGAGAGAATTGCTTCTTGTTTGGCTGTAGTTATTTCTTCTGTTCCTGAACTGTTGCCAAGAAAAGCCTTTGGCAGTTTGCCTAATTATCCCAAGGTCAGAGATAAACTAAAGACTGGTGTTTTAAGGACTTTGCTTTCATTTCAATTAGAATACGCTGAGAATGAGTTAATTCTCAGCTGTTTTAATAAAATCTCTTTGTTTTTTGGAACTGTTTTGCATTTAATATCAACTACGTGGGCTTGGGTCACAATATTAGGAAATGATTGGCAGTAACCCTAAAATTGGCCAAACTGAAAATTAGCTAAATTTCATTTCACATATTCAGAGCACATGATATTTGGCCACTGGGAAGGGCGGGAGAAAATGCAGGTAGTCCTCGACTTACAACAGTTTGTTTAGTGACCGTTCAAAGTTACAGTGGCGTAAGTGCGAAAAATGATCCTGAGTCACTTTTTTTTCAGTGCCCTTGTAACTTTGAATGGTCACTAAAGGAACTGTTGTAAATTGAGGACTACCTGTATTGGATCTGGTGTGCTTTCCAGAAAGCTGACTGAATTCACATGCTTTCTGGGTGCAAATAGAAAATGTTTTCTATTGTCTAGAATTAAAAAATCAGGATATAGACATTGACTGGTGGCCATATTTGCAAATAGAATCAAGATATAAAACAGATCGGGCACAATTCAGATTTCAGAATGAACCAAATGAATTAGATAAGATATTACAAGGTACAGATGAGAAAATGATAACCAAAATTTGTAAGTATCTAATAAAATACAAATTAGAAGAGGAGGTGGTTAAAGAGAACATGATAATCTGGGCCAAAAACATAGGACATAACATTGAATTGGATAACTGGAAAAAATTGTGGAAGATAAATTATAAGATGACAAGGAAAACCTTTACAAAATGTTCTACCGATGGCACCTCCCCCCAGCGCGTCTGGCCAAGATGTTTCCAAATACATCTCCAATGTGTTGGAAATGTAAATCACAGAAAGGGACATACTATCATCTCTGGTGGTCATGGCGAAAAGCAAAACAATATTGGCATGAAATTAAGGAAATGATTGAAGAAATTATAAAACAGAAACTGGAAATGAGGCTGGAAATCTTTTTAGTGGGAATAATCACAGCACAATATACCAAAGAAATAAAATATCTAGTCATACATATCCTTACAGCAGCACGTATACTCTTCGCCCAAAATTGGAAATCTGAGCAATTACAGCTGTGGAAAAAAATAGGAATAGAAAAGTAACAGGAAATGTATAGTATCTAACAGGAAATGTATAGATTAAATAAAGAGCGAATTTAAATGTTCTATATACAAATATGTAAATATGTAAATATAGATGTAGATACGAATAGAGAAAGATAAGGAAAATAGAAAAACAACCCACCGATGTAGTAGCCTTAAGAGTCAGTCATAAGACTGAATCAAAGTTTGCTTGTTCTATATGTTGTCTTAATGTATTTATGTTTGTTTGTATTTTTTTTATATCAATAAAAATTATTTTAAAAAAAGAAAGTGTTTTCTGTTGTCTATAGAAAACCTATAAAAGTCACCACTTCAAAAGTGTTATTATGTATTTATTTAGCGTATGATGTGTATGATGGTAAAGGTAAAAGTTCCTCTTGCACATATGTGTTAGTCGTTCCCGACTCTAGGGGGCGGTGCTCAACTCTGTTTCAAAGAGCCAGTGCTGTCCGAAGATGTCTCCATGGTCATGTGGCCGGCATGACTAAATGCCAAAGGCGCACGGAACACTGTTACCTTCCCACCAAAGGTGGCCCCTATTTTTCTACTGGCATTTTTTACCTGCTTTTGAACTGCTAGGTTGGCAGAAGCTGGGACAAGTAACGGGAGCACTAGGGATTCAAACTGCTGAACTGCCGACCTTTAGATCGACAAGCTCAGCGTCTTAAGCCACTGAGCCACCGCGTCCCACGATGATGAGAACACGGCAAAAAAGAAAAAGAAAAAAAAGTTCAAGAGCATAGCTGCATAGTTACTGTACCTTTGATTGATGTGACTTGTCTTGTTATGATTGCCCTGCTCTCAAATAAACTTCACCTCTGCTTCCGATGCTTGTCCTGTGACCTTTGTGAGACCGAGCCTGGATTGAACCAGAATTGTCTTCCAACAGATATTAACCTACAATTTTGTCTCATAACGCCCTCCCCTCCTCTCTTTCAATTTCCATGTCCACTTTGAAATACAGCTCCCAGCTGTCAAAAGCTTGCTCACCCCTGTCCTAGGTGGAGGGGGAAAAACCTTTGATAGTCATCCTACACAGTTTTTGTGATGCAGATTTTTTTTTTAAAAAAAGCAAAGCTTAAAAGCTTACCTGCAGAAAAGCATTTACAGTGAAACGTTTGAACAAATCATTTCCGTCAGGCGCAAAGAATCCAGACCATCTCTTAGATTGCAGCCTAGAATATTTATTCAAGTTTGACCACAAGAATCCGATCCACTAATGTTCAACACTAAATTGGCTCCAGATAACGAGTCAAGATAATTCAGGAGTTGGAGCACTTGTGGGAATGCAATGATTCTAAGTTGATAACATACTTGACTCTTCCCCCCCCCCTAGTTCTGCCTCTTCTTCTCCTACAATTTCAGAGGAGGGTAGATGACTTACTCCTCAATTTCCATTGAATAATGACACTGCAGCAATTTACATTATCTGTCCAATGACATCACTATAGTTCCTCCAAGTGGCAGGAACTATGTCATCAAGGTCACTGGCAGAATGCCGTTCTACAAATGAGGTAAATTATATCACTTGAATCATCTCTGCGATGACATCATTACCAGAGGTGGAATTCACATATTCCCAGCACTGGAAATGTGCGGGTGCACCATCCGCGCATGTGTTTGGCATCACAAAACACGGCAATTCACTTGTGTGCACTATCCACACATGCGTATGTCATCAAAAACACAGCGATATAGGATGGGATTGCCCCTGGGTGGGCGGGTGGGCCTGAACCAGTTGAAACCGGAACCTCTGATCATTACCCCAAAACATAAACAAC
Source organism: Ptyas mucosa (assembly GCA_012654045.1). NCBI lineage: Eukaryota > Metazoa > Chordata > Lepidosauria > Squamata > Colubridae > Ptyas > Ptyas mucosa. Next base: position 145,223 of record WNWU01000231.1, read on the forward strand.
TGTAGAAAATTAATATGAATGACTGTTGCCTTGTTAAGACAACTTTGAAAGCCAGTGACTGCTCAGTTATTTTAACCAATGTCCAGATGAAAATTGTAGTCCATTGCATTGCATTTAGTCTGCTAAAAGGGGTGAGGGTTATTAAATCAAGGTTTCATTTAGATTAGGATCAAGCTTGAACATAAGGTATCTGTTAGTCAGTGGTGCATTGCCCCTGGTTTGGACCGGTTCGCAAGAACCGGTAGTAAAACTGGCGGGAGGCTCTGCCCACTGACCCACTGCCCTCTGCCCTCTGCCCACTGACTTGGACGTCATCATAGGTGATCTGCACATGCGCAGAAGAGCGAAGTGAACACGCGTGAAAGGACGCAATGCGAACCGGTAGTAAAGGTAAGTAAAACCCACCCCTGATATTAGTGCGGGAAACAGAAAACAGTATTATGTGTTTAAATAAATAATTGCAAATTAAGTTTTTATTACAAAAGAGTATAACTACATTAAAATCATGCACACTTATATTCATATTTCTGCAGGTACATTTATTTGTTTTAATTACAATTTGTACAGTATTAGGATGGAATGAAGACAGGGTTGTGATATTACAAGAACAATTTTTAAGGCAATCATCCTGTTTAACAGCTGCTTTATATATTTCCTGCTTTATTCAAAACAATAGGAAGGGTAGTGCTTCTTCTTTTTTTTGAAAATATGAATAAACAATGACATTCTAGAGAAAAATATTAACTTTTTATTTATATTCTTACCTTTTCCCTCTTTTTTACCTGTGTTCACTAGCCTTCAATAGTCTAGCACTGCAACAGTTTAAATCAGCGCTCATCAACTGGTGGTTCGTGGACCACTGGTGGTCCACAAGAAAATTTTGGTGGTCCGCAGAAAAATTATTTGCATTTTTTATATTGGACTAAATCAGGGGTCCTCAAACTACGGCCCCGGGACAGATACGTGCAATGAACATTTGTGTTGCTGCAGAGAGTCTCCCACTTTGGGGTCTTCTTGTGTGGGCTGGCAGGGGAAGAAATTGGGGTCTGCTTCAGCCTCCTGGTGTGGGGCTTTGGGCAAAGGCTGGAGGGAAGTGCCACTGGTGGCGAAGAGCCGGAGGACCTTGTTCCAGTGGGACTGCCTCATGGCCTGGAACTGGCTGACCATCTCAGCCCGCTGAGCTTCCAGGTGCCGGTACCTGGCCTTGCACTCCCTCAGGTCTTCCCTCTCCTTGGAAAGCCTATGCTCGTAGTCCTCAGTGAGGCACTTCTGCTGAGCTTCTTTCTCGGTCAGATCCAATTTGAACTGAGCTGTTTTGCCAACTCTTTCTCATGGTGGTTGCTTAGCTCCAACAAGTGCTTCCTGTTGGGGCCCTAAGGAGCCTGGGTGGGGAGGCGAGGAGTGGCTGGGAGGGGAGGGGCGAGTAGAGGCTGGTGAGGAGCCCCTCGACATGAGTGACATCGAGTTGACCACACCCACCCAGTCATATGACCACCTAGCCATGCCCATCCAGCTGGTCATTAGGCAGATCATATTAGTGGTCCGTGGGATTTACAATTATGGATTTAGTGGTCCCTGAGGTCCAAAAGGTTGGTGACCCCTGGTTTAAATACTGGGAATATTTAAATCTGCCACAATTCGAATCAAATTGTTAATTCAATTCAGGTGAAATTGTCCCCAATCAGACTGATATAATATTAATGTTCTGTCCCCGTCTCCCACACACACACACACACACACCCTCAAACAGTCAGCCGTGGGTTAAAGAATAGCTCAAACAAACCATATCCGTTATCAGGTACTTGGCAGCGGCACGAGAACCGACTGCCAAGTGCTTTACTACAAGAAGGAGGGGTTGTGCCTCCACCAGGTAACATACAGAAATACACACCAATTTTTTTTATTTTTTTTATATTTGATTTATATGCCGCCCTTCTCCGGAGACTCAGGGCGGCTTACAGTGCGTTAAGCAATAGCCTTCATACTTTTGTATATTTATACAAAGTCAGCTTATTGCCCCCACAATCTGGGTCCTCATTTTACCCACCTTAGAAAGGATGGAAGGCTGAGTCAACCTTGAGCCTGGTGGGATTCGAACTTGCAGTAATTGCAAGCAGCAGATGTTAATAGATGTTAATAACAGGGTGCTTTAAACCACTGTACTACAGGCTCTTTCAATTTGGAAACAGTCCAGCTCAAAAGCCTTCAACAGGTTTAGGCGTTGCACAAAGTGACTTCCAGAAATTAGCTTTGTCCGTCACAGAGTTTGAATGGCCACCACACTCCCTTTTATAGCCTGTGGGGTGTGGTCCAGTGACTCAACTTAATGCCTGGCACGCCTCCTCATCTGCTGCGAATGTTTATCTCACCGATGCTGGCGTGGATCCAGCCACGACTTATCACCTTTGTTCTCACTCTGATCAGAGACACCTGGCTCCTGGCCAATCTCCTCTCCTTCGGCAGACACCTGAGGAATTGCCAGAGAGGGGAGGCCTGGAGAGGGAGGCCTGGCCGGCTCCTCTCCTTCATGTTCGGAGTCTTCTTCCTCCAATATGATGGGCTCGGGGGTCGGAGCCACAACAATTAATCACTTACATATATAAAAATTAATATCTGTGTTTTATAAAATCTTCTGAATCAAACTGACCAGCATACAAATATTTCTATTTCAATTCAAATTAAATTTGCATTTTATAAAGAAAATTAATTCTATTTGGAGATTTGATTAAATCATTTTAGAACTGGATTTCTGATTCAAACCTTTGCATAAAGGTATGAATCCACATGAAAAATGTGTGCATACATGTACGTTAACAAAACCTGGAAGTTTTTAGTTGCTTTTTATCATTTATTTAAATTTATGATAATTATTTAATACACAGTCTGACATTTCTTAACTGTAGATTGAAGAAGAACATATTTCAAACTGATGTGCTGATTTTCCAAAGAGAAAATGCAGCATCTTTAATGAAAATATTGATCCTTAACTCAATGTAGTATTTTGGTCTTTTGTTCTGCATAAAGATTCTACATTTTCTCACATTTCTCACATAAAGTCACATTTGTGCGGCTATAATTTTAACTTCAAATATAACATTTTATCCAGCATGCACATGCAAATTGTATTACAATATTCCAGTTGTCTCACATTACTAACAAACAAACATAACATATTTTTTTAAAGGATTAGCCAAAGTGATGAAATATTGATTTGCTTACTTAGCCATTTCAAGTGCAGAAAATATGTAGACTATGTAAGTATCCATGTGTTTACAAAATGCACATAAATATTAGCTCAGCATGAATTTTCTCTGTCTGGAAACAAGGGGGAGAAAACAGAAACAGAAAACGGTTTTGTAAAGTTGTTTAGGCAACTGCCATGTAAAAATGATTCATAATTTGATTTGAATTGTTCAATTGAATGGATTTATGATCCTTTAAAGGGATGAGGTGGCTCAGTGGCTAAGGCGCTGAGCTTGTCGATCGAAAGGTCGGTGGTTCGAATCCCTAGGGCCGCGTAACAGGGTGAGCTCCCGTGACTTGTCCCAGCTTCTGCCAACCTAGCAGTTCGAAAGCACATAAAAAATGCAAGTAGAAAAATAGGGACCACCTTTGGTGGGAAGATAACAGTGTTCTGTGCGCCTTTGGCATTGAGTCATGCCGGCCACATGACCACGGAGACGTCTTTGGACAGTGCTGGCTCTTTGGCTTTGAAATGGAGATGAGCACCGCCCCTTAGAGTTGGGCACGACTAGCACATATGTCCAAGGGGAACCTTTACCTTTACCTTATTTTGCTATGTCATATCCAATTTATGATTTTATCTTCCGACAGTTTTATTTTTATGATTGTAAGCCACCCAGAGTTACCCTGAGGTAAGATGGGTAACCAATACATGTTTAAAATATTTTTTTAAAAAAATAGTTATTGTGTAATAGATAGGTATAAATTGTAGTGAATACAGAAATTAGTAAGTAATATATAAAATGTATGTGTATATAGTTGGTTATAGATATTATCAAAGATTCCGGTATCGGAAAGCTGTAAAAATGCTTTAACAAGAATGTTAAAGATGTAAATGTTGAATAAAAATCATTTAAAAAATAATTAAA
>WNWU01000231.1:154652-199263 GCA_012654045.1 Ptyas mucosa
TTCTATTCTATTCTATTCTATTCTATTCTATTCTATTCTATTCTATTCTATTCTATTCTATTCTATTCTGTTCTATTCTATTTGTCTTTTTCTGAGTTTGATTGGCACTTGTCCTTAGCAAGTTGTCCATGCAAAGGTTTTGGCAGCTGGAAGGAACTCTATATTGTTAACAGACATCAGAGGTGGTTTTCACATTTTACCACCGGTTTGCCACGCACCGAAAATGTGAGCATGCTTTGCTTGCATGTGCGGCATGCATGCATGTGTGTGGTTTAGAAAACGTGGCTAAATAGGATGGCATAGTGCTGGGGGCGGGTGGGTGGGGTGGGGGCAGGTCCAACCGCAGGTTGCCACTACCGGTTCTCCCGAACCAATCCAAACCGGCTGAATACTACCACTGACAGACATGCATAGAGACATTGTTTCTTCTAAAACAGGGCTCTGCAACCTTAAATACTCAAAGAGCCATTTGGATCGGTTTCCCACAGAAAAGAAAACACCGGGAGCCACAAAACCTGGGTGGGCGTGGCCAACTTGATGTCACTCACTTCCACCAGTCACATGAACCCCGCCCAGCCACGCCTACCCAACCGGTCAATAGGGCAGAGAACCAGTTATTAAAAAACACCGGCAACCACACAATCCTTTTGACATCTCTCTCTCTCCCCCTCTCCCTTCCCCCCCTCTCCCTCTCTCTCTGTATCTCTCTGTCTCTGCCCTGGCCCCTTCTGCTTCCCCCGCCGTCGCCCTTACCTTCTCAGGCCAGGCGAGGAGTGCCTGGGAGGGGAGGGTGAGGGGCGGGGCCAGCCAATGGTGGGATCACCTGACAGGGAGCCACAGCAGAGGGCCCAAAGAGCCACATGTGGCTCCAGAGCCGCAGGTTGCTGACCCCTATTCTAAAATAATGATTACTTTTGCTGGTGCAACCAAAATGGCTTTATGGATTATTCATTTAGTCTGCCTCATGTCTGGTCCAACCAGGAAGAACAGATTGTGTTTTTTTAGATATGTATCCTGACAATAACTCCTGTATACCATTTCTTAGAGTTTGAAGTTGATAGTCTCAGCATTATGCACTCATAACCGCATCCCCAAACTCCAATTTTACAAATGTCGGTATCTTCCTTTCCAGATATTCCACTCCTTTTATTTCAAGCGATGGGCATCAAAATGACGAAACAACTTTGAAATGGTTTTAAGGTTGTGCTGAAAAACAGGGACTTACATTCATGTTTGGAAGTAACTCACCTTACAGTAGGACAAATTGGAAGACAGTTTTGATTTTCACATCTGCATTCAGTGTCCAGGTGAAATATTCTCAGTGACAACAGCCTGTTGAAGAAACTCTATCAAAGATTGCTAACGAACAGAACAGAACAGAACAGAACAGAACAGAACAGAACAGAACAGAACAGAACAGAACATAATAGATTTTTTATTGGCCAAGCGTGATTGGACACACAAGGAATTTGTCTTGGTGCATACACTCTCAGTGTACATAAAAGAAAAGATACAGTCATCAAGAATCATAAGGTACAACACTTAATGATAGTCATAGGTTACAAATAAGCAATCAGGAAACAATATCAATATAAATCATAAGGATACCAGCAACAAGGTTACAGTCATACAGTCATAAGTGGAAGGAGATGGGTGATAGGAATGATGAGAAGATTAATAATAATGCAGACTTAGTAAATAGTTTGACAGTGTTGAGGGAAGTATTTGTTTAGCAGAGTGATGGCATTTGGGAAAAAACTGTTCTTGTGTCTAGTTGTTCTGGTGTGCAGTGCTCTATAGTGTCATTTTGAGGGTAGGAGTTGAAACAGTTTATGTCCAGGATACGAGGGGTCTGTAAATATTTTCACAGCCCTCTTTTTGACTCATGCAGTATACATGTCCTCAGTGGAAGGCAGGTTGGTAGCAACTATTTTTTCTGCAGTTCTAATTATCCTCTGAAGTCTGTGACTGTCTTGTTGGGTTGCAGAACCAAACCAGACAGTTATAGAGATGACAGACTCCATAATTCCTCTGTAGAACTGGATCAGCAGCTCCTTGGGCAATTTGAGCTTTCTGAGTTGGCACAGAAAGAAAATTCTTTGTTATGCTTTTTTGATGACGTTTTTTATGTTAGCTGTCCATTTTATATCTTGCAATATGGTAGAACCTAGAAATCCTTTGTTAATTATGTTAATTATGTTAATTACATTAATTATGGTGCAAGCATACCACAATTCATTACAGCTACAGCTTCCTAGATATTTTCCATATATTTATGGGACACATTCATTTGTTTGTTTGTTTATCTGCATCTTGCCTTTATTATTTTTACAAATAAGGTGGCAAACATATCCAACACACCTTCTTCCTCCTATTTTCCTCACAATAATAACCCTATGAGGTGGGTTGAGCTGAAATCACCCAGGTGATTTTCATGGCTAAGGCAGGACTAGAACTCACAGTCGCCTGGTGATTGGCCCAAAGTAACCCAGCTGGCTTTCATGATCAAGATGGGACTTCAGCTCACAGCTTCTTGCTTTCTAACCTGGTGCCTTAACCACTAGACTAAGCTGGTTTCAATCAATCAGTTCCATAAATATTAGAGGTACGTAAAAAAAACCCTGATGCATTTGATAGTTACATTTTGGACTGTGCTGGATATTAACTGTTTGCAGCTGAATTACTTTTTTTTAAATTCTTTTTTATTGAATTTTTCGAAATACATAAACAAAAACAAAAAAAAACCATAAATAAACATCACCCAGTGTATAATACAAAAACAAGGGAAAGAGAGGAGTTCATATCTTTGTTGTCAGTTCCTCCAAAAGTCTCTTTGAGTAGGTACTGGTGTCGTCTCTTCCAAATGTTCAATTGCACTGTCCACAAACGGTTGCCAGACCTTCCACAATGAGTTTTCCTTTATTAAACCTTTCCTGAATTTTAACTCACACGTTAGCTTATCGTTAAGGGCAAATTTCCAAATTTCTTTATACCATTCAGCCAAATTATAATCAATATCTAATTTCCAGTATCTCACTATTATTATTCGACCCATAATAATCAATATTCGTACAAGCTCCCTTTCTTCAATTGTTAGCATCTTATCAGTTATTTTTAATATGAAAATGATACCTAAGCAGCTGAATTACTAAGGTTTTGAGCAGGGGTGAAATCCAGCAGGTTCTGACTGGTTCTGGAGAACCGGTAGCGGAAATTTTGAGTACTTCGGAGAACCAGCAAATACCACCTCTGGCTGGTCCCAGTGTGGAGTGGGAATGGAGATTTTGCTATACCCTTCCCCCAGGAGTGGGGTGGGAATGGGGATTTTGCAGTATCCTTTCACTGCCACACCCACCAAGCCACGCCCAAAGAACCGGTAGTAAAAAAATTTGAATTTCACCACTGGTTTTGAGTGAGGATTAAGAGTTCTACAAAAACTGAACCTGAATTGAATACATTTAATTCTACGTAATGTCTTCCTTTCTTGGTTCCTTGGAATATCAAACACGATGCTGAGCAGAAGGCTTCAATATCGCCATAGAAAATAGTTGTGTGTGTTGGCTCCAGATTGCTGTCTGATTAATTAAATAGCTCTGCCTATCTCATATCATATTTAAAATATGATCTACCACCATCTCTGGAGCATCTCAGTGGAGATGGTCCTAGCTCGATCGATGCAATTGAAGCGACTGTCAAAATGGGGAAAAGAGATGTTTCCTGAATAATACAGGGACCTCAACATCTGCTTTGCTTCTACCCAATGCAATAAATTCCAATCAGGTCCTCCAGGTGAGCTTTGGAGATGGTCCTATCTGAATTGCTAAGGAGGCTGCATGTCAGTTCGGCAAAGATATTCTTTTACAAGTGAGCTTTGGCATGGTTATTGTTGCCATGGAGACTATCTTCCTCACAGGCGTATGAAAGACTATGACATCTGTCTTGCTTTGTTCAGGACTCTGAAGGAGAAACCTCCCACTGTGACACCAGAGATAACTAAATAAAGTTCTAATAGCCACACACAGAGGCATACCCAGCTGTAATAAGGGTATTAAATTTATTTTAGGTTGGCTTCAAAGGGCAGGGATTTTCATAGACTCTGTAAAACAGCAGCCATTAATTGTGTCTAGACACAGGAAACCAGCTATGGGAAGGCAAGCCAATAGCAATTAAGGTTTTCTTTAAGAATGGTTCATTGAGAATTTACAAGACAATGAACGTCTCCCACTATGTCACAGAAAAAGGAGTTTGTTTTTCACAGTTGGCCTTAATTTCATTGGCCAACCTCAAGATGGTTGAGGAGCCATAAAGATGGTGAAAAGAACTAGTGAGCAATTCCTACAGAGCTCTGTAGAATGGCTTTGCGTTCAACTTTAGAGGGGTGTGACATCTGAAATTAAGGCATATTAGCATTGGTTGGCAGAAATAAATGCAAGGAAGCAAGGAAGAAAACCTATGTCCCATTAAATGCCTTGGTTATTTAAAAAAAAAAGCTAGAGACACATAGGAAGCCAATTTATAATCTGAAGCTCATTGCCTTTATTTAGGGAAATTGGAGTAGAGAAATATTCTGGCTTCTAACTTTGGCTTATTTAGCATACTGTGAAAGACAGATGTGGAAAAAGTGTCAGGCAGTTTCTGGTGGGGGAAAGGTCAGGCTGTTCAATATTCAGACTTTTCTGTCCAGAACATACCAGATTGACATCTTCTTCCATCTCAAAGGATGAAGTCAAGCAAAACCTTCATCTTCAAAACTTCATGGCTGTTTGGCATTGCGAAATCTTGTGAAAGCCCTTTAATGGTTCTGACATCACCTCCAAAACGTTTGCCACATTTCAAATCATGGTTTTCCACCTAAGACTTCAGTTCTCTTAGAGTGTTTCTAACATTCTCTCTCTTTTTTAAAAAATTTGATTTATATGCCGCCCTTCTCCGGAGACTCAGGGCGGCTTACAATGCGCTAAGCAATAGCCTTCGTACTTTTGTATATTTATACAAAGTCAGCTTATTGCCCCCACAAACTGGGTCCTCAATTTACCTACCTTAGAAAGGATGGAAGGCTGAGTCAACCTTGAGCCTTGGTGAGATTCGAACCTGCAATAATTGCAGGCAGCTGATGTTAATAACAGGGCTTTAGACTGTTCTCTTACCCAAATGCACCACTTAAGAAAACATTATAGGCCCTACAGATGATAATATAATCAAAAAAATTCTGGAATGCGCAGAAATGGATAGGTTAACTCTAAAAATGGACCATCTCCAGCCATTCTCCCATCGTCCTGTGCGCTCTCACAGAGTGGGCCTCCTCAGGGTGCCATCGGCCAAACAATGTCTGCTGACGACCCCCAGGAGGAGAGCATTCTCTGTGGGAGCCCCGACCCTCTGGAATGGATTGCCCACCAAGCTCAGGACAGTCCCTGACCTTCTTTCCTTCCGTCGCGAGCTGAAGACTTGGCTCTTCTGTCAACTCAGCTGATCCATTGGGGGTACACTGTCATAATTTTAAAACTGTTTTAATTGGGTCGTTGATTTTAATTTTTATTTCATTGTGATTTGTATTGGAAACTATCATTTTGTAAGCCGCCTTGAGAAAGGCGGCATATAAATCGCAATAATAAATAAATAAATAATCAAACAAACAAATAAATATCAAGAAAAAGAAGATTCGGAATATTTTATAACATGGGAACTATCCTACAAATGGTTAGCTGACAGATACAGAGGTTAGACGAGTGGACTTATGTAAATACGGACTACAGGAGGAAGCAAAACTGATAAGTTTTTTGTATTTTGATGGTTATATAATTGATACCATAATGGAAGATAGTATACTTTTCAATAACGATTGGTATCATCGCATATATGTTTATATGTACATGATTATAATGACTATGATGATGTTTATATTTTAACACTTTGGACACATAGGAAACACACTGTTCAGTATAGAAATGGAATTTGTGATATCAAACAATAAAAAATATTTATACTGAAGAAAATATTAAAGGTTCTGTTTCTCACATTTCTCATTATCCAAAGAACTTGACTAACCCATCTTGCCTGCTGAGAATCCACTAATCTATTTTCCTGTAGAGAACTGACACTGTGAACTTCCGCAAGCAGGGAATGTCCATTCCATTGTGGAATCAAACCTAGGATCTAAAAAACCCATAATCCAAGTTAACTGCCACAATTATTTATTCAGTGCACACTGGAGGAATCCCCTTCAGAAAACAATGGGAGGGACTCCCAGAGAAAAAAAGGATGCACTCATATTTCAGAAAAGGAGGAGAAAAGGATAGTCATACATATGATAATAGATAAGATTCACGGTGGCGCAGTGGTTAGACTGCGGTACTGCAGGCTACTTCTGCTGCCTGCCGGCTGCCTGCAATTTGGCAGTTCAAATCTCACCAGGCTCAAGGTTGACTCAGCCCTCCATCCTCCTGAGGTGGGTAAAATGAGGACCCAGATTGTTGGGGGCAATATGCTGACTCTGTAAACTGCTTAGAGAGGGCTGTAAAAGCACTGGGAAGTGGTATATAAATCTAAGTGCTATTGCTATAAATATTGATAATTATCAAACCTCAAGCTACTTCCCTGCCCTTCTACTGTTGCTATCCTCAAGAAGGAATTATTGTCTTAATAAAAAGAAATGTATCTGTTATATTGAGGGTGAAGGTTCATTCTCCAAGCTTGTGGATTGCTTTTATTACCAGGCTAGGTAACATCTTCAGAAGAGTTTAGGGGTGTCAGTGCTCCTCTGTTTATAAGGTCTTCAGGTATGGGTATGTCAAGTGAGGGTCTAGTGATGGGTCAGGTGTGAGTCATCAGTGAGTCTTGTGGTGGGTCTTGAGATAAGGAGATTGAATCAGTCCAGGGTCATAGGGAGGTGAACTGCTGGTAGGGCAGTGGCTTGCATCGGTTGGTTGAGGGTCAGTGCTGTCTGTGGTTGGCTGTGCGGTTGATTTTGTCAGAGTTTGTTGCAGCACACACAATCAGACAATTCAGCAGGATTCAAAACTTCTTTATATATATCATAACACATAAGGCAAATATACAATACCCATGCTGGTTTTTCCAACATGGAAGAGAGAAGAGATTCTCTCCGCCAAACAATGTCGACTGGCGGCCTCCAGGGGGAGAGCCTTCTCTGTGTGGGCACCTACTATCTGGAACGAACTCCCCCCAGAGATACGGAGGATCCCAGATCCATGCACCTTCCGTCGCGCTCTTAAGACCTTTTTATTTTACCAGCATGCCTGACATAATTTTCTCCCTCTTTTAAAATTTTAATATCTTAATATTTTTTAATATTTTAATACTTCAAGTTTAAATTTGTTTTAAATTGATTGGGGTCTTAATCTGTCTGGGCCAAACTATTTAATTTGGTTTTATTTCAGCTTTTAAATTTTGTATGTTACATATTTTATTTTTGACTGTTCACTGCCCTGAGTCCTTCGGGAGTAGGGCGGTATATAAATCAAATAAAAGTAAAAGTAAAGTAAAGATTGTAAGTTAGTACAAACACAGGCCGGTGACAGTAGAGACAAGACTTCTCCTATATATAGAGAAGTTGAGCTAAGCCACGCCCAGGGTCCTAGCTGTCTGAACCACCAAACAGCCCCCATTGGCTGACCTTGTTGCTATGCCTATTCCAACTCATGAACACTTATACACTGACAGATTTGGATTCTGAGGAGTTCGTAGGCTGGTTATAGGTCAATGTGTCTGTTGATGGAATTGCTTATGGATCACAAAATCCATCACAAGACCCATCACAAGACTCACTGATGACTCACAGATCACAGTACGTAACATATGCACACCTGAAGCCCTTATAAACAGAAGAACACTAACATCTCCTAAACTCTGTTGAAGACGTTACCTAGCCTGGTAATGAAATGTTTGGGAACCAACCCACAAATAAAGAGAATGAACCTTCACCCTCACCCAAGCTACAGATGTTCGCCACTATTGCACATCTGATACATTGCTATAGCAGTTTTGGTAAAGTGTACTGAGAACTGAAGACTTCAATGTTTCCCAATTAGGACAAATGGAACCAATTACCTCCTGAGGTCTGGACTGCCCCCACCCTATTGGCCTTCCAGAAAGCGGTGAAGACCTGGCTTTTCCGGCAGGTCTGGGGCCGTTGATCTCGCTACGGCGATCTTGCAAGACCCAGCCATGGAATGGAGTGTATGAGTTTTTAATGTTCTTTTTTAAAAAAAATTACGGGATATTGTTCGCATTGTTTTTTTGCTTGTCCCTAGGGAGTTGGGTGGCATAGAAATGCGACTAATAAATAAATAAATAAATAAATAATTCCCTTTATGTTTCTATCTTGTTAACATGCTCCCACTTTTCCAAGAACTTCTTGTTCCAATACTACAATTTCCTTTCCTGTTTCATGACTTACATTTATAATGGGAATCTGCATTTCCCATTAAATTAGTCAAATTTCCTCAAAAATCCTTCTGTTGAGCTTCTTTTTCCTTAAGCTCCAATCCTACAGACCCAAAGAAGCTTATTGAATGAAAAGTGAAAGGTTTTCAAAGAAAAAAAACCCAAGAAAATCCAGTTGCCTTTTGAAAAAAAAGCACCTTTGGGAAAACCATGACATGGATGATTGAGAAACTCCATAGACCTTAATCCTGTAACTATCCTACTCTACAATATAGGGAAAATGTATTGCCTCTCCTGTATTTTGGAAGGATATTGGATATCCCTCAGGCTACTTCTCAGAAGGTCTCTGTGTTGATGCAAATATCAGCAAAGTTATAATATTTGCATCTCAATCTATACAAGCACAATTCCATTTGAATTTAATTCCTAATTAAATGGAAGTTTTTCTACATCCAGGAGTAGAAGCTGGAGGATGGGCATTTTTAGACCTCACTTAGTTATAACCTGCTTATATATGTGAAGAAGCTCTTATTTCAAGATGGGAAATCTGGAAAACAAACATCGTGTTTTGATCAGCATTGATGATGTTACCTAGTTTGGTTCATGAAACATCTGCAAGGGGAAAAAATCAAGCTCAGAGAGCAGCAAACACCCCTCGTTATCTTCTGAATTAAACAACCTTCTGATTTTAGAAAGCCAAATGCATCTTATCAAATACATAAATAACAGTTTTGGTCACTACATTATAAACAGATGTTGAGACTCTGGAAGGAGTGCAGAGAATAGCAAAAAAGATGATTAGAGGGCTGGAGACTAAAATATAAGGTGAACAGTTCCAGGAATTGGCTAGTCTAATGAAAAGAAAAACCAGGGGAGATGTGATAGCAATGCTCCAATATTTAAAGGGCTGCCAGAAAGAAGAGGGGATCAACCTATTCTCCAAAGCACCAGAAGAAAGATAAGAAACTGTCAGCCCCTGGAGCCATCTCTAATGAGCGTCTTTTTTTTTAAAAAAAAATATTTTTATTGAAAAGACAGTGCCATGTCAGGATAACAATGCAAATAAAGTACAACCAGAGAGTGATCAACGATAAATAACATACATGCTAATAACTATAACTGTACTATGTTAACAGTAATTGCAAGAATACAACCCCCCAAAAAATTAAACCCACCAAAAGAAAATAAAACTTCAACTAAGTTTCTAATTATAGTAGCTTATTTACAAATTTCTACATACTATATCCATCGTTTTATACATCTTTGTAGTACTGACATTCATAAACTTCCCCTCTCATTTGTGCCTTTTGTCTCTACCCATTCATAAAATTTATTCCATGTCCTGTAATATTTCGAGTCTTCTTTATCTTTAATTTTTAAAGTTAATCTGTCCATTTCTGCACAATCCCAAATTTTCCTAATCATGTCATCATCCGGTGGGGTGTTCACATTTTTCCAATATTTAGCATATGAAATTCTAGCTGCCGTCAATATATGTAACACTAAGTAGATAGCTGCTTTGTCATAACTTTCCGACAATATACCTAAGAGGCACGTTTCTGGTTTGAACTCAATATGTTGCTCAGTTATCATTTCTAGCCATTTATGAATTTTCTCCCAGTAACTCCTTGCTTCCTTACATGTCCACCACATGTGGTAGTATCAGTGGTGAAATCTAAAAGTTGTTACTACCGGTTCTGTGGGCGTGGCTTGGTGGTGGTGTGGTAATGTGACTGGGTGGGCGTGGCCAATTTTTTTTAACTTTTAAAACCATTTTTTCTACAACCTCTTCAGTGAAAAAACCTTTTTTTCTTTTAAATGCCTCTGACAATCCCAGCTGAGTTGCCTGATCGGCAGAGACTTTTTTCTTTTAAATGCCTCTGACGATCCAAACTGAGTTGCCTGATCGTTAGAGGCATTTAAAAGAAAAAAAGTGTCTGCCGATCAGGCAACTCAGCTTGGATTGTCAGAGGCATTTAAAAGAAAAAAAAGGGTTTTTTTGATGATCAAAAGCATTTTTTTGGCCGAAGAGGTTGTAGAAAAAATGCTTTTAAAAGTTAAAAAAAAAGCCTCTGATGATTGTGCGGCTCAGCTGGGCAAGGGGGGGCAGGGATTTTTTTGCTACCAGTTCTCCAAACCACCTGCCTCCATCGCTACCGGATCGGGCGATCCGGTCCAAACCGGGAGCATTTCACCCCTGGGTAGTATGATCCTGGAGTCTGGTTGCATTTCCAACAATTGGTGGAGGAGTTCTTATACATTTTGGCCAATCTTGCTGGCAGCAAGTGCCACCTGTAAAACATTTTGTGCAGGTTTTCTTTATATGCCGCATTTAATGAGTCTTCAGGGTTGCCACAGCAGTGGATGGGCAAGCTGTGGGAATGCGAGGGGGGAGGTAAAGATAGTGTGGGGTGTGTAATCATAACATTTTCCCCTTGGGAGTCAAGGACGTTCAGCCTGCACCTGGGGAGGTATAACTGGAGGTCGACCAAAGTTGGGACAGTGACCTGATTGTACACTGTTGATGCACATGTGACTGGAAGGGAAGGAATTTTGACTTTGCTTTAGGTGTGAAAAACTCAGGGCTTTCAGATTCGGGTTTTCCCAGATGTGCCAATATGACATCTCTAATAAATTCATGTCTGGAGGAAGAGTTCTGCCTCAGAGTTTTGATTTTGTTGCAGGGGTGAAATGTTCCCGGTTCGGACCAAATTGCCCGATCCGGTAGCGATGGCGGCGGGTGGTTCGGAGAACCGGTAGCAAAAATCCCTGCGCCCCCCCCCTCCACACACACACACACCATGCCCAGCTGAACCACACGATCATCAGAGGCTTTTTTTTTAACTTTTAAAAGCATATTTTTCTACAAAGATTCATTCTTCCGATGAAAAAATGTTTTTAAAAGTTAAAAAAAAAAGCTTCTGATGATCGCGCAGCTCAGCTGGGATCGTCAGAGCTTTTCAAAGCATTTTTTTCTGCAACCTCTTCGGCCAAAGATTGTCTCTGACAATCTCAGCTGTGTTGCCTGATCGGCAGAGAGGCTTTTCAAAGCATTTTTTAAAAAGCCTCTCTGGCGATCCCAGCTGAGTTGCCTGAACAGCAGAGGCTTTTCAAAGCATTTTTTTGCAACCTTTTCCGCCGAAGAGGTTGTAGAAAAAATGCTTTGAAAAGTCAAAAAAAAAAAAAAAGTTGGCTACGCCCACCCAGTCACATTAAACCCCACCACCACCAAGCCACGCCCTCAGAACTGGTAGTAACAAATTTTACATTTCACCCCTATTTTGTTGGGGGTGTTACTTGGAACCCTGACATTAATCCTGACAGAAACAATGGATGGAAACTGACAAGGAGAGAAGTAACCTAGAACTAAGGAGAAATTTCCAGACAGTGAGAACAATCAACCAGTGGAACAGAAGTTGCCTTCAGAAGTTTGGGTGCTCCATCACTGGAGGCTTTTAAGAATAGACTGGACAGCCACCTGTCTGAAATGGTCTAGGCAAGGGTCTCCTGCTTGAGCAGGGGGATGGACTAGAAGATCTCCTTCCAACTCTGATATTCTATGTTCTAAATAGTCTGGAAAACCCACAACACGTATGCTTATTAAAAGTATCAATATTTAGAACTGTGAAACTTAGTTTGGAATTTACATTAGAAGAAAAACTGTTTCAGAGTCTAATGGAAAAGTTATGTGCAAAAAATATGTGTAAAATATATTTATGGACTTCTGTAGAATTCATAAACAGAGAGGTTGAAAATTAACAGCTGGTAAAGAGGCAATTGGTCAAAATAAATGTGTCAAAATATCACAGGAACATGGAAATACTTTAGTACCACTCTGGTTATTTCTCTCCTATTTAGTTATACCTCTCAGAAGTTAATATTAAAAAGTTAGTAAAATAAATGAATTGAATATATTTAATTCTACTTAATTTTTTTGTTCCGTACAATACCAAAAAGAATGCTGAATGGAAGACTTCCATATCACCACAGAAAATAGTTGTGTGTTCGGTGCAGAATGTTGTATTTGGTGCGGAATTGTGAGCTGCACCACCTACTTAGTGAGACCCATTGAAGTCACTCATCTTTAGAAATAGAATAACAGAGTTGGAAGGGACCTTGGAGGTCTTCTAGTCCAATCCCCTGCTTAGGCAGGAAACCCTACACCACTTCAGATAACTGGTTATCCAACATCTTAAAAACTTCCAGTGTTGGAGCATTCACAACTTTTGGAGGCAAGTTGTTCCACTGATTAATTGTTCTCACTGTCAGGAAATTTCTCCTTAGTTCTAAGTTGCTTCTCTCCTTGATTAGTTTCCACCCATTGCTTCTTGTTCTACCCTCAGGTGCTTTGGAGAATAGCTTGACTCCCTCTTCTTTGTGGCAGCCCCTGAGATATTGGAACACTGCTATCATGTCTCCCCTAGTCCTTCTCTTCATTAAACTAGAGATATCCAGTTCCTGCAACTGTTCTTCATATGTTTAGCCTTCAGTCCCCTAATCATCTTTCTTGCTCTTCTCTGCACTCTTTCTAGAGTCTCAACATCTTTTTTACATTGTGGCGACCAAAACTGAATGCAATATTCCAAGTGTGGCCTTGCCAAGGCATTATAAAGTGGTATTAACACTTGATGTGATCTTGATTCTATCCCTCTGTTTATGCAGTCCAGAACTGTGGTGGCTTTTTTGGCAGCTGCTGCACACTACTGGCTCATATTTAAATGGTTGTCCACTAGGACTCCAAGACCCTCTCACAGTTACTACTTTAACCCACCAATAACTCAAAAGAGAACCTGGGCCTCACAAACAGTGACTGAAGCACTCATAGGCTGAAACTTTATGGAATCAGGCAACCACACTGATGGTGATATTGTGGCAACAATTTCTGCACTTAGGCAACATGTCCCATTGGTAACTCAGAATAAGGAATGGAAACATTTCTGTTCATTAAATCAAAGTCATTAAACAGAAAGGTTGATTGGTACATTGGACAGATGCTTTATCACGGGGACTCTTCTAAATATTTTTTCCCCTGCCTACCTCTGTCTTACCTCAAGCATAAAAAAAAAGCATAAAAATATTTAACACCACTGACAATGCAACTACCCTTCCAAAAGACCTTGACTTTGTGTCGGAATGGTCAAACAATTGGCAACTCCTAATCTCAACCCAAAATGCTCTGTTTTACACATTGGCAAAAAAAGAACTAGAACACAAAATACATGCTGAGTTGACACGACCTTGTAGATGACCCTCACTCTGTCAAGGACCTTGGAGTAGTCATCTCTAAGAATCCAAGTGCCAAAACCCACTGTAACAACATAGCCAAAAAGGCATTAAGAGTTGTAAACCTAATCTTACGTAACTTCTTCTCCGGTAATATCACACTACTAACCAGAGCATACAAAACATTTGCTAGACTAATTCTCGAATACAGCTCATCTGTCTGGAACCCACACTACATATCGGACATTAATACAATTGAGCATGTCCACAAATATTTCACAAGAAGTGTCCTCCACTCTTCTGCTTGCAACAAAATACCTTATGCCACCAGACTTGAAATTCTAGGCTTAGAAAACTTTGAACTATGCCACCTTCGGTATGACCTAAGCATAGCTCATAAAATTATCTGCTACAATGTCCTACCTGTCAATGACTACTTCAGCTTCAACCACAAGAATACACAACAAACTTAAAGTGAACCGCTCCAAACTCAATTGCAGAAAATATGACTTCAGCAACAGAGTGGTCAAAGCCTGGAATGTACTACCTGACTCTGTGGTTTCATTCCAAAACCCCCAACATTTTAACCTTAGACTGTCTACTGTTGACCTCATTCCTAAGAGGTCTTTAAAGGGCGTGCATAAGAACACCAGCGTGCCTACCGTCCCTGTCTTAATGTTTCCTCTATTCGTATCTATTTTATGTATTCAATTCCTGCTTATACTTATATATACAGGATTACCTAATACGTTCTTGACAAATGAAATAAAATAAAAAGCAAGCTTAGATTACAGTTCAAACATCCGTTTTGATGGGAAGATGTCTGAACAAACCTGTTTACTGTATTTCAGCATCATTGTCACTGCTGTTCCCAGGACATTACTTGATCGTTTGTATAAGAGGGAGGACATGTAAGGAATAAATAAATGGCCTTCCATTCACCCTCTGAAATGCAGAATCCTGGAAACCAAAATCCTTCTTCATATCTTTCAGAAATTAACTCCAAGAAATAGGCTAGAGTCACTTTTTTTTTTTTTTTGCTCTAAGCAACACATAAACTGCAGTTATAGGTAGGGGAGCGATGGCTCAGTGGATAAACATGCTGAGCTTGTCAGCTGGAAAATTGACAGCTGGAGTTCGAGACCCAAGTGCTGTGCAATGGGAGGAGCTCCCGTTACTTGCTCCAGCTCCTGCTCACCTAACAGTTCGAAAGCATGCAAATGCAAGTAGATAAATAGACACCACTTTGGTGGGAAGGTAACAGCATTCCATGTGCCTCAGTATATAATCATGCTGGCCACACGGCCATGGAAGTGTTTTCAGACAATGCTGGCTCCCTCAGCTAAGAAATCATCCCCTAGAGTCAGACACAGCTAGATGGGGAAACCTTTAGCTTCACATATAAAGGTGGGCAAATTATGCCCAATAAACTATATGCTTCTTCTATTCCCTTAGTAAAGATAAAGGTAAAGGTTCCCCTCCCACATATGTGCTAGTTGTTCCCGACTCTAGGGGGCGGTGCTCATTTTCATTTCAAAGCCAAAGAGCCAGCGCTGTCCGAAGACATCTCCGTGGTCATGTGGCCGGCATGACTAAATGCCAAAGGCGCACAGAGCGCTGTTATCTTCCCACCAAAGTTGGTCCCTATTTTTCTACTTGCATTTTTTTATGTGCTTTCGAACTGCTAGGTTGGCAGAAGCTGGGACAAGTAACGGGAGCTCACCCCGTTACGCGGCGCTAGGGATTCGAACCGCTGAACTGCCAACCTTTAGTAATGAAATCTTAATGATAATGATCATTAATGATTAATGATCTTAATGAGAGCTTAGTAATGAAACCTAAAACATTTGAAATCTGAACCCCCACCCCACCCCCCCAATCAGTTAGCAACATGTTAAATTTGGGGTTACACCATTGTCTGGTTTTACTTGACATTCAGAATCACTTAAATGGAAATACAGAAGGTGTGCCCTGTCTCTGAAGGGGTGGTGGTGAAAGAATGAGATACTGCCTAGGAAACAATCAGACAAGAGAGGGGAAAAAGCCCTCAAGGACACAGTCCCTAATTAATCATTCATGTGAAGGAAAGGTTATGTATTTGAATGGACCGTGTCCTGATATGCACACAAACGCACTAAAGCATGGAAGTTGACAGAGGAGTCTTGAGAAACTACTTTGTTTAATAAAAACACGTAAAAAAATAAAACCTACAAGAAGGCACCAACGGCCTAAAAAATTCTCCTCCCATCAAAGTCCATTAGCTCTAATCTTCTTCCCAAGAGTGGGAGGCTCTCTGCTTTCTTTGTGGCTGAGCAATGGCTCAGCTCTTTGTAGCAACTTCAGCTCTGGAGTAAAGGTCTCAGGTGAGGTCTCCGGTCATGATCTGCTGCTCTCTGCTGGGCTCTGCAGCGGATCTGAGCAACCAACGCTGGTGCTGCTTATATACTGATCAACTGTCCATTGGAAAGTGCGGGAAACTCAGAGCCAGAAAGCTGTGCTCTGATTGGTTCATTCAAACTGTTCAAACCAATCAATCAATTAGCTGCAGCAATATGTTGAGAGGTTTTTCCTCTCACAGATGTCTATGGAGACTTTCAGTCATCCAGGTCATGGTTGTCCCAAAGGTGCTTTTTCAAGAAGCAACTGGACTTTCTGTTTTTTTTGTCTGAAGACGTTTTGCTTCTCATCCAAGAAGCTTCTAGAAAGTGGGCTACCTGGCCAGTGCTAACCAGTTTTATAGAAGGTTTACTGGTATACCCCCCCTTTTTTTAAACCAACAACAACAACGATCAAATTAAATTTTAGTATTGTGCCTTTGTAAAAGCGTAGGATTTCGTAAACAAAAGATTTCTAATCTAATCTTTCTGCTTTCATGCGAGCCCATTGTTTTGTGTGCGTTGTGCGCACATCAGGAGGAAAAAAAATCATTTGGCGAGGTTGAATGTTGTGGCAACATTTAAAACAATATTAAATTTCCTGGTGCCCTAAAATTCCCCACTGCAACACAAAGTCATAATCAGGAACAGATTTATAACTTGTCCGTCCTGCTGAGTAAATAATCACCGAAAACTCTTTATTCCCAGCAGAATACAATACAAGCATTTTATGGCTCCCACCTCTGTTGTCTAAAAGCTTTTTCAATCCTGCAAAGCAGTGGGGGGAAGACATAATAACAGTCATAGTCAGGAAATGAAGCCAGTGGTCTATGGCTGTGATGTTCTCCTACACTCTCAATGGCAGAGGAGAAGGAGAGAAAAAAAATTACGCGGGAGTAATTTTGTTGATTGTATGAACCGCAAGCAAACAGTGACTGAAGCCGCAATTCATATTATCCTCACTTTGAGGCTATTATTTGAATTACAGGGAATTAGCTCTTTGAAATAGTGAGATGTACTTCATAAATTGAGGGCCAAGCTTCGTTTCTCATTATGCGGGCTCATCTTTAACATAGCAACAGCAATAGCATTTTAGATTTAAATATTGCTTCCTAGTGCTTTACAGCCCTCTCTAAGCAGTTTACAGAGTCAGCATATCCCTCCCCCCCATTAACAATCTGGGTCCTCATTTTACCAACCCCTGGAATGGTGTGATTACCCGGGGCAAAGCATGGAGGCAACACAGTAAGCTGATAGTTCAAAATTCCCCTTTATTGCTCCAATTTTCCCCCAAATACTCCCACGTTTATGGCAAATCCTGGAACAAAGCACTCAAACACACATACTCCCAGCAGCCTCTGGCTGCGAGTAGTACAGCAAAACGCTGTTAGGACAACGGCTTCCAAGAAAGAAGTCCAGCGGGGCAAGGGTACCAATCAAGGAGTCCAACGAAGCAAAGGAACAAGGCAATTATACGGCACCAAGTCCAGTGAACTCCAGACATCGGCAACAACACACAAAACTCCATGAATTCATGGAGCATTTGTTCCTGACAAGCGCCCCTCCCCACAGAGTCTCCTTAAGTCTCAGTCCCCAGGTGTGCCTTGTGAAGAGGGACGGGGCCAGTGGTGGGTTGCTCCCGGTTTGGTCTGGTTCTATAGAACTGGTAGTAAAACTGGTGGGAGGCTCCGCCCACCCACCACGATGTCATCATAGGTGAGTTGGGCATGCGCAGAAGCGCGCACGCTCCCGCTGTGAACCGGTAGTAAAGGTAAGTGGAACCCACCCCTGGGTGGGGCGCTCTCCTCCCAAGTCATCGGGTCAGCCTGCGCTGTTCCCGCCTCCTCTCCACTCTCCGTACTCGGGGATCAGGAAGGAGCAGTCCTTGCTCATTGCCTGAGCTCTGTCACTCCTCATCTCCACTGCCTGCCCTCTCTAACCCTCTCTTTTGGTCATTCTGCCCCCGTTCTTCCCTGCTGGCAAGCCATCCCAAGCCCAAGGGACCCAGGGCTGCCTTATTCTGCTCCTCCTCATGTTCCTCTGAAGCCAACGAGGCTGCCCCCTTGACCTCTGTCAGCCCCAGCTCCGGCTCGTCTTCCTCTGTGGACTCAGGCTCCAATGGGGCCATGACAAATGGTGACATAACAAAAAGTTTGGTGGTTTGGTGATTTTGGCTAGTATTACTATTAAGATCAGTATTACCTTGATTTGGGGAAGTTCACAGGTATCATCTTGAATTGGTATGAGACCCACAGACAAGATGTTGCTAGTAGAGGGGTGCGAATCATAACCTCATTTATTCTATTTTGCAATCTTCAGAAAAGCTTCAAGATTGTATCATCAAAGTTCAGGGGTGAAGAAACTGAATAATATCATCACTTCAGCTATTTTTTCCCCCTCAAATGCATATCTTTTATTTTAAAAGCTATCCAAAGAAGAAGGCAGCTGTTGGCCACCAAATCTCTGCACAGCTGGGCATCATCCAATGTCTGAGACAATTTATTCACCTAGAAGGAAAATTCTCTTTTGTTTTTCCTCTGACGTCTACTTAGATTTAGGATGGGTAGATGAGAGGAAACTGCTGATCCACCAGGATAATGGCTCTATTTTATACAGGAATTAAATTCCCACTCTCAGTCACTTTAATCTTAATATAGAATGATGTCCAGTGAAATTAAAGAATTTTTTTTCAATAAAATAAACGGTCTAAATCTTTCTTTCCTTCCTTCCTTCCTTCCTTCCTTCTCTCCCTCCCTCCCTCCCTCCCTCCCTCCCTCTCTCTCTCTCTCTCTCTCTCTCTCTCTCTCTCTCTCTCTCTTCAATATTTATGTGGCTTTGAACCTCACCTGCTTTTAAATCATTGCTTTAATTTTTCCATGCAACCAAATTCAGCTCCAAATAGGGAGAAATAGAGAGAGTCGTGATTGCAAATATATTTCCTTCATCTTTTGGGCCACCACAGTGGTGATAATTGAGTCCTAATTGTCCAGATCATGCAGTTTAAAATGAAAATCCTTCCACCTGAGACATTTGACTTCAGATTTTATAAACTTCAACTTATTTTCATTATAACGGCAGACTCCCAGGTCATTAGTACATGACTTATCCTATTTCAGAGAAGTTCCCTCATCACGCCTGCCCTTGTTCCATAGCTGAATGCATCTCTCTTGAGAATTGTGCCTCACAGTCAGCTAATCTAATGAAACATTTCTTAGTAATGGGTGACTGTGCTTTAAATCTTTTATGACAAGGTGAGTTTATACTTCATCTTCATTCTCTGTTGATTCTTTTTTTTTTCGTCAACGAAATTAATTCAGATCAGTTCACATGCTTACGTCCCAGGCACATTGTGTCAGACCATGGATTGTTCACCCAGTTCGTTGCAGTGATGCACAACCTGAGACACAAAAATTTGGCATGCAGCTCTCCTACATAATGTTAGTCCCCCTTTGTAACTTACTGATAAAGAAGAATATTTGTAGCTCAGGGTTGAAACGAGAAATCCTTGGTGCTGAGTTTGATTGTTTTCTTGTAGATGTTTTATGACCCAAACAAAGTAACATCATCAGTCTTAGAAACCTCACTCCCTACTAGCACTGATGATGTTATGTAGATGGGTAATGAAACATCAGTAAAAACAACAACAACAACAACCAAGCTGAGGGAACACAAAAGGCCCCTCAGTTTCTCATTTTTAACTTGTCAGAAACAGAAAAGAAATAAATACACAGAAGATAATCAAATTAAATAGATTTAATAGATTTATTATAATTGCAGTTAAAGGTCATGAATATGGATTTCTGAAACCTTATTTTACATATTTTTGTATAAATGTTCAGAACAGCTTTTCACAAAGGAAAGGGTATTATTTGTTTTCTCCCAAAATGGAAGTTAATACAGGTAGTGGTCAGAGGTGAGTTTCAGCAGGTTCTGACTAGTTCTGGAGATCCGGTAGCAGAAATTTTGAGTAGTTCAGAGAACCAGTAGTAAAAATTCTGACTGGCCCCGCCCCCATCTATTCTCTGCCTCCCAAATCCCAGCTGATCGAGAGGAAATGGGGATTTTGCAGTAACCTTCGCCTAGAGTGGGGAGGGAATGGAGATTTTACAGTATCGTTCCCCTGCCACGCCCAGCAAGAAACGCCCAACAAGCCATGCCATGCCATGCCATGCCATGCCACACCCACCCAGCCACGCCCACAGAACTGGTAGTAAAATTTTTTGAAACACTGTACACTGTATCAGAGGCAAAGCTCTTTTTTCTTTTAATGCAATAATAACCCTTTTATTAATTATCATAATAAAAGGTGCAGTGGTGATTTGTTGCTGTTGTCATCAAAGACTTTGCGGTTGCCTCAAATGTCCAATTATTATTCAAAATACTGAACAGTGGGAATTCCTTCTGTTTCAATGGAATGCAAAACAAAAAACCTTAGGTAAGTGAGGTCCTTTTAAAGAAAGATATTTTTTTTGCTATTCTTGTTAACTTGAATTTATAAATTTTCTGTAACCTGTTTCAGAATCCTCACTGCTGAATGAGGGGAGTTTATTTCTCATTGAATATGTTCCCAGTGAATTCATACATGTACACTATGTCATCATGTCCTTCCTTCCTTCTTTCCTTCCTTCCTTCCTTCCTTCCTTCCTTCTTTCCTTCCTCTTCCCTCCCTCCATTTTCCTTCATACTTCCATTCTTTTCCTTTCCTTTCCTTTCCTTTCCTTTCCTTTCCTTTCCTTTCCTTTCCTTTCCTTTCCTTTCCTTTCCTTTCCTTTCCTTTCCTTTCCCCTTCCCCTTCCCCTTCCCCTTCCCCTTCCCTTCCCGCCCTGCCCTGCCCTGCCCTGCCCTTAAAAATAATTGCAGTTATTATTTTTAGAACAGCTTGATTTTTTTTTATGCCTAATAGGACATAGGAAAAATTGGCCTTTGTTGAGCTGTGCTGGTTGATCCTATTAGTGAAATCTCCCCATATTCTATTACAATTGAATCTATCTAGAAGTGTGGAGAACAAAACTTTAAGCATATTATGCCCAAGAAATACTGAAAATGTAGAATTTATTTGACAGTATTTCTCAATAGAGGCAACTAAACCAAGGATGCTAAAATTCATGGTAGTGTCTCAAACCTGTATTTTCTTTGGGGAAATGTGATTTGTAACATATCAATCTGAAGGTCCACGACCATTCGCCATGGCCAACTCACCCGGGGACAAAAAAGTTACACTAATATCAAAGAAATGGTGGAACAGAATCATTAAAGAAAAGACTCAAAAGGAGGGACAGAATGAAATGTGAATGACAAACATGAAAATATTTGTTAAATTATTTTAAGTAATTAAATTGAATGGTTGAATGGTCCCTCAGCGAGTTGTCCTATGGTGAGAGGGCCATGGGAAGTTGTCCTGTGGGGGCTTGGAATAGAATAGAATAACAGACTTGGAGGTCTTCTAGTCCAACCCCCTGCTTAGGCAGGAAACCCTACACTACTTCAGACAAATAGCTATCCAATCTCTTCTTTAAAACTTCCAGTGTTGAAGCATTCACAACTTCTGGAGGCAAGTTGTTCCACTGATTAATTGTTCTCACTGTCAGGAAATTTCTCCTTAGTCCTAAATTGCTTCTCTCCTTAGTTTCCACCCATTACTTCTTGTCCTGCCTTCTGGTGCTTTGGAGGCTAGCTTGGCTCCCTCTTCTTTGTGGCAGCCCCTGAGATATTGGAACATGGCTATTATGTGTCCCCATGTCCTTCTTTTCATTAAACTAGACATACCCAGTTCCTGCAAGCATTCTTTATGTTATAGCCTCCAGTCCCCGAATCATCTTTGTTGCTCTTCTCTGCACTTTTTCTAGAGTCTCAACATCTTTTGGCTTGGCCAAGCATCATGGCTTGGCCATGGCAAGTTGACCATAGCAAGTTGTCCCATTCTGTCAATCTGTACCCAACCCATTATAACATGATGTGTAAAAAAATCAAGTTTTGCGGGAAATGTTCTGAATGTACAATTTGAAAAATAAACATCTTCAATAATAGGGTACTTTTCATTTTTAAGATGTCCAGATCACTGTAGTATAGAATACAATTTTTTTTTCTGGTAGCTTATTTTATTTTATATCGTTGATTTCTAATAGATTAAGGAAAATCATCCTTACTAGCCTAAAAATAAATTAAAAAGAGAAAAAGGAAATTCTATCATAGGAGATGTCCATATGAAGCTCACCTCTTATGAACACAGCAAATTGCAATCAACTTCTGATGGATCTAAACTGTTTGGCTGATCTTCTGTTTGTGTATCAGCATATTTATTTATTTATTTATTTATTTATTTATTTATTTATTTATTTAGTCAAGCGCATATAACATAACAGATAAAAGTATAAACATAATTTGAATAAATGAAAAGAGTAAGAGTAAAAAGGAATATTAAGACATGGATGGTAGGCACATTGGTGTGCTTATGCACGCCCCTTACAGACCTCTTAGGAATGGGGTGAGGTCAACAGTAGACAGTATAAGGTTAAAGTTTTGGGGGTTTGGGGAAGAAACTACAGAGTCAGGTAGTGCATTCCAGGCATTGGCCACTCTGTTACTAAAGTCATATTTCCTGCAATCGAGTTTGGAGTGGTTTACCTTGAGTTTGTATCTATTATTTGCTCATGTATTGTTGTGGTTGAAGCTGAAGTAGTCATTGACAGGTAGGACATTGTGGCAGATAATTTTATATACTATGCTTAGGTCAGACTGAAGTTGGCATAGTTCTAAGTTGTCTAAGCCCAAAATTTGGAGTCTGGTGGCATAAGGTATTTTATTATGGGTAGAGGAATGGAGGACTCTTCTTGTAAAATATCTCTGGACTCTCTCGATTGTATTTATGTCCGATATGCAGTGCGGGTTCCAGACAGATGAGCTGTATTCGAGAATTGGTCTAGCAAATGTTTTGTATGCTCTAGTTAGTAGTACAATATTACCAGAGAAGAAGCTACACAAGATTAGGTTAACAACTCTTAATGCCTTTTTGGCAATATTGTTACAGTGGGCTTTGGCATTTAGATCTTTAGAAATTAGTACTCCAAGGTCCTTGACAGAGTGAGCCTTTCTGGATCTGATGGTTTTAGAATGCTTTCTGTATTAAAAAAACAAACAAACAAACTCCATTTTTATTCATGCTTGAAATATGACAAAAGCACTCCAGGAATAAAAATCGTGCAAGTCCTTTGCTAAATCCCCCCAATCTTTCAGTTAAACCCCCACAATCCTCCTTTAAAGTTCTTATAAACCCAATAACGGGATGGGGTCCAACTCTTTACAGGAACATCTGCAGTTCACTTTTTGGCTAAAGGGAAGCTTGAAAAAGAGGGATTAATTTGGAGCCTGGGGAAGCCATGTCCAAAGACATATGTTCCTGATGATCGACATGTCCTTTGATCTGAGAATCTGGAACATTGCAGAGAAATCAAGAGGGATCTTTTGCAACCTCTTGGGCTTCTGAGAAAACAGTTGTTTTATGCAAAATCGAGATGGGTGAAAGATTCTTCTTCCTCTTCCTCTTCCTCTTCCTCTTCCTCTTCCTCTTCCTCTTCCTCTTCCTCTTCCTCCTCCTCCTCCTCCTCCTCCTTCCCCTTCCCTCTTCCCTCTTCCCTCTTCCTTCTTCTCTCTTCCTTCTTCCCTTTTCCTTCCTTCCTCCTCCTCCTCCTCCTCCTCCTCCTTTATTTATTTTATTTTATTTTTATTTTATTTCCAATTTATATACCGCCCTTCTCCCTGAGGACTCAGGGCAGTGTACAGCCAGAAATAAAAAACATGAAATGCAAATATTAAAAACAATTAAAATATATATAAATTTGGCCCCAAAATTTAAAACTAACAAACCAATTAAAATATTTAAAATTTCTTCTTAAGCCAGCCCAGCTTATTGGAAAAAATATGTTTTAAGGGCACGGCGGAAGGCATTGAGGTCATGGATTCTCCTTATCTCTGGGGGGAGCTGGTTCCAGAGGGAAGGTGCTCCCACAGAGAAGGCTCTCCCCCTGGGGGTCACCAGCCTACATTGTTTGGCTGATGGCACCCTGAGGAGGCCCTCTCGGTGGGAGCGCACGGGTCGAAGGGAGGTTGTCGGTAGCAGCAGGCAGTCTCGGAGATAGCTAGGCCCTATGCCAGCCTCCTCCTCCTCCTTGACAAAATACAGGTGTCATTTCCATTGGCTCTTTGATTGCAGCCTATTTGCTCGTCTCCTTTAAATGGGAAGTGACTATGTCAGATCTTTTTGACAATACTTCAATATGCCCACCAAACAAAGAAGAATTGCATATTGTAAATTTTAAAAAATGTCGGCAGTGTAATCTGTTTTCTTTTTCTTTAAAAATCACCATCCAGATCCAAAGAAATTGAGTTGATCTTGTCAGAGCCCAAACTTCTATAATGGCACAGAAATCCCTTCAAACTCCTGGATGCCCAGAATAATGAAATCATCTTTCTGGGGTCAATCTGCTTCCCCTGAACCTTAATCCTTAGAAGCAAAGCAACATCGTGGTTAGGTAGAGAAACAAGATGGTGACAAATAGCAGAGATGTCTTTGTCCGAAGGAAAGACATGACTCAGACCAGAAGTTGCCACGCAGACAAGTTGCCAACATCCTTTGACAAATGGCTGGAGTCGGATAGTGCACTCACGGCATGAACCCTCATCCATCACAGCTGAAGACAGTAGAAACATGGGGAGTCGGAAAAGAAAGAGGAGGATAGAGCTGGAGATGACTTCCATAAATCAGCAATTATATTTCTGACTCCACCGGTTCTTTAATTGATGGATGAGGAGGCCATCTTTTCTCAGCCTGATGTCATCCATCCATTGAAATCTCAGGACCAGCCAAAAAGTAAATTACCATTGAAGAATGAGGAGCTGCCTTATTCTGAAATGGTCCATTTAGCCTCTTCTGTTTCTTCTGGCAAGTGGGCAAGTGATTATTTAGAGTCACAGGTGTTTTCTTCTGGGGGTGGGTGGGAAAGCAAAACCTGATCTGTTTGGATTATAATGCTGGAACGCATCAGAAGGCAGGTCCATATTTAACCTTATCATGAGTCTAAGCTCCAGTGTCAGCATTCCAAATATTTCTATTTGTATTTATTAGTTTGTCAAACATATACAAGGTAGCAGGTATAAATATAAACATGGATATGAACAAAAGAAATGAATACAAATAAATGGGAACAGTAGGAAAGGGATGGTAGGCACTAGTGGTGGGTTTCTACCGGTTTGCCCCAGTTTGGTGGTGGCAGGAGGCTCCGCCCACCAGCCCAGATGTCATCACAGATGCTCTAGGCATGCCGAACCGGTAGCGAAGGTAAGTGGAACTGGTAGGCACGCTGGTGCACTTATGCACATCCCTTTTACAGACCTCTTAGAAATGGGGTGAGGTCCACGGTAGACAGTTTAAGATTGAAGCTGTGGGGGTTTGAGGATGTAACAACAGACTCAGGTAGAGCATTCCAGGCATTGACCACTCTTTTGCTGAAGTCGTATTTTCTGCAATCGAGTTTGGAGCGGTTTCCCTTGAGTTTATACCGATTGTTTGCCCGTGTATTATTGAGGTTGAAACTGAAGATGTCGTTGACAGGTAAGACGTTGTGGCAAATAATTTTGTCTACTATGCTTAGATCAAACTGCATACGGCACAGTAATAACCCCATAGAAATAACCCCATCAAAATAATAAGTAATAACCCCATAAAAAGCAGAACTCTGAAGCAGGCAGGTTCCTCAAAGAACAGTTTTATTGGAGATATCCCATTGGCACAAGCTGGTGAAAACCAGCTCTGAAAGTTCCCGCGGTTTTCACCTGATTAAAAAAGTTTCCCCGTTCCCCCAAACAGTCACGTTGTCCAATCATTGCCTGGTTACTTCACCCCTCCTTCTTCCAGCCACCTATTGGAATGCCTTTGGTTCCCACAGGAAACTATTTTGTTTTGGCTACAAAATCCTCATCTAACTATGTCCCCCCCCATCCCTTCTTTGCATTGTGGCAACCCTGAAGCCTTCAAAATGGCCGCAGTCAGGTTCGCTTCAGAGTTGACATCCGGAAGGAGAGGAATGCATTACATCGTCTTCAAATGGTATCCAGCCAGCAGCTAAGGCAACCTGGAGAAAGCATTGTCTTTTCTGCCTTGCACTAGTTTGGTGTAGTGGTTAAGTCACAAAGCTAGAAACCAGGAGAAAAAGAGTTCTAATCATGCCCTAGGCTTGCTGGGAAAGTTTGGGCCAATCAACAGGAGATAAGGGGTTCTAGTCCCTTCTTAGACATGAAAGCCAGCTGGGTGACCTTGGACCAATCACGAGGAGATAGTGAATTCTAGTCCCACCTTAGGCAAGAAAGTCGGCTGGACAACTTTGGTCAAATCACCAGGAGACTGTGAGTTCTAGTCCAGAGGTGGGTTTCAGCAGGTTCTGACCAGTTCTGGAGAACCGGTAGCAGAAATTTTGATTAGTTCAGGGAACCGGTAGTAAAAATTCTGACTGGCCACGCCCCCATCTATTCTCTGCCTCCCAAGTCCCAGCTGATCAGGAAGAAATGGGGATTTTGCAGTAACCTTCCCCTGGATTGGGGAGGGAATGGAGATTTTACAATATCCTTCCCCTGCCACGCCCACCAAGCCCCACCCACCAAGCCATGCCACGCCCACCAAGCCACATCCACAGAACTTCAAAAATGTGAAACCCACCACTGTTCTAGTCCCACCTTAGCTATGAAAGTCGGCTGGGTGATTTTGGGCCAGTCATTCTCTCTCAACCCAACTCACCTCACAGGATTGTTGTGGTTGTGGGGAAAATAGGAATAAGAACAACTATTATTACAACTATATAAACAGCTAAGGATGTTTGCCAGTTTGACTTGTTTATAAAAATAACAAAGGTAGTATGAATAACATTTTTAAAAATGAATAAAAAACCACACTATCCAAATTTGCATGCTTTGATGTGGTTCCTTTCTAGCAAACCCCTCTAACCCAATCAAGTTACTTTCCACTTTTGATGGAATGGTCCTGTTGGAAGACATATCCAGGTCCAATTCCAAACTGGGAGAAAGGCACTGGAGGCAAAATGCAGGCTGGAGGCTGATTTTTTTTTTTTTAAATTTGATTTATATGCCGCCCTTCTCTGGAGACTCAGGGCAGCTTACAATGCGCTAAGCAATGGAAAGAGGGTTCATTTATTGATGAACAGAACCACATGTTTGTAGTTCTGGTGCAGCTGACCATATGGAGTTGAGAGTGAGGGGGTATTTATAGCTTCTCTTGGGCTTTGCACTTGAGCTTCCTGTTCCTGTGCAAGAACATGTTATTCTATTGCCTGTTGTCAGACTCCCATGGGGACCATGTACAAATCCATGTACAAAGGCTATTGCTTAATGCACTGTAAGCCGCCCTGAGTCACCGGAGAAGGGCGGCATATAAATAAATAAATAAAAAAATCCTAGGAGTTTGTCTGAGCTAAGTTTGGTTGAAGTTTGAACTGCTAGGGGTGGTCCAACTGAGATGATGCGATGAAGGGGCTTTGGGCAATTTCTATTGTGGCTGAGGGCTAAGCCTACCTTTGTTGGATCTTGGGTGAGGGTATTTGCTTATGAATAGAGCTAGCTATTTCTTTCTTTCTTAAGTGCTGACATCTGCTGAGGGCTATTAAGGAAGGTGGGGGCTGCTTTCCAAGAGCATGTTTCTCCATTTCTCATCCAGAGAAACATAATATTCTGCCTTTTTAATATTCCTCAAAATATTTCATTCTTCTAGGAGACGGGTGGGTGCTAACTTTCTACATCCCCCTTGTCATGGGTCATTGCCTTACATTATCATTTCATTTTTTTTTTATTGTTTAGTAACTTCAGGAGAATGGTAAAGATCCAGGTTTTTGGAAGAGGAGGAGGAGGACACAAAAATTGATGGAATACTATTCCACAAAGAGAGAAGAAATCAAAGCTACTCCATCGTCTCTGCTGAAACTTGGACTTAGCTTCCTCTTATCATCATGGGGGTTTTTTCCCCCAACTTCTTTCATCTTTGCTGGTTACAGAAAGACCTTTGATTCTAAGAATTGGTGCCTGAGTGAAAGATAGAGAGAAAATCTGTCAGGGAACGCTCTGAGAGCAGATTTTTAATATCCGACTTAAATGTCTATATCTGCAGCACAAATGGCATTGCTGAATGGAGTCCAGCTGCTGTCATTTTTCTTGGATGGAAAAAAAAAACCTGTACAACCTTCCCTCTGTGTTTGTAAGAAGTGAGTCTGACAAGGCACTTCAGAAAGTTGTGTGAAAACAGTTTGCTTTTGTTTGCTAAGGGAGATATTTATTTACACACCCAAAACTCTTGGATAATTTCAGCAAATTTGATCTGAGTAACAGATCAAGGGATTACACTCCTTATAACGTGGTAAGCTTGATCAGTATTAATTTTGCTTAGCTGTTCTTATTTTAAGCCATATTGAGTAAACCCCGGTCATTGCAATTATTCTCTGGCTTAATGTATTGCGCATATCCAGGGGTGGAATCAAGTCCAGTTCTTTGTAATGGTATGTGAGAATGACCTTGGGACACCAGGGAAAGAGATGCTGCCTAGGGAACAGTCAGACAAGGGAAAACATAGCCCACTCCCAGGGGTGAAATCCAGCAGGTACTGACAGGGTAGTGACAGAGAACGGGTAGTGGAAATTTTGAGCAGTTCAGAGAACCTCTGGCAGAAATTTTGAGTAGTTCAGAGAACCGGCAAATATCACCTCTGGTTGGCCCCAGAATGGGGTGGGAATGGAGATTTTGCAATATCCTGTTGTGGTCCACCAGCAGCCTGCGGAACTGGCAGCAGAGTCAGACAGTGAGGAGGCTGAAGAAGAACATGGGCCAATCCTGGAGGCTGGGGAAGGCCCGAATGAGGGCTCTGCATTGGAGGCAGAGATGGGGACAGGGCCATCTGGGAATGATGTGCGGACTCCGGAGCCTCCAGAGGCTGACAGCAGAGAGGCAGAGGAACAGGAGGAGCCTGTTCCTAGTGCACACATGAGAAGAGCTGCCAGAAGGCAAGAGCAGCTAAAGCAAAAAGGCCAACTCAGGAGTAAGGCCAAGAAATTATTGGCCCCTCCCATAAGGCTTAATAGACCAGCAACGGCTCTTGGGCTCTTTGTCGGAAAACAACATTGATAGATTTGTTTCTTGTCTTGCTGCATTTATTTCTTGTCGGTGTCTTCTGCTTCGAACTTTTGCCAAGAAAAGCCTTTGGCAGGTTGCCTAATTAGACTAAGGTTGGTGATAAGGCCGAAGAATTGTGTTATGAAGAATTTGTTTTGAACTAGTTTGGACTACGCTGAGAATGGGTTAATTCTCAGCTGTTCTAATAAAGTCTGTGTTTCGAACTGATTGCGTCCGATAATACCTACTTGGGCCTGAGTCACCACATATCCTTCCCCTGCCACGCCCACCAAGCCACACCCACCAAGCCACACCACGCCCACCAAGCCACGTCCACAGAACTGGTAGTAAAAATATTTGGATTTCACCACTGCCCATACCTACATAATAGATGGAGAAAAAAAAAACTCAGAAGGACTCCTCCCACAAGTTCTCTGGGTTCAAAATGGAGGATTTGGACTTTTAGACTTAACAGAACAACAGAGTTGGAAGGGACCTTGGAAGTCTTCTAGTCCAATCCCCTGAACAAACAAGAGACCCTCTACTCTTTCAGACAAATGGTTGTCCAATTTCTTCTTAAAAACCTCCAGTGTTGGATGTTTATGGAGATTCTCAGTCATCCAGGTCATGGTTGTCCCAAGGGTGCTTTTTCAAGAGGCGACTGGACTTTCTGGTTTTTCTTTGAAGACCTTTCGCTTCTCATCCAAGAAGCTTCTTTAGCTGAGCTGAAGCAGAGCTGAGGAAGCTTCTTGGGTGAGAAGTGAAACGTCTTCAAAGAAAAACCAGAAAGTCCAGTTGCCTCTTGAAAAAGCACCTTTGGGACTCCAGTGGTGGAGCATTCACAACTTCTAGAGGCATGCGGTTCCACTGATTAATTGTTCTCATTGTCAGGAAATTTCTCCTTAGTTCTAGGTTGCTTCTCTCCTTGATTAGTTTCCATCCATTAGTTCTTGTCCTGCCTTCAGGTCCTTTGGAGAATAGGTTGATCCCTTCTTCTTTGTGGCAGTCCCTCAAAAATTGGAACAAAGATTTATTCTAATCTACCTGTTTATAGTTTGACTTTGTTTTCTCCTTTCATCCTTCCTATGCTTTTTTATGTTTTAGATTTTAAGTCCAAGAATAGAAATGGACTCAGTTCTGATATTTCTAAGTCATTCTGGACAAGATCATAGAATGTAGAATAATAGAGTTGGAAGAGACTTTGGAAATCTTCTAGTCTAACCCCCTACTCAAGCAGGACACCCTATACCAGTGGTGGGTTGCTCCTGGTTCACACCGGTTCGCAAGAACCAGTAGTAAAAATTTGTAATAGTTCGGAGAACCGGTAATAACATTGGCTGGCCATGCCTCCAAACCGGTCCCCGGCCTGGTCGCTGCTCACTTACCCTGGACATCTCATCAGATGCTTTTTTTTTTTTACTTTTAAAACCATTTTTTCTACAACCTCTTCGACCGAAAAAATGCTTTTAAAAGTCCAAAAAAAAAAAAAAGAGCCTCTGATGTTCATGGAGCTCAGCTGGGATCATCAGAGGCTTTTAAAAGCATTTTTTCTGCAACCTCTTCGGCCGAAAATGCCTTCAAAAGCCTCTGATGATCCCAGCTGAGTTGCCTGATCGTCAGAGGCCTCTAAAAGCATTTTTTTCCTGCAACCTCTTAAGGTTGTAGAAAAAATGCTTTTAAAAGTAAAAAAAAAGTTGGCCATGCCCACCCAGTCACATTACCCCACCACCAAGCCACGCCCACAAAATAAGCCATGCCCACAGAACCAGTAGTAAAAAATTTTAGAACCCACACCTGCCCTATACCGTTCTGGACAAATATGGTTAACTAACAATATAATAACACATCATTAACCTTGATCTTTAACTCCTAATAGTGAAACAACAATATTCTAATTAATATAACAATTTCTACAAAATATTTCATTCGTAAGCTAACTGAAATTTCTTGTTACAATATTTGTTCTGAATATAATCTATCCAACTTTTCCACTCCTTTGTCCAATCTGTTTTTGAAAGCCTCTAACGATGGGGCACCCACAATTTCTGAAGACAAGCCATTCCATTGGCTAATTGCTCTAACCATTAGGAAATGTTCTTATTAGTTCTAGGTTGCTTCTCACCTTGGTTAGTTTCCATCCATTGTTTCTTGTCTTGCCTTTTGGTGCTTTGGAAAATAGTTTGACAAAGATAAGCTTTGTCTGATCCTGCACATCTCCTTATTTTCTTACTTACACACACACACATGGAAATAGAATGAAGAAGTAAGAGATTATCAATCTCTTTGCTCCTGTTAAATATGTGAGCCAAAGCTCACTGTGTGTGACTCCATGCTCACACATGGAGTCCCCCAGAACTGTGATCTATAGCAGTTCCAGTGGTGGATTCCTCCCGGTTCGGTCTGGTTCGGCCGAGCCGGTAGCAGTGACGATATGACGTCACCAAACTGGTACTCTTTGTTTGGGAGCTGGGCCCCCCTGCCCCCCGCGTTATTCTTACCTTTTATTTGGCCCCACCCCCAATCTATTCGCTGCCTCCCAAGTCCCAGTTGATCAGCTAGAAGGAAAAAAAACTGTTTAAACTCTTGCTGTGGGGCTTCAAAGGGCCGCCCTACAGCTGATCAGTGTTAAAAGGCAGTGTGGTGATAGACCAGTGTGCTCGAAAAACAAATGGGTAGACCGTTGCCTCCAAAAACAAATGGGTAGATGGGAATGCTCCAAGAACAAATGGGTAGACCGGTACAGCTCTGCAAGCAGTTAAAAGCCTGGTAGACCAGTACCTCTGCTAAATACTAAAAAATTGTCACATGACCATCAAGCCACGCCCACAAAATAAGCCATGCCCACAGAATCGGTAGTAAAAAAATTTAGAATCTACCCCTGAGCAGTATCTTAGTTCCTCAAGCTAATTAGATCTTAGACCTTGTGAGTCATTAATTCCTAAAGTCAGATGGAATTATGAAATGCAGATAGACTTCAATCCCTTGTTTCTTTGCAGATGCAATGCATTTTCATGCCTCATGACATGTTCAATGTTTGCCTGATGTTGCGCAATCCTTGATGAGGAGGGTCATGATGGCGACCACGTTAATAAGTATTGCGGCTTGTGTTCTTAGATTCTTTAAGAAGGTCTTAGGGTGTTTGGCAGTTCCAGTTCGTTTCTCATTTGTATTTTCCAGTAGAGCAAGTGATAAACAGCCATTTTTCAGGGAGAAACTGGAGATGCGGAAGCTGACATTTAATTAAAGAATTAATGGAAAACAAATCTGCTTTCCACAACTTGGGGATGGCGTTAAAAGACCACAAAATCCAGACTTATTGTTTTAATTTCTTTAGTTAACTCCACTTTTGAAAGGGAGAGATTATTAGGTCTTTGAATTGGAAGATTTTCATGCATAACACATAGTGTTCGTGATAAAGGATTATAGTTCAGTAGTGTTTTCTTTTTTTGGGGGGTTAACTCTGTGTGTGTGTGTGTGTGTGTGTGTGTGTGTGTGTTGTCTGTGTGTGTGCATGCCCTTGAGTCAGTGTTGACTCCTGGAGACCATCTAGACAAGCCTGTGAAGTTTCCCGGGCAAAATTGCCACTGCTTCAGTGGTGGGATTCAAATAATTTAACAACCGGTTCTCTGCCCTAATGACCGGCTGACTGGGTGTGGCCATGGTGGGTGTGGCCAGGGGGTGTGACAGGCAGCACTCAGCCTATACCCCCCTGGGAGCAAAAACGGGTCACAGGGGCCATGCGCCAGCCCCCGTGCCCCTTTTTGGACCTATTAGGCCTCCCTGCAACCTCCTGGGAGCAAAAATGGGCTGTGGGGGGCCCGTGCTGAACCCCCACCCACACCCCATTTTGGGCCTAGTAGGCCTCTCTGCACTTACCTGAGAGCCAAAATGGGGCACGTGAAAACTCCTGGAATGGATGGGGAGGGGAGGGGACGGGCCAGCCAGCAATTTAACAACTGGTTGGCCCGGACAGACCCGAACCGGCTGAATCCCACCACTGCATTGCTTCCTTCCTAGTGCTGAGAAAAAGCGACTAGCCCAAAGTAGGACTTGAACTTACAGTCTTCTGGCTTCTAGCCCTAAGAGGTTGCAGAAAAAAAATGCTTTTAAAAGTTAAAAAAAAAAGCCTCTGATGATCACGCGGCTTAGCTGGGCATGGGGGGGCGCAGGGATTTTTGCTACTGGTTCTCCGAACCACCCGCCTTCATTGCTACCGGATCGGGAAATCCAGTCCGAACGGGGAGCATTTCACCCCTGCTGTAAAGATAGGCCTACCATAAAAGAGAACCTTTAATGTAATCATTGCCAGTGAAAAAGAGCAGGTCCACTGTCTTTTTCCATTTACATTTCTCCCGAAGAGGAGCAAAGATATCTCAATAATTTATCAAGACTTTAAGTATAATAATATTGTTAATTGATATACATAATTTTAGTGCTTTTCTAATATAGTGACTCTCCGGTGTATAATAATATTTGTCAGGCATAGCATAAAATATCTAGAGAGGCTTGTTTTGAATAATTAAAACTTGGTACCCTGGGTTCATTTTGCAACCACGTAGATATAAGTAGAGTTTTACACTGGGAAGAAATATGCCTGTATGTTTTAAGTCCATAATCAAAATAGCAATGTACTGTAGTATTAATCTAAATAAGCAATGATTTCTAATGTTCCACAGATGGAAAATCAGTGGTGGTATTCAGCTGGTTCCATCCGGTTCGGGAGAATCGGTAGGGACGACTGTGGGATGCCCAGCCCACCCACACGGACATCATGACATCCCATTTTTTCATGTTTTCGAGGCTCTGAGCATGCGTAGAAGGTCTTTAACGAACCGGTAAGGAAGATAATTGAATACCAGCCCTGTGGAAAATGTCTATATTGGTAATCATAAGAAGATCAGACTCAAACTTTACCTAGACCAACATCTTCCTCCTCCTCCTCCTCCTCCTCCTCCTCCCCCCCCCCCCTCTTTTTTTTTACTGCTTCTGGCATCCAGGGAGATACAAAGATATCAAACAGAATGCTGTTATAATGGAAAAACGAAGGACAAAATTCTCACATTGCCGCCACTGAAACAGAAAAGACTAAGAAAACAAAAAGTTGTAACATGTTAACAACACTGTCATGCTTTGGGGCTTCAGTGGCCTGGGTAAGGTTCATGGCTGTCACGTTCATCACGAACCTCTGAATTGCCTCAGACACCAACTCCAGAAAAGGCCGCTTGAAATCCATCAGGACATGAGCCTGGGAAACTCAACCCACCATCTAACTACGGCAGGGGTAGGCTTCAAAAATCTCAGCAATGGGTTTGCTGCCCCATTACTGGGTGGGTGTGGCCTAATTGGCCTCCTGCACCATGGCTGGGGGGCATTTTTTGCCCTCCCCAGGCTCCAGAGGCTTTCCTGGAGCCTTCGGGAGGGCGAAAATCGCCACCCTCAGCCCTCTGGAGGCCCTCCAGAAGCCAGAAAAGGCCTGTTTCTGGCCTTTTGGAACTTCTGGGAGGCCCATTTTTCACCCTCCCCAGGCTCTGGAGGCTTTCTTGGAGCCTCCAGGACAGCGAAAATGGCCACCCTCTGGAGGCCCTCCAGAGGCCAGAAGTGGGTTGTTTCTGGCCTTCTGGAACTTCCAGGAGGCCCATTTTTCGCCCTCCCAGAGCCTTCGCATGAGTCCTGTACTTACCTGGCATCCAAAATGGGCCACATGGAGACTCCTGGGAGGGGTGGGAGGGGCCAGCCAGGGGTGGGATTTGAGGGTTCGCTGAACTGGGTACGCGCATGCACTGGTACCTCCTGCATGCACCCCACCCCCATGCATGCATGGCAGAGACCCAAAAATCAGCTGGCTGTTGCACACATGCATGGTGGAGCTGAGCTGGGGCGACGGCTTGCATGCCCTCAGAGAGGGCTCTGCATGTCACCTGTGACACGCATGACATAGGTTCGCCATCACAGGGCTATGATAAGGGATAAATGTATAAGAGAAGACAAAAGACACTAATCACAATTGCTGATTGTGACCCCGTATTCTAAAGAATTTAAGTTAAGAGAAATGAAGAGCCATGGTGGCGCAGTGGTTAGAATGCAATATTGCAAGCTAACTCTGCCCACTCTCAGGAGTTCAATCCTGATGGCTCAAGGTTGATTCAGCCTTCCATCTGAGGTTGGTAAAATAAGAAGCCAGATTCTTGGGGACTATATGCTGCTAATGATAATGAAAAGGAAGGACTCCTTGGAGAAGAGCCTAATGCTGGGAAAGATTGAGGGCAAAAGAACAAGGAGACGGCAGAGAATGAAGTGGCTGGATGGAGTCACTGAAGCAGTCGGTGTGAGCTTAAATGGACTCCAGAGGATGGTAGAGGACAGGAAGGCCTGGAGGAATGTTGTCAATGGGGTCACGATGCGTCGGACACGAAATGGACCCGTATTTCCATTTTGTGATCTGTACTTCTCTGGATTTTCCAATGCAAAATTAAATTCACAAAAAAACGTTGTAGAAAACGAATTCAGGTCTGGGAAAATAAGCAGCCGAACAAAACTCAAACTGGCAGGTTTATTCACCCCTAGCTGTGATACTATATTTATCTTTAAAAAAACATCAAACAATTTACTTTCAAAATGGAAAGATTGTCTTAAAATTCCTGTGAATACAGGAACTGAAGTAAATATGATTTATTATTTTGTCCCTGTTTAATATCCCTAAAGGGATGATCCTATTAAATTCAGGTCATCTTCTTTTCAGGTCTATCTGGTAATAATTTTAGGGCAAATTCCTTTGCAATTTAAAGAAGTTAGGGTGAATGTTTTGAGTTGAGATGCTTCCTTGTGAAACCCTGGGTCAACTGCAATGAACTGTCTTCTCCTGGTTGAGCAGGCTAGTGGGTGAATAATCACAGCAGTAAATAATTCAGAGGAAGGGTACAGCTCTGTCAGAGAGAAGAAGCAAAATGTCCTCAAGGAGCAAGTCAACTGGCAGTCAAAGGTTGGTAAGAAGTATTCCAGAAGAAGAAAGCGAAGTCATCATCAACCAAGATTCCAATATCACACAGGTGTATCGTGCCAAAGGTTGCAGGAATCCCAGAGAGATAGTAGCTGACATTGTTTCTGAACTAGTACGTGAAACAGTATATTAAAAAGAGTCTTGGTGGCGCAGTGGTTAGAATGCAGTATTGCAGGCTAATTCTGCTGACTGTCAGCAGTTCGATTGTCATTGGTTCAAGCTTGACTCAGCCTTCCTATCCTTCTGAGGTCAGCTGGGGGCAATATGCTGACTCTGTAAACCATTTAGAGAAGGCTGTAAAGCACTGTGAAGTGGTATATAAGTCTAAGTGCTATTGTGATTGCTATTATCCATTGAAATGTGGTGAAATTTCTTCCCAGTTGAGACTTGAAAGATGTGGACCAGTATCTCCCCACCTCCCACCCCTGGGATCTAGATCTGGGCCTTGTAGACTTTGATTAAGATATTAAAGATTTCATTAAAGACTTTGAGGATGATTGAGGTGAACTATTGTAGCGGATTCTGTACCGAGCAGGGTATTAAATTCGATAACCTCTATGGGCTCCTTCCAACTTGATGGGCCTAGAATTCCCAGCTACACCGTCTTTCGTTGAGGATGCTAGCATCTCATTTTATTTTGCAACACCGCTCCTCTCAAAGACGCGGCTTGTTCTTTTCGTGCTTTGCTATTTTCTGTCCGGGCTCCCTTTAACACCTTTTGTTTCTCAATGCCATTTTTTTGCGCAGCCAAGATAAGGGAGGTGTCACTTAGAATTCCCTTGATCTGATGCTGATTGCAAGGATGCCATCTCGAGGTTTGAGATATTTTCTTTCCAGCTCGGGAACAACTGATTATCTTCATTGTTCTTTTCAGGACCATCAGAAGAAGTCGTGAATAAGGATGCGGCTTCCAGTAACACTTCACAGTTAAGTGACACCTCGAGATTGCATCTTTTTGGAGATGACTGTAAGGATGTTAATCACACTGAATTAATTTTCTCCAGGGGTAACAAAGAGGATTTTCTGTTTCTTTTTACAGATGCAGATACTTAATGTAAAGCAAACTACCAAGGAACTTTTCCTTTGTGGTTTTAATTAACAAAATGGGCCCTGGAAAGGACCAATATTCATCTGCAAAAACTTCTCTGAAATTTCCTTGGAGTTGTTTTTTTTTTTTTTTAAGACAATGGCCTATAAACAAAATATGCCCAAGGCTTCTGCTGAGATGCATTTAATTGTTTCTTGAATTTATATCTCATGTAGAAAGTCAACCACCGCCTTTCTAGAAGAATGAAATATTTTGAGAAATATTAAAAAGGCAGACTATTATATTTCCTTAAATGAGAAGTGGAGAAACATGGTTTTTTTTAAGAGGCAGGAAGCAGCCCCAATTTCCCTGTTCCCCAAACAGAAACCGAGGAGGCCACCTTTTAGAAATGCAGATTTGGGTAATCCATTCAAGACAGGATATTTTGAAACTCCCTGCAGCAAAGTCAGAACGAAGGCAGAAGGGTAGGATTAGCCCCTCACTCAAGATCCAACACAGGACAAAGCCATTTAGCCACAATAGGAATTGCCCAACACCCTTTCAGAACACAAGCCCCTTCATTGCACCATCTCAGAGCTGTCCAAACTTCAACCAAATCATACAAACACCTAGGATTTGTATTTCTTCTTTTGCCTATAGAGCCAGCTATGACCCCTACATGACCCCATAGGACTCTGACAACAGCCAATAGAATATATGTTCTTGCACAGGAACAGGAAGCTCAAATACAAAGCTCAAATAAGGTATAACCCCCCCCCCTGCACCCACACCCACATACTCAACTCCCTTTTGTCAGCTGCCCAGTGCTCGGTGGTTGCTTGATGGTTCTGCTCCATCAATAAATGGACCAGAGGTGGGTTTCAGCAAGTTCTGACCAGTTCTGGAGAACCGGTAGCGGAAATTTTGAGTATTTCGGAGAACCAGTAGTAAAAATTCTGACTGGCCCCGCCCCCATCTATTCTCTGCCTCCTGAATCCCAGCTGATCAGGAGGAAATGGGGATTTTGCAGTAACCTTCACCTGCCACGCCCACCAAGCCACGCCCACCAAGCCATGCCATGCCCACCAAGCCACACCCACAGAACCAGTAGTAAAAAAATTTGAAACCCACCACTGAAATGGACCCTCTTTCCAATCAGCCTCCATTTTATTTCAAGTGCCTTCCTCCTGGCTTGGAACCAGAACAGAGGTGGGTTTCAGCAGGTTCTGACCAGTTCTGGAGAACTGGTAGCAGAAATTTTGAGTAGTTCGGAGAACCGGTAGTAAAAATTCTGACTGGCCCCGCCCCCATCGATTCTCTGCCTCCCAAGTCCCAGTTGATTGCGAGGAAAGGGAGATTTTATAGTATCCTTCCCCTGGAGTGGGGTGGGAATGGAGATTTTACAGTATCCTTCCCCTGCCACGCCCACCAAGCCATGCCCACAGAACCGGTAGTAAAAAAATTTTGAAACCCACCACTGAACCAGATGAATATTTCTTCCCACACTCACATTACCGGAAGAACAAAATATGATGATATATACCAGTTTTTTCTCAACCTTGGCAATTTTTAAGACATGTGGATGTCAACTTGCTTCCAGAAGTTGTGAATGCT
Source organism: Ptyas mucosa (assembly GCA_012654045.1). Taxonomy (NCBI): domain Eukaryota; kingdom Metazoa; phylum Chordata; class Lepidosauria; order Squamata; family Colubridae; genus Ptyas; species Ptyas mucosa. The sequence goes on from WNWU01000231.1 coordinate 193,456, forward strand.
CCAACACTAGAAGTTTCTAAGAAGAATTTGACCAACCATTTGACAAAATAAGAAAATAAGGTTTCCTGCCTGAGCAGCGGGTCCCTTCCAACTCTGTTATTCTATTATTCTGATACTTCCTTCTGTTTGTCTCCACGAGAAAATTCTTGTATGGTATGTCGTGTTCAGAGAGAGTAAGCTTTTGACAGGAAAGATGGACTCGAATCCACAGCTTTGTACTGCTAGTCCATCACCTGAACTGCTAAATCACCCTTCCTCTCAACGGTTGAGTTTTTCAAGCTGAGAATCAAATAGGCTTCCCTTTTCTGTCTGGTCCAAAGAAGCCAGAAAGAGCTTTCTAAATAGAAGACAATTATAGCAGAGGCCAGAAGTTTGCACTGAGGGGGAAAAAAAGAAAGAAACACAATGTCACACCTTAATGCACACAGGTGCAGTCAGGTGTATAGAGTTCAAAAGTTATTTTGCTGATTAAACTTTGAACATGGCAAGCATTAAAGTTCCCATTTTATTTAGACAGAAGAAAGAGGTTGTGCAAGTTATTACCAACAGATGCTATCCCCTTCCTTTCTGTCTCTCATTTTGACTCGTTTGAAGGTTACATTTGCATACTATTTCCAATTGCCTGCTCACCAGTGAAAGACCAATTTCCGTGGTAGTGATCCCTATTCAGAGCCTAAAATTTCCTTTACAGCTTACACACACACAAAAAAAAGATTAGCTGGTGAGATTTACTTAAATACATCAAGTTATAACAGAATAACAGAGTTGGAAGGGACCTTGGAGGTCTTCTAGTCCAACCCCCTACTCAGGCAGGAAAACCTATACCATTTCATACAAGTCCAATCTCCTCTTAAAAACTCCCAGAGTTGGAGTTTTCACAACTTCTGGAGGCAAGTTGTTCCACTGATTAATTGTTCTAACTGTCAGGAAATTTGTTCTAAGTTGCTTCTCTCCTTGATTAGTTATCACCCAGTGGTGGGATTCAAGTAATTTAACAACCGGTTCTCTGCCCTAATAATTTCTTCCAACAACCAATTCACCAAACAGCTCAGAAAGTTAACAACCGGTTCTCCCGAAGTGGTGCGAATTGGCTGAATCCCACCACTGTTTCCACCCATTGCTTTTTGTCCTGCCCTCAGGTGCTTTGGAGAATAGCTTGACTCCCTCTTCTTTGTGGCAGCCCCTGAGATATTGGAAGACTGCTATCATGTCTCCCCTAGTCCTTCTTTTCATCAAACTAGACATACCCAGTTCTTGCAACCGTTCTCCATATGTTTAAGCCTCCAGTCCCCTAGTCATCTTTGTTGCTCTTCTCTGCACTCTTTCTAGAGTCTCCACATCTTTTTATTTACAAATAAAGCACATTGTTATTTATTACCATGTTTCCCCGAAAATAAGACCCTATCTTATATTTTTTTTGCCACTAAAAAAAAGGCCCCAGGCCTCCTTTTTATTTTCAGAGGCCTTCAGGAACTTCTGTGGCCTCCAAGGCCAGCAAGGCTTTCCTGAAGGCCTCTGCAGCCGATTACAGAGGTCCAAATTGATCCGGAGCTCTGTTATCGGCTATAGAGGCCTTCAGAAAAGCCTTGCTGGCTTTGGAAGAAATGGGCTGGCAAGGCAGGTGTTGGGGTGTGTGAGGCCTGGCTGCAACTGTCCGAAGGTAAGTAGTAGGAAACTCCACCCCCCATCCCCACCCTAGCTTAATTTTTACCCGTGCACTCTGGAGTGGGTGGGGTCTTAATTAGGGATTATTTTGGGGGTAGGACTTATATTGGGCGCCCGTGTAAAAATCAAGCTAGGGCTTACTTTCTATTGTGGTCCACCAGCAGCCTGCGGAGCTGGCAGCGGAGTCAGACAGCGATGAGGCTGAGGAAGAACATGGACCAGTCCTGGAGGCTGGGGAAGGCCCAAATGAGGGCTCTGTGTCGGAGGCAGAGATGGGGCCAGGGCCATCGGGGAGTGATGTGCGGACTTTGGAGCCTCCAGAGGCTGACAGTAGAGAGGCAGAGGTACAGGAGGAGCCTGTTCCTAGTGCATGTATGAGAAGAGCTGCCAGAAGGCAAGAGCAGCTAAAGCAAAGAGGATGACTCAGGAGTAGGGCCAAGAGATGATTGGCTCCTCCCATAAGGCTTAAAAGACCAGCAACGGCTCTTGGCCTCTTTGCCGGAAAACAACCGTTGAGAGATTTGCTTTGTGTTTGGGTGTATTTCTTTCTTGTCAGCATCTTCTGTTCCTGAACTGTTGCCAAGAAAGGACTTTGGCCGTTTGCCTAAATATCCCAAGGTCAGAGATAAACTGAAGAATGGTGTTTTGAGGACTTTGCTTTCATTTAATTTGGAATACACTGAGAATGAGTTAATTCTCAGCTGTTTTAATAAAATCTGTTTGTTTTTTGGAACTGTTTTGGCATTTAATATCAACTACATGGGCCTGGGTCACAACACTTTCAGAGTACATCATATTTTCAAGGAAACACAGTATTTAGCCCATAACAGCACCGGAACACCCTCGATTGTTTCCTGGTATAAAGTCTAATACTTTTCTTTTTGCAATAAAACAAAAGCAGATTGAATGGTCTATACTTAGGGTAAGTCTGTAAAATATCAAAAATGCCTCTCTCTGTAGAAATATGAAGGCAAAAGGGATCCCAAACAATTGAGCCGAAGAGCTAAAAAGAAGGTCAGCAATTTATTTTCTTTTTTCCTTTTTTTAAGTAGCTCATCAAGCATAGCCTATTGATGGATTAGCAACTTTACAGCTTATCCCTTTCACATTCAATAACATTAAACTGGTCAATTGACCATTTGAATTCAATGTTCTGCCTCAGAGAATAAATAGCAGAGATTCGGAAGAAAGAAGACATTCTATAAATAGCATTTTTTAAAAAAAGGTGCCAAATTCCAGTGTGTTGAATAGATTTATTTCTCCAGGGAGATTATACATCCAGCATTTCCACCTTGTAAACTGCTTCTTTCTTATGATAGGAAAATAACAAGATCGTTCTGCCTTGAAGTACAGAAAGAATTGGTCAAACCAGATCTCCCTGATCCTATTTTTTGTTCATTCTTGGATAAAGTTATTGAATGAAGGTGGTGACATCCCAAATTACCAAACATGATATGCCAAGCCAATCTTATTTCATTCTTCAACACAGTGAGTAAATTAGCAGACCTGCGAAATACTGTGGACATAATATATTTAGACTTCAGCAAGGCATTCGACAAAGTAGACCACAACCTTCTTAGTAATCTAGAAAAAAGTGGGATAGATAACATCACCACCAGATGGATTCGCAGCTGGCTTACAAACCGTACTCAGAGTAGTCCTTAATGGGTCTAGGTCTACATGGAGGGAAGTAAGTAATGGGGTATCACAAGGTTCTGTCTTAGGCTCAGTACTCTTCAATATCTTCATAAATGACTTAGATGAGGGAATAGAAGGGGAACTTACCAAATTTGCAGATGATACTAAGCTGGCAGGAATAGCTAATACCCTAGAAGATAGGCTCAAGATCCAGATGGATCTTGACAGACTTGAACACTGGGCCCTATCTAACAAAATGAAATTCAATGTAGAGAAAAGTAAAGTCCTACACTTAGGCAAGAAAAATCAAAGTACACATACAGACTGGATGAAACCAGGCTTAATAGCAGTGACTGTGAGAGGGATCTTGGAGTCTTAGTGGACAACCAGCTAAATATGAGCCAGCAGTGTGCAGCGGCAGCCAAAATAGCCAGTGCAATCCTAAATTGCATTAACAGAGTGATACAATCAAGATCAAGTGAGGTACTAATTCCACTCTATAAAGCCCTAGTAACCAGGATGATTAGGGGACTGGAGATTAAAACATATGAAGAATAGTTACAGGAACTGGGCATGGCTAGTCTAGTGAAGAGAAGAACCAGGGGAGACATGATAGCAGTCTTCTAATATTTAAGCGGTTGCCACAGAGAGGAAGGGATCAAACTGTTTTCCAAAGCCCCTGAAGGCCAGACAAGGAATAATGGATGGAAACTGATCAAGGAGAGATTCAACCTAGAAATAAGGAGAACTTTTCTGTCAGTGAGAACAATCAAGCAATGGAACAGAAGTTGCCTATGGAGATTGTGGGAGCTTCATCACTGGAGGCTTTCAAGAAGAGATTGGACTGCCATTTGTCAGAAATGGTATAGGGTCTCCTGCTTGGGGGGGGCGGGGTTGGACTAGAAGATGACCTACAAGGTCCCTTCCAACTCTGTTAATCTGTAATCTGTAACCTGTCCATGCTGAATAGCCAATCACATTTGACCAGGCGGTGACATCGCTGAGGGAAATTGAGTATCACACATTCTGAGCTATCCTATTGTTGTGTCCTGCTGGCGGCCAGTAGAGCTGGCAGCAGAGTCGGACAGTGAGGAGATTGGGGAGGAACTTGGGCCAGTCCTGGGAGCTGGGGAAAGCTCAGACGAGGGCTCTGCATTGGAGGCAGAAAAGGAGATAGACAGCAGCAAGGCAGAAGAACAGCTGGAGCCCGTTCCCAGTGTGCACATGAGCAGAACTGCCAGAAGACAAGAACAACTCAGAAAGCAGGGTCAACTTGGGAGTACTTGGGCCACACCTTGGAGATAATTGGCCCCTCCCATTGGAAATAAAAGAGTAGCAAACAGCTTTTCCAGGAAACAATTCGTTCATTCCGTGACTCTGACAGACTCTGTTCCAAGTTTTGCCTTGTACTGCGGTTGGAAACAATTTACGTGGCATTTTGCAAACGAGATAAGCTGTGTTGAGAAATATCCCTTTGAAAAACTGTTTTTTGGACAAACCTTGCTGACTGCGAATGAACGTAATCCACAGTCATGTAAATAAAAGAGGTTTTACCAGTAATTCCTGCCTCCTGCTGGTTAAGGGAACCTAAGTCAGAATACCTATGCTTCTCCAGAGTTGAGGAAGCTTCTTGGATGAGAAGCGAAACATCTTCAAAGAAAAACCAGAAAGTCCTGTTTATTTATTTTATTTTATTTATTGGAATTTGTCAAACAAAAACGAGAACAAGAATAACAGAATAAAAATACAACGACATGGACAATAGGCACGTTAGTGCACTTACGTACGTCCCTTGTTGTCTGTTGAAAAAGCACCTTTGGGACAACCATGACCTGGATGACTGAGAATCTCCATAGACATATCCCATGCAATTTTATTAATTCTGAAATATCAGGAAATATGAGCTTGGTTGTTTCTTGCATACATATCTGTGAAGATATGTTTGGTGTGTCTCTACTCCCATCTTTCTTTTGTCTTTGGATCTGAAGTTATTTTTAAGAAGGATGAACAACGCTGTGTCTAACCTCATGATGTTTTAAGAATTATTATTTCCATATTATTGAAGAACCGCTGATAAAACTCTGGGGTATTTCCACCAATCAGCTACAAAACTTTATATTCCTTGTACCAATAACATGGGACATTCTTTTAACGAAACGCATTTTATTCTGAACCAGCAGTTTCGTAAGTTCTATCTCACTCTGTGATAATAGGCTCTCCTTAGCCAAGTTGCTAATAAAAGATATGATTGATGGAACTGAAGCCTAACATGTGAATTAATAATATATATATAAAAAATATCATTATCTGTAAAACATCCTAACAATTTGTCCTGTCTATAATTCAAATTGTGGGTGATGCTTAGCATACTCTGTGCTCTGAAAGGTCATTTTGATGCTAAATGATTTACTTTTTTTTGATATAGGCTAATGTTTCATTACATTGAAGATAAGAAAATTTCTTCTTCTTCTTCTTCTTCTTCTTCTTCTTCTTCTTCTTCTTCTT
>WNWU01000231.1:200830-234523 GCA_012654045.1 Ptyas mucosa
ATAAAATAAAATAAAATAAAATAAAATAAAATAAAATAAAATAAAATGTAGCAGACTGTGCAGCCAAATTGGGGGGTGTCATGATAACACATCGCAATTTCTTTGTTTTCACTCTTCATGTATTATGATGGTTAGTGTTGTTGTTGTTTTTATTGTTTTATTTTTTTAAGCCACCCATAGTCACTAAGACTGAGTGTGCAGCCATATACGTTTTCTAAACAAATAAATAAATAACTCGTTACTATTATTGAAGAATTGCTCTAGTTCAAAGATTTATTTCATGGCATTTAGAAAAAGGGGTTTGTATAACAATGGCATAGGTGGGAACACCATATACTGTATTTATGTTGAAATGAAATTAAACGACCCAAAATGAAATCTTAACAGAATTTAACAGAATAAAAGAGTTGGAAGGGACCTTAGCAGTGGTGAAATCCATTTTTTTTAACTACTGGTTCTGTGGGCATGGCTTGGTGGGCATGGTGTGGCTTGGTGGGCATGGCAGGGAAAGCATACCGCAAAATCCCCATTCCCTCCCCACTCCTGGGGGAAGGATATTGCAAAATCTCCATTCCCACCCCACTCTGGGGCCAGCCAGAGCTGGTATTTGCCGGTTCTCCGAACTCCTCAAAATTTCCGCTACCGTTTCTCCAGAACATGTCAGAACCTGCTGGATTTCACCTCTGGAACTTGGAGGTCTTCTAATCCACCACTCTGCTAAATCAATACCATTTTAGGCAAATGGTTGTCTAGGTTCTTCTCAAAAACTTCCAGTGATGGAGCACCACAACCTTTGAAGGCAAGTTATTCTACTGAACAATTGTTCTTACTGTCAGAAAATTTCTCCCTAGTTCTAAGTTGCTTCTCTCTTTGTTCAGTTTCCATCCATTGCTTCTTGCCTTGCCTTTTAGCTGCTTTGGAAAATAGGTTGACCTCTTCTTCTATGTGGCAGCCCCTCAAATATTGGAAGACTCCTATCATGTCACCCTTAGTTCTTCTTTTCACAAGACTAAAAAGGTTCCCCCGCACATGCGTGCTAGTTGTTTCCTGCTCATCTCCATTTCAAAGCTGAAGAGCCAGCACTGTCCGAAGACGTCTCCGTGGTCATGTGGCCAGCATGACTCAGCACCGAAGTTACACAGAACGCTGTTACCTTCCCACCAAAGGTGGTCCCTATTTTTCTACTTGCATTTTTTTAATGTGATTTCAAACTGCTAGGTTGGCAGAAGCTGGGACAAGTAACGGGAGCTCACTCCATTACACAGCACTAGGGATTTGAATCGCTGAACTGCTGACCTTCTGATCAACAAGCTCAGCATCTTAGCCACTGAGCTATGGGATATGTGAATCCCATATTTCACAAGACTAGACAGGCCCAATTCCTGGAACTGTTCTTCATATATTTTAGCCTTCAGCCTCCCCAGTTGCTCTTCTTTGCACTCTGTACTCTTTCCAAAGTCCCAACATCTGTTTTATATTGTGTTGAGCAAAATTGGATGCAGTATTCCAAGGCATCATCATCATCATCATCATACTCAATATAGGAAAACAGCGATGCAAACTCAGACTGACAGCTGGTATAACAAAGCACTGCATGGACAGTTCCTTGAGAAGATCCAAGGAAAAGTAGATAAGGAAAAGACCTGGTTATGGCTGACCAACGGAACACTGAAGAAAGAAACAGAAGGCTTGATTCTTGCAGCCCGAGAACCAGCCATCAGAACAAATGTAATCAAAACCAGAATAGAAAAAACTGCTGATGACCTCAAATGCAGACTCTGAAAAGAAGCGGATGAAACCATTGACCACATACTGAGCGGTTGCAAGACAATAGCTCAGACTGACTACAAACAACGCCATAACACAGTCGCTCAGATGGTCCACTGGAACTTGTGTCACAACTACCATCTGCCTGTAGCAAAGAACTGATGGGATCATAAGCCTGAAAACGTGGTCCAAAATGAGCATGCAAAACTACTATGGGACTTCCGAATACAGACTGACAAAGTTTTGGAACACAATACCCCGGATATCACGATTGTGGAGAAGAAAAAAAACGTGAATCGTCAACATTGCCTTACCTGGTGACAGCAGAATCGACGAGAAACAACTTGAAAAAGTCACCAGATATCAGGACTTGAGAATCGAACTGCAGAGACTCTGGCATAAACCAGTGCAGGTGGTCCCAGTGGTACTCGGCACACTGGATGCTGTGCCTAAAGACCTAGGCAAGCACTTAAAAACAATTGGCGCTGACAAGATCACCATTGGTCAGCTGCAGAAGGCCACCTTACTGGGATCTGCCCGCAAAGTCCGCCGATACATCACGCAGCCCTAAATGCTTGAGAAGTGTTCGACTAGTGATTTGGGATACGAAATCCAGCATGGTCATCTCGTTTACTGTGTATACTGTCATAACAACAACAACAACAGCAATAATAATAACTTTATTGTCATTGTACGTGTATACACAGTATCCCCATACAACGAAATTCACTTAACACCCAAAGACCAGGTCCAACACACATAACAATCCCCCAACACACTCCCACCCACCACAATTCCCCACCTCTCAACCACCCAAACATCCACACAACAGACCAAGTAATGCTGTCCAACAGCTCACTGATGATGGTCCTTTTAGTTCATTGTTGAGTGCAATTATAACTCTGGGAAAAAAAAAAAACTTATAAAGTGGTTATATAACATTTTATGTTATAATCTCCCTCATTTCTGGCTTTTTTTTAAAAAAAATTGCTTTGCATCTCCTCCTTGAAAAAGAAAAGCACTGCATAAAAGAAACGATAAGGAAAATAAATGCCGGGTTCCCAATTCTGAAACAGAACAATTCATTCTAATGCAACTATCTCGTATGGGATTCCCGTTCTAGGACTACATCTCTGAAATATTTGCCAAAATAACAAACTATATTGGTTTAAGGTTTTTGGTTTTTTTAATACAGACAAAACGATGGTTGAAAAAAAAAATTGGATTGTCGAAACTAAATTTCAACAAATTTAAATGCAAAACAACACCATCTGAATTTCTTGGATTATTATCTAGTTTACAGATGAGTGCTTGACTAGATCTTCATTTTTTTTTCCAAATGTTACGGGGTAGTTTGCAGCAATTTAATCAAAGCATGTAATTAAAGCTCCAGTTTGAAAGAAAAGGCACCTTCAGGTATATGACTTGAGAATTCAAATCTACGGAAAATAATATTGTTAAGATAGTTTTCGTTTTTTTTAAAAAAATGCAGGCCTGATTATCCTGAAGATAGGTTTTTTTAAAAAAAAAGGCAATTGGACTTTTTTTCTTTGAAGACATTTTGCTTCTCATCCAAGAACAGAAGTGAAATGCTCCCGGTTCGGACCGGATTGCCCGATCCGGTAGCAATGACGGCGGGTGGTTCGGAGAACCAGTAGCAAAAATCCCTGCCCCCCCCCCCACCATGCCCAGCTGAGCCGCACGGTCATCAGAGGCTTTTTTTTAAAAAACTTTTAGAAGCATTTTTTCTACAACCTCTTCCGATGAAAAAATGCTTTTAAAAGTAAAAACAAAAGCCTCTGAGCGCAGCTCAGCTGGGATCATCAGGGGCTTTTCAAAGCATTTTTTTCTGCAACCTCTTGGCCGAAGAGGTGGTAAAAAAAAATGCTTTGAAAAGTCTCTGATGATCCCAGCTGAGTTGCCTGATTGGCAGAGAGGCTTTCCAAAGCATTAGAAAAAATGCTTTGAAAAGTTAAAATAAAAAAGTTGGCCACGCCCACCCAGTCACATTACCCCCCTCCACCAAGCCACGCCCACAGAACCGGTAGTAACAAATTTCACCCCTAACCAAGAAGCTTCTTCTTTAAAAAAGAGACACAAGTTGCTTGATGAAAGGAGATTGAAGGAGGATTGTGCTTAACTCTTGCTCGACATGGGTCTTTCAGAATGCTCTTCCAAGACTTCCACAACCCCGCTTCATCAAACCAGAGGCATCATTATGACGAATTCCATTTTAAAAGGAAGCAGCACTCTATGATCCTACTCAAGGTCAAAATTCAGATGGTTCTATCCAGCTCGAGCGAACTGGTAGCGGCAGCTGCGGGAGTCTCCACCCACCCGTGCGGATGTCATGATGCCACTTTTTTTGTGACAGTTTTAAGCCTCTGTACATACACAGAAGGCTTTGCGCATGCGCAGATGACGGCGCGCGCACATTTGTGAACCGGTAGGGAAGGTAAGTGAATTTCACCCCTGATCCTACTTCTTAACAAGAGGGCGGAAGAGAGTTCATAAGACATCTTGGAATATAGCTCCAAGGTAATAACCCATCACAGGGTCTTTTACAGATTAACAGAGTTGGAAGGGACCTTGTAGGTCATTTAGTCCAACCCCCCCCCCCAAGCAGGAAACCCTACACCATTTCTGACAGATGGCAGTCCAGTCTCTTCTTCAAAGCCTCCAGTGATGAAGCTCCCACAACTTCCGAAGGCAATTTCTGTTCCATTGGTTGATTGTTCTCCCTGTCAGGAAATTCCTCCTTATTTCCAGGTTGAATCTCTCCTTGTTCAGTTTTCATCCATTATTCCTTGTCTGGCCTTCAGGTGATTTGGAAAATAGCTTGACTCCCTCCTCTCTGTGGCAGCCCCTCAAATATTGGAAGACTGCTATCATGTCTCCCCTGGTCCTTCTCTTCACTAGACTAGACATACCCAGTTCCTGCAACCGTTCTTCATATGTTTTAGTCTCCAGTCCCCTAATCATCTTGGTTGCTCTCCTCTGCACTCTTTCTAGAGTCTCCACATCTTTTTTATAGTGTGGTGACCAAAACTGGATGCAGTACTCTAGGTGTGGTCTTACTAAGGCTTGATAGAGTGGTATTAGTACCTCACTTGATCTTGATTGTATCCCTCTGTTAATGCAATTTAGGATTGCATTGGCTTTTTTTTTTTTTTGGCTGCCACTGCACACTATTGGCTCATATTTAACGGGTTGTCCACTAAGACTCCAAGATCCCTGGTGGTCTTCTACAACCAGCTTCTGCTGTATGTCAGAGCACAGATGTCTTGTTCTGAAATATATTGGAGCTTTGAAGCTTAAGGGTCGTACGTACATTGATCCATGAATTGTCAAACTTTCCTCCATATTGTCTATGGAAATTCTCAATTATCCAGGTCATGGTTGTCCCAAAAGTGTTTTTTTTTTTCCAAAAGGCAATGGGACTTTCTTAGGGTTTTTTTCCCTTGAAAATGTTTCACTTCTCATCCAAGAAGCTTCTTCACTTCAGAATGAAAGAGAAGCAGACAGGTTCAAGGGGAAAACAAAACCAAGAAAGTCCACCTGCCTTTTGGAAAAGAACCTTTGAGCCTTTCCCCATATTCTTTTCCCATGTGGAATGGGCCAGAGTGTTAAGAGTTTGCAGCAATCCAACCAGCACAAAAGAATTCAGCAGGATTCATTTATATAAGAAACTTCTTTATATACAATACCCATGCAGCAGAAGCCAGAACCAGAACTCAGAATCCAAAAGTACAGAATCAATATAGCCACAGAAGCTATAGAACAGTGATGGCTAACCTTTTTGCCATCATGTGACAAAAGTGGGGGGAGCGGGGGGGCGGTTGTGGGTGCATGTGCCCACATCCATAATTCAATGCGCCCCGCCCTCCCGCACATGTGCACGTGATCCCCCCCAACTTCCCCCTGCTTTTGGCATGCAATGGCATGGTGGGCTTGGTAGGCCTGTTTTTCCCCTCTCCAGGCTCCAGAGGCTTTCTAGGAGCCTGGGGAGGGTAAAAACAGCCTTCCCCATCCTCCCCCCTCCGGAGGCCTTCCGGAGGCTGGAAACAGCCAGTTTCCCAACTTCTGGTGGGACTGGAAGGCCTGAAAATCAGTTGGCTGGTACGCGCATGCGCGCTGGAGCTGAGCTAGGGCAACACTTGCGTACCCACCAATATGGCTCCACGTGCCACCTGTGGCACCCGTGCCATAGGTTCGCCATCACGGCTATAGAATCACAGAAGCACTCATACTGTATATATACAGATCAGTGAACCTAAGCCACGCTCAGGCTCTGAGCTGTCTGGATCAGTGGTGGATTGCCCCCGGTTCGGACCGGTTCACAAGAACCAGTAGTAAAACCAGTGGGAGGCTCCGTCCACTGACCTGGACATCATCATAGATGATCTGCGGATGTGCAGAAGCTTCTGCGCATGCACAGAAGAGCACGTGCAGGCGAGATGCAAACCAGTAGTAAAGGTAAGTAGAACCCACCCCTGTTCTGGGTCACCAAACAGTCCTCATTGGCTGACCTGTTACCATGTCTATTCCAATTCATGAACCCTTATATACTGACACAGAGAATTGGCTAACAGTCAGTTTACCCAAGACAAGTAAGCTGGAGCCAGTCATTAATTTGGACTACCTTCACCCTCATTCTGATTGTTCTGATCTATTTAGTCTTCAGTCTTCCTACATGCACTATGCCAAAGATGTTCGAAAATTAGCCTTCTTTAGGCAAAGAATAGTTTCTTTATCTATTTCTTTTTTAAAAAAAAAACTTCTAATCATATTAATATGCCCATGATTGCTGACCATTTATTACTAATTATGGAATGAATCAAGGCCAATTAATTATTGAAGCATCTTTATTGAGAGTTAATCAACCACTGCCTTTGGCATAAGGATGTGTGTTTTTCTAGCCCTGTGTAATTGCCATAATTCTTTCATGCACTTAATAATTAAACATTATCTGCAGAATCTGTCATAATATATTAGGAAGCAAATCAAACCTGAGGAAGCATAACATGAGGTGTTGCTCCTAAAAATTACCTGCAATCCTAAAGACATAACCAAGTCTTGCATCACAATTGACTTTTTTTTTCTTTCCCAGAATTGCTTGGCCAACACAGACAGTAATGATCATGTCAAAAATGTGAGAACATGCATCTCCGGAGGGGTCTATGACAATTGGCCACAGCCAACTTGCCACAGGACGACTCACTGTGGGACAAGAGTTTCACTAATATCAAAGAAATGGTGGAATTAAAGAAAGGAGGGACAGACTGAAATGTGAATGGCAAAAATTAAATATTTTATTTTAAATAATTAAATAGAATTGTTAAATTGTCTCACAGCAAGTTGGCCCACAGTGAGTTGGCTCGGCAAGTTGGCCATGGTGAGTTGACCATGGTGAGTTGGCCATGGTGAGTTGTCCTGCAGCAAGTTGGCTGGAATGACTTGGCTGTGGAAGTTGGCCATGGTGAGTTGACCATGGTGAGTTGGCCATGTTGAGTTGACCATGTTGAGTTGGCCATGTTGAGTTGGCCATGTTGAGTTGACCATGGTGAGTTGACCATGGTGAGTTGACCATGATGAGTTGTCCTGCAGCAAGTTGGCTGGGGTGACTTGGCTGTGGTAAGTTGGCCATGGTGAGTTGGCCATGGTGAGTTGACCATGGTGAGTTGGCCATGGTGAGTTGACCATGGTGAGTTGACCATGGTGAGTTGTCTTGCAACAAGTTGGCTGGGGTGATTTGGCTGCGGCAAGTTGGCCATGGTGAGTTGGCCATGGTGAGTTGACCATGGTGAGTTGGCCATGATGAGTTGGCTGCAGCGAATTGGCTGTGGTGAGTTGTCCCATTCCATCTCTGGAGGGATGTTTAGTGTCATCTTCTCAATAGGACACTGATGTTCAATTTGTTGGCCAAAGACTTCTGAGTGGTGTCCCAGGAATCAGGAAAATAGGGCCAGGGCAAATATTAAGAGCAGACCGCATAACTGTTCCTTATGTGTTTATAACGGCGGACCTGGCAGGTATTACGGAAACCTGGTTGGGTCCAGAGGGAGGGGTCCCTCTGGTTGAGATGTGCCCACCAGGTTTCAGAGCATTCCATCAGCCAAGGGCCCAGGGGAGGGGCGGGGGGGTAGCGGTTATTATTAACGAAGATCTAGGTCCAAGGGAGACCACTGTGCCACAGATTGCCGGATGTGAGTCCCTCCTTATGAAATGGGGTCATGGGGTTCAGTTGGGCTTGCTGCTCACATACCTGGCTCCCTGCCACGTGGCAACAGCCCTGCCCGAGCTACTCGACGTGATAGCCACGGTGGCAGTGGATACACCCAGGCTTATGGTCATGGGTGATTTCAACTTGCCTTCCGTTGGTGAAACGTCTGAGGTGGCTCGGGAGTTCATGGCTTCCATGACGGCCATGGACCTGACCCAATTAGTTCATGGCCCCACTCATAGGGGGGGGCATACTCTGGACATGATTTTTGTCTCTGGCCAGTGGTTGAGTGATCTGGTTATAGGGGGTATAGACATAGAACCCTTGTCATGGTCTGATCACTCGCTCCTTCGCCTAGATCTCCGAACCGCTACACCCCGCCGCAGGGAGGCGGAACCAACTAGATGGGTCCGCCCCAGGCACCTGATGGATCCTGATAGGTTCCAGATGGAGCTTGGGCCGTTTCCTGAGGATCTGGCACACGACTCGGCCGAGGACCTGGTAGCTGCCTGGAATCGGGCGGCTGGTGGAGCCTTGGATCGAGTCGTGCCTTTGCGGCCTCTGACCCGGTACGGATCTCGAGCAGCTCCCTGGTTTACCGAGGAGCTGAGAGAGATGAAGCGCCGGAAAAGACGCCTAGAGAGTGGTTGGAGGGCCAGTCTCGCTGAATCTGATCGAACACTGGTAAGGTCGCATATTAAGACCTACCTAGTGGCGATAAAGGCGGCAAAGTTGAACTACTTTTCCGCATTTATTGCGTCATCAGGGAATCGTCCGGCCGCCCTGTTCAGGGTGACCCGCTCTCTGCTTCACGCGGGAGTGCGGGAGGACCCCTTGGAAGGCAGGGCGGAGGATTTCGGACAATACCTGTATGACAAAATTGCTCAGATTCGGGGGGATTTGGACTCCGACTGGGTAGATCTGGGCGGGGTGACAAGGAATAGTCTTGAGAATGTTATCTGGGAAGAGTTTGACTTTGTGACTCCTGATGATGTGGACAGGATTTTGGGGAGACTTAGTGCGGCCACATGTTTACTGGACCCGTGTCCCTCCTGGTTGGTACTGGCCTCCCGGGAGGTTACACAAGGCTGGCTCCAGGGCATTATCAACGCTTCCTTGAGTGAGGGTCACTTCCCTGCCGCCTTGAAAGAGGCGGTGGTGAGGCCCCTCCTCAAGAAGCCTTCCCTGGACCCAGCAGTATTAGCTAACTATCGT
The DNA here is from genome assembly GCA_012654045.1 of Ptyas mucosa. Classification (NCBI taxonomy): domain Eukaryota; kingdom Metazoa; phylum Chordata; class Lepidosauria; order Squamata; family Colubridae; genus Ptyas; species Ptyas mucosa. The sequence continues at coordinate 210,036 of WNWU01000231.1, forward strand.
CCTGTCTCCAACCTTCGCTTTATTGCGAAGGTTGTTGAGAGTGTGGTTGCGCAACAGTTTCCACAATTCCTGGAGGAAACATCTTATCTGGATCCGTTCCAGTCGGGTTTCAGGTCTGGGCACAGCACAGAGACGGCATTGGTCGCGTTGGTTGATGATCTCTGGAGGGCTCGGGACAGGGGATGTTCCTCTGTCCTAGCCCTATTAGATCTCTCAGCGGCTTTTGATACCATCGACCATGGTATCATGCTGCACCGGCTGGAAGAGTTGGGGGTGGGGGGCACTGTATTACAGTGGTTCTCCTCCTTTCTCTCCGACCGGTCGCAGTTTGTGTTGACAGGGGGGCAGAGGTCGACCTCGAGGCCTCTCGTTTGTGGAGTGCCGCAGGGGTCGGTCCTCTCGCCCCTTCTGTTCAACATTTATGTGAAGCCGCTGGGTGAGATCATCCGTGGCTTTGGGGTGAGATACCATCAGTACGCTGATGACACCCAGCTGTACATCTCCACCCCAGGCCACCCCAATGATGCCCTCGAAGTGATGTCTCAGTGCCTGGAAGCCGTGCGGATCTGGATGGGGAGAAACAAACTCAAGCTCAACCCGTCCAAGACGGAGTGGCTGTGGTTCCCGGCATCCCGATATAGTCAGTTGACTCCATCACTGACTATCGGGGGCGAGTCTTTAGCCCCCGCAGAAAGGGCTCGCAATCTGGGAGTCCTCCTGGATAGGCAGCTGTCCTTGGAGGAACATCTGACAGCTGTAGCCAGGGGGACCTTTTGTCAGGTTCGCCTGATTCGCCAGTTGCGGCCCTTTCTTGATCGGGATTCCCTGTGCACAGTCACTCACGCCCTTGTCACTTCCCGCCTAGACTACTGTAATGCTCTCTACATGGGGCTCCCCTTGAAGAGCACCCGGAGGCTCCAACTGGTCCAAAATGCGGCCGCGCGGGTAGTGACGGGAGCAGCGTGGCGCTCCCACATAACACCGCTCCTGCGCGAGCTGCACTGGCTTCCGGTGGTCTTCCGGGTGCGCTTCAAGGTGTTGGTGATCACCTTTAAAGCGCTCCATGGCATAGGGCCTAGTTATCTCCGAGACCGCCTGCTGTCACCGATGACCTCCCATCGACCCGTGCGCTCCCACAGAGAGGGCCTCCTCAGGGTGCCATCAGCCAAACAATGTAGGCTGGTGACTCCCAGGGGGAGAGCCTTCTCTGTGGGGGCACCCACCCTCTGGAACCAGTTGCCCCCGGAGATTAGGAGAATTCATGACCTCAGTGCCTTCCGCCGTGCCCTAAAAACACATTTTTTCCAACAAGCCGGGCTGGCTTAAGAAGAAATTTTAAATATTTTTAATATTTTAATTGGTCTGTGAGTTTTAAATTTTGTAGCCAAATTATATATATATTTTAAATGTCTTAATATTTATATTTTATGTTTTTTATGTCTGGCTGTGCACCGCCCTGAGTCCTCAGGGAGAAGGGCGGTATATAAATTGGAAATAAATAAATAAATAAAAATAAAAACTTTCCTGGTTCTGCAAAATTAAAAACTTTTAAGCTTGACAGCTACCATGTGTAGTATGTAGAACAGTTCATCTCATGGGCAGCTTGGGCTTTGATATGGTGATCAACAATTGGCATCCAGTTCCAGAGTTGCTGGGTGAACTACTGCCTGAGGAGCTCCAGGCAAAGGAAGGTGTCAGCTTTGGAAGCCATATTAGGCCGGAAGTTTCCATGCTGCCACCTTCTCCTGTGTGGGAAAGTAGGAAGGGGGATTTAGTAGAGGTGTTGACTGTAGACATAATAGCATTCATCCTGTCAGTCAAGGTCAGGGCAATCCTGCATCTGGAGAAGGAGTGGTCGGAGTAATGTTTCGAGATGGGACGGTAGTTGATTTGAGCATGTGATCGACTGAGGAGGTAGGGGATGGTTTGGGTTTTTTTGACTTACTGAGGGAAAACCCGGACCTCTCAGATTCGGGTTTTTCCATATGTGCCAGTTTACCTATTCTAGTAAATAGAACTTTGAAAAATGCTTGCTTCAGAGTTTTTACTTGGAATTGGGATTTTTCTGGAACGCTGACAGAAGGTGTGATACCTAATGACCAGGTGACGAAGAAGAAGAATCTGAACTTTCACTCCCTCTCAGTTGAAGGGCTTGTCAGGAGAGCAGAGCAAAGACATTCTACATGGCTTCTCACAAGAAAGGAACCTCGTCCTTCCAAATTAGCAACACCTGAATTGCATGTATTTAAGGAGAGCAGTGAGCTCAAACTTCTCAATTGGCAACAATTGTTCATTTACCAAGATTCCATGTGCCTCGACCTCCTTGAAACCACATGACTCAATCTGGACTGGCTGATGACCCTTCTACAACAGTTGGAGCCTTGGGCTTCACTTGGCCATTCTTGTGTCTATTGTTCTGGATTTGGAACTCTCTCAAAGCTAGCTTGCTGGACTTTGGGGAACTTGTTTGCGCTACTCTGCATGCATTGCACTCCCTTTTCCTTTTATTCACTTATTTATTTGCTTCATAAACTTATCAATAAAGTTTGCAACCAGGTCTTTGGGTATGTGGGTGTGTGGCCTGAGACAGGGCAATTCACAAGACCATCAGCATAAACGGCATGAGGTCCAAAATTCCAGGTTGCTCAGTTCTGTTCTATCTGGAGCACATAGAACTATGTTGCTCCAGATGTACTACAGAAATGTATTACATTTGGAACAAAAGATGTAATAGAGTTGAGATATTGACTCCATGCAGGATCTCCTAAAGGCATCCATTCCATTTCTATAATATTTATTTTAGACAAGTTGGTTACAAAATAATTTACCAGCTGAAGAACTTGAAGGAGCAACTGCTTTCTGGAGCATTCAGTAAAACCAAACAAAACCAAGCAAAATCTCTAGGTGTAATTATGTTGGAGCCTTATCTTATATTCTTAGGGAACAATATATAGGAAGTTCGTATGTATGTATGTATGTATGTATGTATGTATGTATGTATGTACGTATGTATTTATTTATTTATTGGTTCGATTTATATGCCACTCTTCTCTGGAGACTCATGGCGGCTTACAATGCATTAAGCAATAGCCTTCATACTTTTGTATATACCTGCTTAGTAGGGCTTTTGGGCCCCCCCTAAGCGGTCTTCTTTTTTATACAAAGTCAGCTTATTGCCCCCACAATCCGGCTCCTCATTTTACCTACCTTGTAAGGATAGAAGGCTGAGTCAACCTTGAACCTGGTGAGATTCGAACTCGCAGTAATTGCAGGCAGCTGGTGCTACTTAACAGCACTTTAGTCTGCTGCACCACCAAGGCTCTTGACTTACAACCAGTGGTGAAATCCAATTTTTTTTACTACTGGTTCTGTGGGCGCGACTTGGTGGGTGTGGTATGGTTTGGTGGGCATGGCAGGGGAAGTATACTGCAAAATCTCCATTCCCACCCACTCCAGGGAAAGGATACTGCAAAATCTCCATTCCCTCCCCACTCCTGGGGGAAGGATATTGCAAAATCTCCATTCCCACCCCACTCTGGGCCAGCCAGAGGTAGTATTTGCTGGTTCTCCAAACTACTCAAAATTTCCATTACCGGTTCTCCAGAATCTGTGAGAACCTGCTGAATAGCATTCCTGCTTACAACCATTTGTTTAGTAACTATTTAAAGGTACAAGGGCACTGAAAAATGTGACTTATGACTTGTTTTCATACTTAACAACTGTTGTAGCATCCCCATGGTCATGTGAACAACTTGGAGTTGCTGGAGTAGAAGGAAAACCTCACCTGGCCTCACCTATTTTCATAGGTCTAAGCACAAATTGGTCAATTTGTAGTATAAGAAAAACATCCTGTTCTAGATGTCACTTTTTATATAGGCTGTACATGGGGGTTTGTTCAGAATTCTGATTTTCAATTTTGCATTTTGAAATCTGATCCATTTCAGAACTCATTCTCTGGACCTGGCAGTGAATATCTCATCCGGTATAAATAACCCATAAGATCACAATCACAAGAGGATTATTTCGGTGTTACTTCAGATGTTCATCTGAGAAAGCTTATCAGACGTGTTGGTCCATGAACTTTGGGTCTTAAAAACTGAGTTTTCAAAATAAATATCGATTGAACAGAGTGTTTCCCACAACTTTGAGAGCTACACCCCCCAAAGGGTGAGAAAAATGAATGTCTAGATCTTATAAACAGAACATAAGGCATCAAGTGTCGTGCAAGGACTTCAGAACTAGCTAATTTCTCAATGAATCTTTTAATACACTTTTGAAGTTATGACATGGGTGAAGTAGAACATCAGTTTATAAATATTTAGAAGCCATCACAGGAGACTTTCAACGGGCACGGGAGATAGAAACAAAGCATCTTCTCATAACATAAAATATGAGCATTGTGATCTCACATCGTATCAATAACCAGTGGAGCTCATAGTAAAGGTAAATTAGAAGCCTCAGTTCTTCTCTTAAAACAGAGAAGCAAAATAATCCAATGAAGACGAGAGGTCATAAACCATATTATCAAAGCTTTTAACTGAGCTATACTGTAATCCTCAGTTCTCAAAAATTCTCTATATTTTTGTCCTAAGCACTTGATGATGAAAGAGACATGGAAGACAATTATCCCACAAATCCTCTGGTTACCTCATAACGACATACTTGTAAGAACAACATATCCTTCTCTTAAGAATTTCATCAACATTCAATTTCTTCTCGGATGGACAATATCAAGGTAAATTCTCTTTAAGAATGGAAAGAGGGAAAATGCATGAGTTTATCACATGAAGGCAGATCTCAGAAATTATTCTGGCGACCCAGTTTGTTCTAGCAGTTAAGGCACCTAGCTAGAAAATGGGAGACTAAGAGTTCTAGTCCCACCTTAGGCATGAAAGTCAGCTAGATGACTTTGGACAATCACCAGGAGACTGTGAGTTCTAGTCACATCTTAGATGTGAAAGTTGGCTAGGTGACTTTGGGTCAGTCATCTGTCTCAGCCCAACATGGATGTTGTTTTGGGGCCAATAGGAGGAGGAAGGTGTGTCGGGAATATTCAGCAACTTGAGTTATTTGTAAAATAAATAAAGGCAGGATATAAATAAATAAATAAAATTATGATGGGTGTTCACAACCAACCACAGTGATCGGAAACTAACAGAGCATATGTTATGTCATATACCCTTATACTGGTATTGTGGTTGTGATGTTTAGAAATAGAATATATTGACTGTCTCCTAGTATGATTTGATTGCTTATTTGTACCCTATGACTATCATTAAGTGTTGTACTTTATGATTCTTGACAAATGTGTCTTTTCTTTTATGTACACTGAGAGCATATGCACCAAGACAAATTCCTTGTGTGTCCAATCACACTTGGCCAATAAAGAATTCTATTCTATTCTATTCTATTCTATTCTATTCTATTCTATTCTATTCTATTCTATTCTATTCTATTCTATTCTATTCTATTCTATTCTATTCTATTCTATTCTACTTTACTCTACTCTACTCTACTCTATTCTATAATAACAGAGTTGGAAGGGACCTTCTAGTCCAACCCCCTGCTTAGGCAGGAAACCCTACACCACTTCAGACAAATGGTTATCCAACCTCTTCTTAAAAACTTCCAGTGTTGGAGCATTCACAACTTCTGGAGGCCAGTTGTTCCACTGATTAATTGTTCTCACTGTCAGGAAATTTCTCTGTAGTTCTAAGTTGCTTCACTCTTTGATTAGTTTCCACCCATTGCTTCTTGTTCTACCCTCAGGTGCTTTGGAGAATAGCTTGACTCCCGCTTCTTTGTGGCAGCCCCTGAGATATTGGAAGACTGCTATCATGTCTCCCCCAGTCCTTCTCTTCATTAAACTAGACATACCCAGTTCCTGCAACTGTTCTTCATATGTTTTAGCCTCCAGTCCCCTAATCATCTTTGATGCTCTTCTCTGCACTCTTTCTAGAGTCTCAACATCTTTTTTACATCATGGCGACCAAAACTGAATGCAGTATTCCAAGTGTGGCCTTACCAAGGCATTATAAAGTGGCATTAACACTTCACATGACACTTCACATGTCACAAAACACATTTTGTCACCTTTTCCCTAGCCGCCTCCTTCAGATACCTATGGTCATTATAGTTCCCAGGTCCATCTAGTTTTAGAATGGATATATATATATATATATATATATATATATATATATATATATATGTATGTATGTATGTATATGTATATGTATATGTATATGTATATGTATATAAATACACCTTATCTCCTTCCCCAGAATGTTAAACCAATCCTTTTACTCAACAGACCCAGGTTCCTATCGAATCTATGACTAGATTTATCTCCTCTATCGTTACACCCTCTGGTTGATGTAACGGGAGAGAAACTGCTAACTAGGGCATACAAAACCTTTGCCAGACCAGTTCTCGAATACAGCTCATCCACCTGGAATCCACACTGTATATCGGACATTAACACGATTGAGCAGGTCCAGATGTATTTCACGAGAAGAGTCCTCCACTCCTCTGCTCACAATAGAATCCCTTAGGCCACCAGGCTTCAAATTATGGGCTTGGACAATCTGGAACTGCGCCACCTTCGGTCCGATCTAAGCATAGTACACAAAATTATCTGCTACAATGTCTTACTTGTCAACGACTTCTTCAGCTTCAACCACAATAACACACGGGCAAACAATCGATACAAACTCAAGATAAACCACTCCAAACTCGATGGCAGAAAATACGACTTCAGCAACAGAGTGGTCAATGCCTGGAATGCTCTACCCGACTCCATTGTTACAGCCTCAAACCCTCACAGCTTCAACCTCAAACTGTCTACCATGGATCTCACCCCATTCCTAAGAGGTCTGTAAAGGGGGCGTGCAGAAGCGCACCAGCATGCCTACCGTCCCTGTCCTACCGTCCCCATTTATCTGTACTTACTTCCTTTGTTTATGTTTATGTTTGTACCTATACCTGGTATCTTGTACATGTTTGACGAATAAATAAATAGCACCTGATCCAATTTCAGCCAATCCTAGAAGCCATGAAAAAATTGAGTCTGGAGCTTTGCCTCCTATACTCAAGGCTCACATTTCCCTCTCTCTGTCATATGCCACCGCTCTTAAAATGTCTCGTATTTACGCCCCAAAGTATGCTTGATCTCATATTATGCCTCTCATAATAGCATCCTGCTAGAGGTGATTGCTCCAGTTTGAAGCTTGCTTTTCCTAATCTCTTTTGTGAAGTGCCTTTTTTTTTAAAAAAAACTCTTTTAATGTTTGGCTAAATTGGTATCGATTCCGAACTGCTTTTTGGAGTTCCTCTGCAGACGTGCCCCTGAACTGAATCCTGAATTAAGCCTATTGCAGCTAATTAAAAAACAAATGAACCCTCCTTAGAGAGAGCTTTGGTTGTGTAGTGAGAACAAGTGTCTCTGATCCCTTCCCTCTTTAAAGGATTACCGGAACTGTATCAGGTTGTTATGACAACACGCATCTGAGCCCCAAGAAGAAGCCGCCTCTTGTTAACTCAGAAAACCTGCCCATTAAAAGGTCCCTCTCTCTCTTCTGAAGAGAATCCAATCCAAAAAGAACGTCCACGATATTGGGATTTTCCAATTCTACCTCTCCTGTCAAGTTCTCACCCGCCCTCTTCCAAAATAGAACATTATGTCATAGTTGGAAGGGACCTCGGAGTTCTTTTAGATCAGGGGTGTCAAATTCAAGGCCTGGGGGCCAGATCCGGCCCACGAGGTTCTTAGATCTGGCCCTCAAGGTCGCCCTGGAAACAGCAAAGGACTGGCCTGCGGTGCCTCTGCCAGCGAAAATGGCATGTGGCCAGTGGTGAAATGTAAAATTTGTTACTACTGGTTCTGTGGGCATGGCTTGGTGGGGGGTAATATGACTGAGTGGGTATGGCCAACTTTTTTTTTTTTTACTTTTAAAACTGTTTTTTTTTCTACAACCTCTTCGACTGAAGAGGTTGTAAAAAAATGCTTTTAAAAGCCTCTGACGATCCCAGCTGACTTGCCTGATCGTCAGAGGCTTTTAAAAGCATTTTTTTCCCCTGCAACTTCTTAAGGTTGTAGAAAAATGCTTTTAAAAGCCTCTGAAGATCCCAGCTGAGCCACGCGATCATCAGAGGCTTTTTTTTTTTACTTTTAAAAGCATTTTTTTTTTGGCAAAGAGGTTGTAGAAAAAATGCTTTTAAAGATTAAAAAAAAAAGCCTCTGATGATTGCGCGGCTCAGGTGGCCAATGGTGGGGAGGCATGGATTTTTGCTCCCGGTTCTCCAAATCATCTGCCTCCATCGCTACCAGATCAGGTGATCCAGTCCGAACCAGGAGTATTTCACCCCTGCATGCAGCCCTCCCGAGCTCCATTTTCACTGGCAGAAGATTGCAGGAGGCCGTTGCAGCCGAAAATGGAGCTCGGGAACTTGTTTTCACTGGCAGAGCACTCGTGCCACCACAGGCGCTCCCGACAAGAGTGATGTCAAGCTGAGCATGCCCAGTCTCGCCATGCTCACCCGGGTCCCCCGAGGTCAAACACAACCCTGATGTGGCCCTCAGGGGAGTCAAAAAGAGTTTGACGCCCCTGTTCTAGACTCTGTACGATTTCAGACAAGTGGTTGTCCAATCTCTTCTTAAACACTTCCAGGGATGGAGTACCCACAACTTTTGAAGACAAGCCATTCCATTGATTAATTCTTCTAACTGTCGGGAAGTTTCACCTTAGTTCTAGATTGGTTCCCTCATTGATTAGTTTTGATCCATTGCTTCTTGTTTTGCCTTCTAGTGCTTTGGTGAATAGGTTGACTCCTTCTTCTTTGTGGCAGTCACTTAGATATGGGAACATTGCTATCATGTCCCTCCCTACTCCTTCTTTTAATTAAACTAGAGATGCCCAATTCCTGCAACCGTTCTTCATATGTTTTAACCTCCAGTCCCCTAATCATCTTTGTTGCTCTTCTCTGCACTCTTTCTAGAGTCTCAACATCTGTTTCATATCGTAATGACCAAAATTGGAAGCAATATTCCATTTGTGATCTTACTGAGGCGTATAAAGTGTATTAAATACTTCATGAGATCTTATTTCTATACCTCTCTTAATTCTATGACTTTAATAGAATTAATATCTGAAACATCAAATATACATAACCCTGAAAAATTAGATACTGTTGTCTCTATAATATAATATATAATAACTTTATTGTCATTGTACGTATATGCACAGTATAACCAGCTTAACAACAGTATAACCAGCTTAAATTCACTTAACACCCAAAGACCAGGTCCAACACACATAACAATCCCCAAACACCCACCCACCCACCACAAATTCCCCTCCCCTCAACCACTCAAACATCCACACAACAAACCAAGTAATGCTGTCCAACAGCTCACTGATGGTGGCCCTTTAGTTCATTGTTGAGTGCAATTATAGCTCTGGGATAAAAACGTGTGGACCGAGTTTTAATTGTTCTGTATCTGCTGCCAGAAGGCAACAGTCCAAAAAGATTGTAAGCAGGATGGGAAGAGTCTCTGACAATGTTATGCAACTTCCTCAAACAGCAAGATTCAAAGAAGTTGTCCAGGACTGGTAGCTGGAGCCCAATGATATTCTGGGCAGTTTTAATGATTCTCTGTAGAGCTTTTTTGTCTGCTGCAGAGCTGCTCCCATAACATGCAAGAATGCCTGCAGGACAGAAGTAGATGTTGAGATAGGTTTATCTTCCTGAGCATTCTGAGGAAGTACAGCCTCTTCTGAGCCTTCTTTACAAGCATTCATAGTACATGAGAGGTCCTTCAAGATATAAATGCCCAGAAATTTAAAACTACCAACCCTCTCCACCTCCTCACCATTTATGTTCAATGTTAAATGAACATCTCTCTTCCTCCTGAAGTCAATTATAAGTTCTTTAGTTTTTTTGGTGTTAAGTGTAAGATTATTTTCTTTACACCACATGTGCACCTCTAATATCTTGCACAGAGTCCTTCAGCCTGTTAAAGACTGAAATGATGCTTTTGCAAAAGGATGGCTATTAAAGAAGTCTTCTTTTCTGCTGTAGAGGGGGAAAAAAACTTTTATTATATTTAATAAGGAACGAAGATTGGGTTAACACTTAACCTCAAATCCAGGTTAACAACTCATAAATCTTGCATTGACACCAGATAGTAAGGATCAGGAAATATATATATAAAAGAAAGACCTGGATATGGGTCATTTGACAATCTCTTTAGCTGGACTGAACGTGCTTTCAAAATGGATGTTAACTTTAGAGAATTATCCATGCAACCATGACGATAAAGCTAAGAATATATTCATGCACTCTGAATCCTTGTTGACATTTGCAGGATATTCCTATGCTCTTCAGGTTATTCATTATTATTCTTCAGGTTATTTCAAAGGACAAATAAATAACCAACTAGACGGACTCAAAACATGAGAATGAAATTAAAATTAATAAAAGAGAAACAATTGATGTCACTAATGGCCCCATAGAAGAGTTTCATCTTAACCAGCCTCGGAAACCTTAAAAGACATAGTGTCAGGGTTCCAAGCAACACCCCCAATGGAAGAAGACTCCAAGGCTACAAATTCCTCAAAGTTCCATTTTATTAGCAATGTCATATTGACACATCTGGGAAAACCCGAATCTGAAAGCTTCCAGGTTTTTCTCACCCAAAGGAAAGTTAACGCATTGTAAGCCACCCTGAGTCTCCGGAGAAGGGTGGCATATAAATATATATAAAAAAAATAAATAAGTTCAAGACCCTGCCCAACACCCACATGTCCATCACATGGTCCAATGAATGCACTGTCCCAACTGGAGATGCCTCCCAGTCACCCCACTCCAGGTGCAGGGCAAGCTGTCCTTGACTCTCAGAGAAAGGAATGTGTTATTATGACTATATATCTCCCCTGCTCCATACAATCCCCCCTCCCAGTTTCCCACAGCACTAAATGTGGCGACCCTGAAGGCCCAATGCAAAAGATGGCTTCCAGGCCTAACACATAATGGAAACCTTACTCTCAAAAAAAGGTTATTCTACATGGTTGGAATATCAACAGTATAAATCAAGCCTCCTTCCCTCCATTCTGTTTATCTTACTAAATTGGGGTAAAACTAGAAGCTTCTCCCTGGAGAAACACAGTGAATGGATTGATTGAAGTAAGTTAAGATGGTCTTGTAGTTAGTTATCTTGGAGCCAAGACACATAAGGTTGTAGTATTCAAAGATGCAACCTGGGGGGGGGGGGGAAACGGTACATCGAATTTACCACCAGCTTATCAAATACTTAGGAACTGAGGAGAACACAAGGAAGCAACAGCCAATTGCCGGCCATCAAAACACCAATCAATCAATAGGAAGGCACCACATAGTTATGAAACAAAGAATAGCCCAAAGCACAAGAAGTTCCCTGAGGATGGGCTCCAGTATGAGTCTGAAAGCTCGGAAGATTAAACCTGTGGTCCCAGTGATAGATAGAAGATAGATAGAATTCTTTATTGGCCAAGTGTGACTGGACACACAAGGAATTTGTCTTTGGTGCATACGCTCTCAGTGTACATAAAAGAGAAGAGACATTCATCAAAAATCATAAGGTACAACACTTAATGATAGTTATAGGGTACAAATAAGCAATCAAATCATACTAGGAAACAATCAATATAAATCGTTACAGCAATAAGTTACAGTCATACAGTCATAAGTGGGAGGAGATGGGTGATAGGAATGATGAGAAAATTAATAGTAATAGTAATACAGTCTTAGTAGTTAATTTGACAGTGTTGAGGAAATTATTTGTTTAGCAGAGTGATGGCGTTCGGGAAAAAAACTGCCCTTGTGTCTGGTTGTTCTGATGTGCAGTGCCCTATAGCGTCATTTTGAGGGTAGGAGTTGAAGCAGTTTATGTCCAGGATGTGAGGGGTCTGTAAATATTTCCACAGCCCTCTTTTTGACTTGTGCAGTATACAGGTCCTCAGTGGAAGGCAGGTTGGTAGCCATTGTTTTTTTCTGCAGTTCAAATTATCCTCTGAAGTCTGTGTCTGTCTTGTTGGGTTGCAGAACCAAAACAGACAGTTATTAGAGATGCAGATGAGAGACTCAGTAATTCCTCTGTAGAACTGTGTCAGCAGCTCCTTGGGCAATTTGAGCTTCCTGAGTTGGCGCAGAAAGAACATTCTTTGTTGTGCTTTTTTGATGACATTTTTGATGTTGGGTGTCCATTTTAGGTCATGAGATATGATAGAACCTAGAGATTTGACGGTCTCTACTGTTTATACTGTGTTGTCTAGTATTGTAAGCAGTGGTGGGATTCAAGTAACTTAACAACCGGTTCTCTGCCCTAATGATTTCTTCCAACAACCACTTTGCCAAACTGCTCAGAAAGTTAACAACCGGTTCTCCCGAAGTGGTGCGAACTGGCTGAATCCCCCCCACTGATTGTAAGAGGTGGTAGTATGGGAGGGTTTCTCCTAAAGTCCATCACCATGATCAACCCATTTTGGATCTTGTAAGACTGTACAGTCTCCTATTTTTGAGAAATGAAATGCTTTGGGGTTAAGACTATAGAAGGTTTCTAAGGAATGAGTAATGTTGTCTAAATTGGAGTCAATGCAAGGAAGGTTGATTTACGCTTGGGAGTCGGTAAAAAAATATATGACAGCACTCCGAGAAAATAAAATAAAAATAGGGCATGAAAGAAGGAAGGAAGTAGAAACTTTATAGATGTGAACATTTTTATTATTACCATTGAAGAGATCAGTAAGAGAGATCACCTTACCCAGAAATGCCTGCTGAGACCTGCTTAATCATAGATAAGGGGAAGGATATATTTTTCTTACATCTAATGAAACTGGAATGGAACATAACAACAGGGAGGGTTTTTTTTTAAAAAAAAATAATAATTCTATATAGATATAAACATGTATTTGCTCCAGATTTTCAGAGAGGGAAAAGAACAGTTGTGGGAAGCAACCCTTGTTGAAAATAGGCACTTTCGTAATACAGATAGTCCTTGACTTATAGCTGTTCGTTTACTGACCATTTTCAGTTACAATGGCACTGAAAAAAGTGACCTATGACTGCGCCTCGGTGGCGCAGTGAGTTCTGATCTAGGCTTCCCCAGCAGCACGAAGCTGAGTCCTCGTCCCGATAAACCCCTTTTATTTAATTTACAGTGAATTCCTCTCCAGCAAAGTCTTCTGTCTCCCGCAGTCTTTCAAGATAGTTCACAATTAACGGCCTGTATCAGGCTTGGAGAGTGGCCAGGCAGATATCTTTCAGACTCTGCAATACTTGGCAAGAATACAGGAATGAACTAATTGTCTCCTGCAAATTCCCCTCCCCTTTCGCTCCTCTTTTATTCCCTATGGGAGGGGCCCTTCATCGTCCACCTGTGTCGTTACTCCCAAGTAGACCCTTGTTCCTTAGATGTTCCCTTCGTCTGACAACTCTGCGCATGCGCACACTGGGAACAGGCTCCAGCTGTTCATCTGCCTCACTGATGTCTGACTACTAAGGCAGCTGATAACTGGCATACGGCCCTGGCCCCCTCTCTGCCTCCAACCCAGAGCCCTCATCACAGCCTTCCCCAGACTCCAGGACTGGCCCATGTTCCTCCCCGACCTCCTCGCTGTCCAAATCTGCTGCCAGCTCCACTGGTGGGCCACAACACAGTGGTTAGAGTGCAGTACGGTAGGCTACTTCTGCTGACTGCCGTCTGCCTGCAATTTGGCAATTCAAATTTCATCAGGCTCAAGGTTGACTCAGCCTTCCATCCTTCCGAGGCAGGTAAATCGAGGACCCAGATTGTTGGGGGCAATAGGCTGACTCTGTAAACTGCTTAGAGAAGGTTGTAAAGCACTGTAAAGTGGTATATAAGTCTAAGTGTAAGTATTTCACACTTATAACCATTGCAGCAACCCTATGGTCACCTGATCAAAATTTGGGTGCTTGGCAACCAGAATGTATTTATTTATTCCAGGATCAGGTGATCACTTCTTCTGACAAACAAAGTCAATGGGGAAGTCAGTTTCTGTTGTGGTCCACCAGCAGCCTGTGGAGCTGGCAGTGGAGTCGGACACTGAGAAGGCTGAGGAAGGCCCAGATGAGGGCTCTGCGTTGGAGGCAGAGATGGGGCCAGGGCCATCGGGGAGTGATGTGCGGACTCCGGAGCCTCCAGAGGCTGACATCAGAGAGACAGAGGAACAGGAGGAGCCTGTTCCTAGTGCACGTATCAGAAGAGCTGCCCGAAGGCAAGAGCAGCTAAAGCCAAAAGGACGACTCAGGAGTAAGGCCAAGAGATGAGGCTTAAAAGACCAGCAACGGCTCTTGCACTCTTTGTCGGAAAACAACGTTGATAGATTTGTTTCTTGTCTTGCTGCATTTATTTCTTGTCGGCGTCTTCTGCTCCTGAACTTTTGCCAAGAAAAGCCTTTGGCAGGTTGCCAAAGTAGACCAAGGTTGGTGATAAGGCTGAAGAATTGTGTTATGAAGAATTTGTTTTGAATTAGTTTGGACTACGCTGAGAATGAGTTAATTCATTCAGCTGTTCTAATAAAGTCTGTTTGTTTCGAACTGATTGCGTCTGATAATACCTACTTGGGCCTGGGTCACAACAGTTTCACTTCACGATGATGTCATTAACTTAACAACTGCAGCGATTTCCTTAACAACTGTGACCAGAAAGGTCATAACATGGGACAAAACTCATTTAACAACTGTCTTCTGCTTAGCAACAGAAATTTTGAGCTCCGTTGTGGTCATAAGTTGGGGACCACCTGTATTGTCATATATGACTCATAGAAAGGGTGAATGGATGTGCCAGGATAGCTTCGTGGGTTACAAACCAGAGTCACAGGAAGGACAAGCATGGGACTGTGGTTTATGGAGAAGGGAGGAGTCAAATGCAACTCTCCTACGACATCATTTTTAGCTGGTTCAGGGAAAGAAGTTTTTTAATTAAGTATTTTGAATACGGTAGTAAAAACTAATACAAGCTAAACTTAGAAAAGAAGGAAAAGAGAAAGCAAAAAATGTGCACAGAAAAAGGAAAAAAAGGCAACCTCTTGCCTGGACTATTGTAATGCTCTCTACATGGGGCTCCCCTCGAGGAGCACCCGGAGGCTCCAACTGGCGCATAGTGCGGCTGCGCGGGTGGTGATGGGAGCGACGTGGTGCTCCCATGTTACTCCTCTCCTGCGCGAGCTGCATTGGCTCCCGGTGGTTTTCTGGGTGCGCTTCAAGGTGTTGGTTACCACCTTTAAAGCACTCCATAGCTTAGGACCCAGGTACTTGCGGGACCGCCTACTACCACCAATAGCCTCCCACCGACCGGTATGCTCTCATAGAGAGGGGCTCCTCCGGGTGCCATTGGCCAAACAATGTTGACTGGCGGCCCCCAGGGGGAGAGCCTTCTCTGTGGGGGCACCCACTATCTGGAACGAGCTCCCCCCGGAGATACAGAGGATCCCGGATCTTCGCGCCTTCCGCCGTGAGCTAAAAACTTTCCTGTTCCACCAGGCGGGCCTGGCCTAATTTTTCCCTTTTTTTGTAAAAATAATTTTAAATATTCTAAATTTAAATATTTTAATATTTGGGGTTTTAATATTTTATAATTGGGATTTTAAATAGTCGGGGCCATTGTTTAATTTGGTTTTATTTGGCTTTTAAATTTTGTATGTATGTTTTTTACTTTTGGCTGTTCACCATCCTGAGTCCCCTCGGGGAGAAGGGCAACCAATCAATCAATCAATCAATCAATCAATAAATGTGACTCCCAATCTTAATCTGAAGTTTAAATCAATTTAGTAACTCTTCATCCCTTATCATTTTACAAACAAACAGACTTCATCCCACACCCTATCTCTTATCTGTAAGCAAATCCATAAAACCTCAATTTTTCAATCCTGGTGTCAGGAAAAAGATCATAAAGAATTGCCAGAACTTTATAAAAAGATGTCTTTTTTTAAATCTTGGTTACATAAACCAACTTTATATTCCTTTCCTTTATGTCCGACAGTAATTTATTCAAAAGTTGTCAGAGGATTTGATTTCAGTTCTTCTTTATCCCAACCTATAGACTTCTTTGAGGACTTAGCAACTGGGAAATCTTTGGAGAAAATATTTTCAGAATGTCACTTAATTTTTGGGGGGAGGGAGGGAGGGAGGGCAATCCCTTTACCAAATTATACACCTGAAAGTAAGGATGGAGGCTATCTTTCCTTATCTCCATATCCTTATCCATATTTTTCAAGAAACACCAAAGAAGCCAGAGCTAGATATTGCAGCAACAACAAAAAGAGAGAAATATTTGCTAGCTGCAATCCTGTTGTCGTACATTCTTCCTGAGCCAAGGTCAACAGGGAAGTGGAAATCAAAAGTGGTACAGAAAAGCACAGCACTGATAGAAAAATACTATTGGAGCATATAACACAAAGGGTTTTGATTTCCTGAGAGAGTCTTCTGGTTGACTTCTGGTTGAAAGCGGGCTTTATTTATTTATTTATTTATTTTGCTTCTTTGTTAAGGGCGAGAGTGACATTTTTTCTCTTACTAAAATAGAGCAGCTGTTTCATGGCTAACCTTAGAAATGTTAGCAAAAAAACCCTCAAGCCGATTTGGTTTCACTGCTGTGTTTCTGCTGGTCTTTCTTTCTTGATTACCCTATGGGCAGTGGTGAAATGTAAAATTTATTACTACCGATTCTGTGGGCGTGGCTTGGTGGGGGGGAATGTGACTGGGTGGGCGTGGCCAACCTTTTTTTTTTTAACTTTTAAAAGCATTTTTTCTACAGCCTCTTCGGCTGAAGAGGTTGTTTAAAAAATGCTTTTAAAAGGCTCTGATGATCAGGCAACTCAGCTGGGATCGTCAGAGCCTTTTAAAAGCATTTTTTAAACAACCTCTTCAGCTGAAGAGGTTGTAGAAAAAATGCTTTTAAAAGTTTTTTAAAAAAAGCCTCTGATGATCGTGTGGCTCAGCTGGGAGCAGATTTTTTTTTCTTTGTGCTAATCAAGCTATGCTGAAAACGAAAATGAAAGTAAAGCAGCCATTTGCTGTTTGCTGCAACGAGGCAAAATTGCTCAGAGGCAGAGGGAGATTTTCTTCTTTTCCTCACCAAAAAAGGTAGGTGCGTCTTATACTCCGGTGCGTCTTATACTCCAAAAAATATGGTAATTTGGAGAACCGGCAAATACCACCTCTGGCTGACCCCAGAGTGGGGAGGGAATGGGGATTTTGCAGTATCCTTCCCCTGCCACGCCCACCAAGTCACACACCCCCAAGCCACACCACACCCACCAAGCCATGCCCACAGAACCGGTAGTAAAAAAATTGGATTTCACCACTGCTTATTCAGGCCTTCCAGTCCCACCAGAAGTCGGGAAACCGGCTGTTTCCGGCCTCCGGAAGGCCTCCGGGGGGATGGGGAAGGCTATTTTTGCCCTCCCCAGGCTCCTAGAAAGCCTCTGGAGCCTGGGGAGGGGAAAAAATGGGCCTACCAGGCCCACTGTGCCATCGCGTGCCAAAAGCAGGGGGAAGTGTGTGTGCGGGGGGTCACGTGCGCATGTGCGGGAGGGTGGGGCGCATTGAATTATGGATGTGGGCACACGTACCCGTGACCCCCCCGCTCCTCCCGCTTTTGGCACGCGACGGCAAAAAGGTTAGCCATCACTGCCCTCTACCATTTCAGACAAATGATTGTCCAATCTCTTCTTAAACACTTCCAGTGTTGGGAGCAGTCACAACTTCTGGAGGCAAGTCGTTCCACTGATTAACTGTTCTGTCAGGAAATTTCTCCTTAGTTCTAGGTTGCTTCTCTCCTTGATTAGTTTCAACCCATTGCTTCTCGTCCTACCCTCAGGTGCTTTGGAGAATAGCTTGACTCCCTCTTCTTTGTAGCAGCCCCTCAAATACTGAAATACTGCTATTGTGTCATCCTAGTCCTTCTTTTCATTGAACTAGATTTCCTTCCTTCCTTCCTTCCTTCCTTCCTTCCTTCCTTCCTTCCTTCCTTCCTTCCTTCCTATCTTCCTCCCTCCCTCCCTCCATGTCCTTCCTTCCTTCCTTCCTTCCTATCTTCCTCCCTCCCTCCCTCCCTGTCCTTCCTTCCTTCCTTCCTATCTTCCTCCCTCCCTCTCTCCCTCCCTGTCCTTCCTTCCTTCCTTCCTTCCTTCCTTCCTTCCTTCCTATCTTCCTCCCTCCCTGTCCTTCCTTCCTTCCTTCCTTCCTTCCTTCCTTCCTTCCTTCCTTCCTTCCTCTTAAGGAAAAAAAAAGTACAAAATGTAGGTATATACTTAATTGACATTTTTTCCTTGCCTTTTCTTTTTCAGATCCCAATGCTTTCCCAGCCATATGTTCTTTGACATTTGTTTTAATTAGTGACAGATGGATGTAGAAATTTTAGATACTAGTCTAGATCTCATGCTGTTGCAGTATGTTTGAAACGATACTTCCCGTCTAGTAGTCTGTTTTTAAAACTACCTTCGATATCTCCTTTGCTTCATTACTGTCAAGAAATCATTGCAATGCAATGGGTAGAATCCCCCAAGCTAATTCCATTCGAAAGTAAGTCTGCCTTGGGAACTGCTCTAAAGATCCATAGTTTGCAATACTTCAACTGAAGTAGTAGGCTATATTTCAGGATCAGGTGGCTTTTAATATTTTGTTTCAGCTGGAAATCAATGAATTCAAATTTCTGCATCATTCTGCAATATGAAAAAGCGATTTATTGTAATTTCCGTAGCAACCTTCCTTGACATATTTTGTACACTACTTCTGGTGTTTTTTCCTTAATATACATGTTTTTGATCTTTTCTTTAATACATGCCAGTATGTTCACAGGTTATAAGATCAGAATTGCACTGAGATTTGGGAGAAGGGTAAAACCAGAAACTCCTAAAACTGAAAAAGAAGACCAAAGAAAAGTTTCTGACTTTCCAATAAATGGATAAATAGAATCGGCTTGAGAAATCTCCCTCATATTTTCTGAACTCTTTCAATGACCCTCAATATTTCCCTGAGTTTCTGAATAAAAGAAATACTTTCCTACAATTTATTGTAATTTTATTTGAAATCTGAAAGTCATCAGCCATCTCATTGTTAAACAAGAGAAAGAGTGATAGAATACAAAGTGATTTAGCCCATTTAACTGCAAAGAAGATGTCCTCAGAGTTATGATGAGACCACCAATAATTTTTTTTAAAAAAAGATGGGATGGGAAAGAAAGCAAGTATGATCAGTGATTCTTAACTTTTTATTTGTCCCCTTTCAATTTTTTTTTAATAAGGCTAAGAATCAGCTTGTCCACTCAAATCTCTGCGCATTTGGCCAGCTCTCCAGATTTTAGATAATGTCCTCTTTAAAGGTCACCGTGAATGCAAAATATGGAGTAGCTGTTATGTCTTGGTGACAAGGAAACCATCACTATACTCACAGGTTTCACCTCTGAGAAATCTCTGAGGAAAATAGTGTGTTTCTCTGACAGCACCTAATCTTTTTTTGTGTAAGAAGCAGGTAAAGTGAGTCTCTAGAGAAGACACCAAGTCTGGGTTGGAATCAGTGGTAAAATCCAATTTTATACATACCAACCTGACCAACTTGGTCAGCGTTGTGTGGCTTGGTGGGTGTGGCTTGGTGGGCGTGGCAGGGGAAGGATACTACAAAATTTCCATTCCCACCCCACTCCTGGGGGAAGGATATTGCAAAATCCCCATTCCCTCCCCACTCCTGGGGAAGGATATTGCAAAATCTCCATTCCCACCCCACTCTGGGGCCAGCCAGAGATAGTATTTGCTGGTTCTCCAAACTACTCAAACTTTCCGCTACCGGTTCTCCAGAACCTGTCAGAACCTGCTATATTTCACCCCTGGTTGGAATGGGATACCTTGCCATGGCCAACTCTCTGCTGCAATTCCCCATGGCTAACTCACTGTAGTCAGCTTGCCACATCCAACTCACCAGGGGAGAGTCACATTTCATTCTGTCCCTCCTTCTGCATCCTTTGTTTAATTATTCTAGTTCACCATTTCTTCGATATTATGTACCTTTTGTCCCACGGGGCCATGACAAATTGTTCCATGGCGAGTTGGCTATAATGAGTTGGCCATGGCGAGTTGGCTGTGATGAGTTGGCTGTGGCAGTCTGGCTAAGGAGTTGGGGCAGATATGTTTCTCCTGCCTTAAACAATTAGACAGGATCTATTATTTTCAGAAAGTAAGAAATTAAAAGACGCTTGCTCCTGGGGAGGAAAGCTATGGCAAACCTAGACAACATGCTAAAAAGCAGAGACATCACCCTGCCAACAAAAGTGTGTATAGTTATGGCTATGATTTTCCCAGTTGCAATGTATGGCTGTGAAAGTTGGACCATAAGAAAGCCTGAGAGCCAAAGAATGGAGGCCTTTGAACTCTGGTGCTGGAGAAGACTCCGGCGAGTCCCTTGGATTGCAAGGCGATCCAACCGGTCAGTCCTAGAGGAGGTCAACCCTGACTGCTCTTTAGAAGGCCAGATCCTAAAGATGAAACTCAAATACTTTGGCCACCTAATAAGAAGGAAGGCCACTGGAGAAGACCCTAATGCTGGGAAAGACTGAGGGCAAAAGAAGAAGGGGACGAAAGAGAATGAGGTGGCTGGATGGAATCACTGAAGCAGTTGGGGTTAGCTTAAATCATCTCTGGGAGATGGTAGAGGACAGGTGTTGTGGTCTGCCAGCAGCCTGTGGACCTGGCAGTGGAGTCGGACAGTGAGGAGGCTGGGGAGGACAATGGGCCAGTCCTGGAGTCAGGGGAAAGCCCGGACGAGGGCTCTGCATCGGAGGCAGAGATGGGGCCAGGGCCATCTGGGAGCGATATGCGGACTCCAGAGCCTCCAGAGGCAGACAGCAGAGATGCAGAGGAACAGGAGGAGTCTGTTCCTAGTGCACACATGCGAAGAGCTGCCAGAAGGCAGGAGCAGCTGAAGAAAAAAGGACAACTCTGGAGTAAGGCCAGAAGATGATTGGCCACTCCCTTAATGCTTAAAAGAGCAGGAACAAGTCGTTGGGTTCTTTGTAGAAAAGCAACATTGATTCCTGTGCTTCTTGTCAGCGTCTCTTGAACTTTGTGGGGGTTTTGCCAAGAAAAGCCTTTGGCAGGTTGCCAAAGACATCAAAGGTTGGTGATAAGGCCAACGGACTGGTTATGAAGAATTTTGTTATGGACTAAGCTGAGAATGAATTAATTCTCAGCTGTTTTAATAAAATAAGTTTGTTGAGGAGTGAATTGTGTTTGGCAATCACTACTTGGGCCTCGGTCACAACAACAGAATGGCCTGGAGGAACATTGTCCATGGGGTCACGATGGGTCGGACATGACTTCGCAACTAACAGCAACAACATTATTTTCAAAGAGGCAGAAGAGAGATGTCGACTTCTTGAGACCTGTTTTTCTTCCATCATTCAGAAAGCTCTCTATCCTTTTGCTGTTGGTGTAAACTTTCTTTCCTAACTTACATTCATCCGTGGCTACCATGCTTTCTTGTTTTCCATTGTCTATTCAGGCTTACTTGCTCAGGCAGCAGCTACAGTAGGCGAGAACTCAGGAGAAAGCATGATTAGTCTCTTAGTCTTGTCTGCTTTGCCATGCTCAGTGGTTCATTCTTGTGCACCCTCCTCCCTACTTTGCCCAAATTCATATATTATTAATACTCTGTGTGATCGAGTGTTTTCTTATTCTCTGTGCATATGTGTAATTTTTCTCCAGTCCCCATTCATTTTACTTCTTTCCCTTTTCCTTCCACTAATTTCTTTTAAGTAGTTTTCTGTTGCTGTTTTGGACGTCTTCAGTAACAAGATTTGAAGTACTGTGTTTTGGGTTCAATTACTCCTTGTTGAAAGCAGCAGGGTGTACACAATAGTGCTAACACAGGAATCTCTCACAGCTTCTTTTTTTCTTTTAAGTTGACTTGTTATACAAACGCACTTCACTTTGTGCCTCACATTAACAAGAATTATTAGGTAATACAAATTATATTTCTTTATTGTTTCAATTTCTCAGGCTGTGTACTCACCACAACTCTTACTAGCTCGTAAAAACTCAAATCATAAAAATGAATTCAATCAAGAATTAAAAACCCACCCCTGCCAGACTGATGATGGTAGTGGAAATAGAATAACATGCACTCACATCAGTGGTGAAATCCAATTTTTTTTTTTACTACCTGTTCTGTGGGCGTGGCTTGGTGTTCTGTCCCCTCCCTGCTTCAGAAGCCCAGACAAGCACACACACTCGAACAGAAGTATTCAGAAGTTGTTTATTTACCATCCATAAACAACAAGCTGGCGGCGAGCCCGGGAGAGATAAGGGCAGCTGTTGTTTTGAGTTGCCACGGCCAGTCCCTGATAAGGCTCCAAGTATTTATGTCCAATACACCTTTAAAAGAAAACACTTCTCTGCTGCAGTATTTCAGGACACAAGCAGTCAGGTTAAAACTTTGTTCGTCACAAAAGCCAACAAGGTAAGGTCAGCTCCTTTTATACCTTGTGGGGCGTTGGCTTTGTGACTCATCACCTCGTGCTCGGCCCCACCCACTCCTTTGCTGAGCCCGTCTCTCTGATCGTCGCCACCTGGGATTAATCCACTCCCTCTCCTCATTATCATCTGACTCAGAGGAGCTTTCTTCCACAGGGCTTTCAGCTGGGGCCTGGGGTGGTGCCAAACCAGACGGGCCAGGGGAGGAGGCCCTTGCCTCCTCCTCCTCTTCACTTTCGGAGGATTCTTCCTCCAGAGGTCCAGGCTCGGGAGCCGAAGACACAACACTTGGTGGATGTGGTGTGGCATGATGGGTGTGTAGCTTGGTGGGCGTGGCAGAGGAAGGATACTGCAAAATCTCTATTTCCACCCTACTCCAGGGGAAGGATATTGCAAAATCTCCATTCCCTCCCCACTCTGGGACCAGCCAGAGGTGGGATTTGCTGGTTCTCCGAAATGCTCAAAATTTCTGCTACTGGTTCTCCAGAACCTGTCAGAACCTGCTGGATTTCACCCCTGACTCACATAATGGGTTCACAAAGTCTAAAGATTTATATGGTTGAGTGATCCAAGTCATTGGGAAGGTGTTATTTTGGAGGGCAGACACCACAACAGAGAACACAACTGTTCCTATGTCCCATTAAACGACATTTTTTTAATGGATAGGACATGAAGCACATCTGGTCTGTCCAATCTTACTGAGTGGGCAGCCATGAGGGGACAGAGCTGGTCCCTCAAAGAAGTCCCTATGCCACAATTTTGAGGAGAGTACATCCATGTTGGCTGACTCATATCAATCTTACTTGATGAGGGTGAGATGTAGAATAACATTTCCATTTAAAAAATGAAAAAAGAAAAAAAAAGATGAGCTAGTCACACTGTCCAGGAGGTTGCAGACCTCTGGCAGGCAATAATGGTAGAATCACCTCTACTCTTTTAGGCCCAGTACTCTTCAACATCTTCATCAATGACTTGGATGTGGGACTAGATGGGAAACTCATCAAATTTGCAGATGACACCAAGCTGGCAGGAATAGCCAACACTCCAGAAGATAGGCTCAAGATACAGAAGGATCTTGACAGACTTGAACTTTGGGCGCTATCTAACAAAATTAAACTCAACAGTGAAAAAAGTAAGGTTCTACTTTTAGGCAAGAAAAACAAAATGCACAGGTACAGTATATGTGGTGCCTTGCTTAATAGCAGTAACTATGAGAGGGATCTTCGAGTCCTAGTGGACAACCATTTAGATATGAGCCAGCCGTGTGCAGCAGCTGCCAAAAAACCCAACACAGTTCTAGGCTGCATAAAGAGAGGGATAGAATCAAGATCATGTGAAGTGTTAATACCACTTTATAAAGCTTTGGTAAGGCCACACTTGGAATATTGCATTCAGTTTTGGTCGCCACGATATAAAAAAGATGTTGAGACTCTAGAAAGAGTGCAGAGAAGAGCAACAAAGAGGATTAGGGGACCAGAGGCTAAAACATATGAAGAACGGTTGCAGGAATTGAGTAAGTCTAGTTTAATGAAGAGAAGGACTAGGGGAGACATGATAGCAGTGTTCCAATATCTCAGGGGCTGCCACAAAGAAGAGGGAGTCAAGCTATTCTCCAAAGCACCTGAGAGTAGCACAAGAAGCAATGGGTGGAAAAGTAATCAAGGAGAGAAGCAACTTAGAACTAAGGAGAAATTTCCTGACTGTTAGAACAATTAATAAGTGGAACAACTTGCCTCCAGAAGTTGTGAATGCTCCAACACTGGAAGTTTTTAATGGTTGGAGAACCATTTGTCTGAAGTGGTGTAGGGTTTCCTGCCTTGGCAGAGGGTTGGACTAGAAGACCTCCAAGGCCACTTCCAACTCTGTTATTCTATTCTATTCTATTCTATTCTATTCTATTCTATTCTATTCTATTCTATTCTATTCTATTCTATTCTATTCTATTCTATTCTATTCTATTCTATTCTA
>WNWU01000231.1:236307-254650 GCA_012654045.1 Ptyas mucosa
TCCTTTCCTTTCCTTTCCTTTCCTTCCCTTCCCTTCCCTTCCCTTCCCTTCCCTTCCCTCCTTTCCTTTCCTTTCCTTTCCTTCCCTTCCCTTCCCTTCCCTTCCCTTCCCTTCCCTTCCCTTCCCTTCCCTCCCCTCCCCTCTCCTCCCCTTCCCTTCCCTTCCCTTCCCTTCCCTTCCCTTCCCTTCCCTTCTCTTCCCCCTTTCCTGTTCTTTCCTTTCCTCTCTCCTTCCTTTTCCTTCATCCTTTCCTTTCCTTTCCTTTCCTTTCCTTTCCTTTCCTTTCCTTTCCTTTCCTTTCCTTTCCTTTCCTTTCCTTCCCCTTCCCCTTCCCCTTCCCCTTTCCCTTCCCACCCCCTTCCCCTCATTATTCTTACCCTTTTTTGTATTAAATAAAAGCAACAATAAAAACAAAAGTTTTAAAACTATACTTTATGAATGGAACTGTATGTTTTTCCTAGCTGAATCCCAAAGTGGTTCAAATCAAATTGCTTTACTTCTACATCTCCAAAATGCAAAATTGAATTGAATCATGCCATCTTCAAATCTCAGATCTCCCATTTGAACTCTGAAAATTGTTGCTATATCTTTCGGTCTCATCTATCCCCCCCTCCCCCCTCCCCCTCCCCCCTCTCTCTGTCTCTCTCTCTCTGTGTCATCTACCCACCCATACCCATACATCCACCCAAATGCCCACAGGTATTTGCAGCTAACCATAATTATTCTTAACTATCTGCCTGCAATTAGAAGTGTAAAAGGAGCCATGATGGATTTCTTTAATAACAATCTGCTCTGATCTGTAACGGCAAACTCTTTTATGGTACAGGTGGCAGATAATGAATAGATTACAATACTGTCAATTATTCTTATCTTATAAAATATCAGATTAATTAGACGATGGCAGGGGAAAAAAATAACCCAACCGTCAGTTGGATGTAAGGCAATGTATAATCCCAATTCTAAATAAATAAAATTTGATAGAATGGGTTTAAATATAGGATATGGAACACAGAATAATGGAGTTGGAAGGGAGCTTGGAGGTGTTCTAGTCCACCCTCACTGCTCAGGCAGGTAGACTTATACTATTTCAGACAAATGGTTGTCCAATCTCTTCTTAACAATCTCCAGGAAGCAACCTGGAATTAAGGAGAACCTTCCAAAAAGTGAGAACCAATGGAATAGCTTGCCTTCAGAAGTTGTGGGCGCTCCATCACTGGAGGTTTTTAAGAAGAAAATGGACAGTCATTTGTCTGAAATGGTATAGGGCAGTGATGGCGAACCTTTTTGCTGTCATGTGCCAAAAGCGGGGGGAGTGCGGGGAGGGGGTGTCATGCACGCAAGTGCCCACATCCATAATTCAATGCCCCCATGCCCCCCCCCCCCCCGCCCACGCGCGCAACACCCCCCCCCCCCCGTGCTCCCCCTACTTTTGATACACGACAGCAAAAAGGTTACCGGTGGACCTGGTAGGCCCATTTTCCGCTCTCCCAAGCTCCAGAGGCTTTCTTGGAGCCTGGGGAGGGCGAAAACAGCCTTCCCCACCCCCGGAGGACTTCCGGAGGCTGGAAATGGCCTGTTTCCCAACTTCTGGTAGGCCCAGAAAGCCTGAAAATCAGCTGGCTGGTGCATGCATGTGCGCTGGAGCTAAACTAGGGCAAGACTCGCGTGCCCACAAATATGGCTCCGCGTGCCACCTGTGGCAGGTGTGCCATAGGTTCGCCATCACGGGTATAGGGTCTCCTGCTTAAGCAGGGGGCTGGACTAAAAGACCTCCAAGGTCCCTTCCAGTTTTATTCTGATTCTGTTTGTCATTATATGGGACAAGAATCCCTTCTATTAATGCCTGCATTCTACCTTGTTACTATAATTTTTAGTGCAAGCTCACCCTTTTCATTCTATCCTTGAATTGTGCCTATGTCTGTTTCTCTCTCTCTCTCTCTCTCTCTCTCTCTCTCTCTCTCTCTCTCCCTCCCTCCCTCCCTCCCTCCCTCTCTCTCAGCTGTTTACCAGAAGGATTTATATCTCAATACAAACACACACAATATATATTGTAGAAGATGAGCGTATGATTTAAAGAGATACACGATGATGGCAGGAACAAAATAAGACAGCACATTATGATCCATTATGATAGCCAAGTAGGAAGTGGGAGGAACAGGAACTTCCGAAAAAAAATTATTTTCCAATGAAATAAATCCATGACGGACCATCATTATAAGCAAGTTTCAAATTAGACCATTGATAAAAACTCATTTTCTTTTTTTTTTAATTTATTTTTAATTTACCCAGGCAGGTAAAACAAGGAATTCGAGCTGAGATGCAATATTTATTCCCTTACCAACCAATCTCATTGTACCTATGTTGTGCACTGACAATATAAGATTTGAAATTGAAATTACATTCATCAGATTAAATTCATTACAAAAATGTTTTTATAATGATACCGTTGAAATGCATAGTATATTATGCATGAGTGAGATATCCCACTGATCTTCATCAGTCTTCTAATATACCATACTCTGTCTTACACCTTTTAAAATAGTCCTAAGCATGGGTTAGATATTAAAAAACAGTAACTTAAACTAAGAGCCGTGGTGGCGCAGTAGTTACAAAGCAGTACTGCAGGGCTAACTCACTGCTCACTCCAGGAGTTTGATCCAGGGGTGGGTTCTAATTTTTTTTACTACCGGTTCTGTGGGTGTGGCTTATTTTGTGGGCGTGGCTTGATGGTCATGTGACAATTGTTTAGGATTTAACAGAGGTACTGGTCTACCAGGCTTTTAACTGCTTGCAGACCTGCACCAGTCTACTCATTTGTTTTTGGAGGCACCGATCTACCACCACACTGCCTTTTAACACTGATCAGCTGTAGGGCGGCCCTTTGAAGCCCCCTGGCAAGAGTTTAAACAGTTTTTTTCCTTCTAGCCAATCAGCTGGGACTCGGGAGACAGAAATAGACTGGGGGTGGGGCCAAATAAAAGGTAAGAATAACGTGGGGGGGGGGCGGGAGGGCCCAGCTACTGAACAAAGAGAACCAGTTCGGTGACATCATATCGTCACCGCTACCGGTTCAGCCGAACCGGGCCAAACCAGGAGGAACTCACCACTGCTTGATCCTGACCGGCTCAAGGTTGACTCAGCCTTCCATCCTTCCAAGGTGAGTAAAATGAGAACCCAGATTTTTGGGGGCAAGATGCTGACTCTGTAAAACTGCTTAGAGAAGGCTGTAAAGCACTGTAAAGCAGTATATAAGTCTTAGTGCTTATTGCTATGTTCAGTAATTGAAATGAGTAATGAAAGCAGTGGTTAGAATGCAGTATTGCAGGCTAAATATGCCAATTGTCAGGAGTTCGATCCTGACTGGCTCAAGCTTGACTCAGTCTTCCTTCCTTCCGAGGTTGGTAAAATGAGGACTCAGATTGTTGGGGCAATATGCCAAACCCACTCTGAGCATCTGGCTGACCGTACAATGATCAATAACAACAACAACAACAACAACAACTACGACGTTAAAAAAATTCAGATTGTCCGAGGGAATGAAATTCAGACAGGGTCCAAACTGCATCAGGGGCAGTGATGGGTTTCAAAAAGTTTTACTACCAGTTCTGTGGGCGTGGCATGATGGGCGTGGCAGGGGAAAGATACTATAAAATCTCCATTCCCTCCCCACTCCAGGGGAAGGTTACTGCAAAATCCCCATTTCCTCCCAATCAGCTGGACTTGGGAGGCAGAGAATAGATGGGGGTGGAGCCAGTCAGAATTTTTACTACTGGTTCTCTGAACTACTCAAAATTTCCACTACCGGTTCTCCAGAACTGGTCAGAACCTGTTGAAACCCACCTCTGATCTGGGACCAATGCACTTTTCACCTTTTTCCTTTGTGTCTTTCCTTCCAACTGCACCAATTCATTAACTCCAGATAAATGGCATCTCAGACAGTCCAGCACACCATCTTAGAGCATTACATTCTTCTTTTCACGGTGCTGATGTGCTTTCGGAGGGCTATGAGCCTCACAAGTTGCCCATTGACAATTCCTGGGGAATTCCCTGAGGCTCAACAAAATGAAGTTATCCTCCCCTGCCCATAAGGCAAAGCAGAATTGTGGCATCTTATTTATTTATTTTTTTCCTAAACAGCTGTCTGCCTGTTAATGTATTATTATTATTTTTAACAGGCGGGTGAAAAATATCACAACTTGCTCTCAACGTCTTTCACTTTTTATTCTCCTGAGTTTGTTACGTTGAAGTGATTTTTCTCGACGGTGCATCCCAGACAGATTTTAATGAATATCTATAACCTCATTCCCCTGCTAAGGCTCCATGTGTATGCATAATATAAACTCTGGCCTTGGTTTATCAATATTAAAAAAAAGGTTTTTTTTTCCTATGGGATCCCTCCCATAAGCAAATTTGACAGATCTACTTGTTTCCTCTAAGGTCTCAAGATGATGAATGTCGCGGTCCTTGGATGTAGCCATTATCCTGGGAAATGGCAGAGGGATTCTGGTGTGAGAAACAAGGGAAGGCAAAGGAAGAATGGATGCTGCAAGGAGTGTGCAACTCCAACTGTTGCATGCAACGCACAATGCAAGGATAAAGTGTAAAGACTGCCTCTTGAGATTACAATGCCGCTTTTAACATTTTGCACCATTCCACCTTTTACCAAACCTACACAATACATACTCCCTATTTATTTATTTATTTATTTATTTATTTATTTATTTATTTATTTATTGGTTCAATTTATATGCCGCCCTTCTCCGAAGACTCAGGGCGGTTTACAATGCGTTAAGCAATAGCCTTCATACTTTTGTATATACCTGCTTAGTAGGGCTTTCGCCCCCCCCCCCCAAGCGGTGTTCTTTTTTTATACAAAGTCAGCTTATTGCCCCCACAGTCCGGGTCCTCATTTTACCTACCTCGGAAGGATGGAAGGCTGAGTCAACCTTGAGCCTGGTGAGATTTGAACTCGCAGTAATTGCAGGCAGCTGGCAGCTAAGTGGTATTTAACTGCACTTTAGTCCACTGCACCACCAAGGCTCCTAACAGATTAACAGTGTTGAAAGGAACCTTGTAGGCCATCTAGTCCAGGGGTCACCAACCTTTCGGACCTCAGGGACCACTAAATTCATAATTTTAAATCCCATGGACCACTAATATGATCTGCCTAATGACCAGCTGGATGGGCATGGCTAGGTGGTCATGTGACTGGGTGGGCGTGGCCAACTCGATGTCACTCATGTCGAGGGGCTCCTCACCAGCCTCTACTCGTCACTCCCCTCCCAGCCACTCCTCGCCTCCCCACCCAGGTTCCTTAGGACCCCAATAGGAAGCAGTTGTTGGAGCTAAGCAGCCACCACGAGAAAAGTTGGCAAAACAGCTCAGTTCAAATTGGATCTGACCGAGAAGGAGGCTCAGCAGAAGCACCTCACTGAAGACTACCAGCATAGGCTTTCCAAGTAGAGGGAAGACCTGCGGGAGTACAAGGCCAGGTACCGGCACCT
The DNA here is from genome assembly GCA_012654045.1 of Ptyas mucosa. NCBI lineage: Eukaryota > Metazoa > Chordata > Lepidosauria > Squamata > Colubridae > Ptyas > Ptyas mucosa. Next base: position 241,812 of record WNWU01000231.1, read on the forward strand.
GGAGGCTCAGCAGGCTGAGATGGTTAGCCAGTTCCAGGCCATGATGCAGTCCCACTGGAACAAGGTCCTCTGGCTTTTTGCCACCACCAGCGGCACTTCCCTCCAGCCTTCGCCCAAAGCCCCACAGCAGGAGGCCAAAGCAGACCTCAAGTTGGAATTTCCCCTCTGCCCCACACAAAAAGACCTCGAAGGGGGACACTCTCTGCAGCAACACAAACGTTCATTGCACGTATCTGTCCCAGGGGCCGTAATCTGAGGACCCCTGATTTAGTGCAATATAAAAAATGCAAATAATTTTTCTGCGGACCACCAAAATTTTCTTGCAGACCACCAGTGGTCCACGGACTACCAGTTGGTGACCACTGATCTAGTCCAACCCCCTGCTCAAGCAGGTGACCCTACATTATTTCTGTCAAATGGCAGTCCAATCTCTTCTTGAAAGTCTCAAGTGATGAAGCTCCCACAACTTCCAAAGGCAACTTCTGTTCCATGGGTTGATTGTTCTCACTGTCAGAAAGTTCTTCCTTATTTCTAGGTTGAATCTCTCCTTGGTCAGTTTCCATCCATTATTCCTTGTCTGGCCTTCAGGTGCTTTGGAAAACAGCTTGACCTCCTCCTCCTCTCTGTGGTAGCCCCTCAGATATTGGAACACTGCTATCATCTCCTCCCTGGTCCTCTTCACTAGACCAGCCATGCCCAGTTCCTAAATTGAGGCAGGTTTCCCCATGTTGGACTGATTTATTTATATCTTTAGCATTACAGGTAGTCTTCAACTTACAACTGTTTCTTTAGCGACTGTTCGAAGTTACAACAGCACTGAAAAAAAAAGTGACTTATGACCAAAAGTGACCTCCAAGAGCCATGGTAGCGCAGTGGTTAGAGTGCAGTATTTCAAGCTAATTCTGCTGACTGCCAGCAGTTCGATTCTGACCAGCTCGAGGTTGACTCAGCCTTCCATCCTTCCGAGGTCGGTAAAATAAGGACTCAGATTGCTGGGGGCAATATGCTGACTTTCTAAACTGCTGTAAACCACTACAAAGTGGCATATAAGTCTAAGCGCTACTGCTATTTTTTACGACTGGTTGCAGCATTCCCATGGTCACATGATTAAAATTCAGATGCTTGGCAACTGGTTTATAGTTATGACGGTTGCAGTGTCCCAGGGTGATGTGATCACCTTTTCTGACCTTCTGAGCAGCAAAGTCAATGGGGAAGCCAGATTCATTTAACAACCTTATTACTAACTTAACCATTGCAGTGATTCACTTAACAACTGTGACAAGAAAGGTCGTAAAATGGGTCACTTAACAAATGTCTCACTGAACAAGAGAGATGTTGGGCTCCGTTGTGGTCGTAAATCAGGAACTACCCGTCTAGCAGTGATGGGTTGCTCCCGGTTCCCACCGGTTCGCAAGAACCGGTAGTAAAAATTTGTAGTAGTTCAGAGAACCGGTAATAACATTGGCTGGCCACACCCCCAAACTGGTCCCCGGTCCGGTCGCCACTCACTTACCCCACTCACTTCATCAGAAGCTTTTTTTTTTTTTTACTTTTAAAAGCATTTTTTCTACAATCTCTTTGGCCAAAGAAGTTATAGGGGAAAATAAATGACTTTAAAAGCCTCTGGTGATCCCAGCTGAGTTGCCTGATCGTCAGAGGCTTTTAAAAGCATTTTTTCTGCAACCTCTTAAGGTTGTAAAAAAAAGCTTTTAAAAGTAAAAAAAAAAAAGTTGGCCACGCCCACCCAGTCACATTACCCCCCCCACAAAGCCACACCCACAAAATAAGCCACACCCACAGAACCGGTAGTAAAAAATTTTAGAACCCATCCCTGCTTTCTAGTGCTCCTTTCATCCAGGAGTCCATAAAGTTCCCTACTCCTATTTTTAAATTAAATTACTTAACATTATTATTGATATTGATCGATAATGATATCAAACTAACGGCAAAAGAAAGCACCAAAAAGAAAAATGTCCTAACAGATTAATTTTGCTTCTACAGGTAATCCTTGATTTATGGCCGCAATTGAGCCCAGAATGAACGTTGCTAAGTGAGAAATGTGTTAAGTGACTTTTAAGTGTTCCTTTTAGGTGTTACGACTTTTCTTGTCATATTTGTTAAGTGAATCACTGCCATCGTTAAATTAGTAATAAGGCTGTTAAGTGAATCTGCCTTCCCCGTTGACTTTGCTTGTCAGAAGGTCGTAAAAGGGGATGATGTGACCCCGGGACACGGCAAACATCATAAATAGGAGTCAGTCGCCAAGGATCCGAATGTAACTCACATATCCATGAAGGATGCTGCAATGGTTATAACTCAGTGGTAAAATCCAAATTCTTTTACTACCAGTTCTGTGGGCGTGGCCAGGTGGACATGGTGTGGCTTGATGGGCGTGGCTTGGTGGGCATGGCAGGGGAAGGATACTGCAAAATCTCCATTCCCACCCCATTCCAGGGGAAGGATACTGCAAAATCTCCATTCCTACCTCATTCCAGGGGAAGGATTCTGCAAAATCCGTATTCCCTCCCCACTCGGAGGCCAGCCAGAGGTGGTATTTGCCAATTCTCCAAACTATTCAAAATTTCTGCTACCAGTTCTCCAGAACCTGTCAGAACCTGCTGGATTTCACTCTTGTCATAAGTGTGAAAAACGGCCCTTAAGTTATCCATAAGTGATTTTTTTCAGTGCTTTTGTCAGAGTTTGATGCAGCGCACACACACTCAGACAATTCAGCAGGATTCAATTTACATATAAGAAACTTCTTTATATACAATACCATACAGCTGAGATCAGCATACAAAATCAGAAACACAGAAACAATATTCATAGAAGCAAGTCAATACAGAGTAGAGAAAGACAGAGGCTAATGTATTTTACAGAGGCTCTCATTACAGAGGCCAAACCAACTCTTATATGCAGTTCAGCAAGTCTAAGCCCAAACTCCAAGCTGTCTCTTATGGCCCCATACCAGGGGTGAAATGCTCCCGGTTCGGACTGGATCGCCCGATCTGGTAGTGATGGCGGGTGGTGGTTCAGAGAACCGGTAACAAAAATCCCTGCGCTCCCCCACCATGCCCGGCTGAGCTGCACGATCATCAGAGGCTTTTTTTTAAAACTTTTAAAAGCATTTTTTCTACAACCTCTTCGGACGAAAAAATGCTTTTAAAAGTTAAAAAAAAAAGCCTCTGATGATCGCGCGGCTCAGCTGGGATCGTCAGAGGCTTTTCAAAGCATTTTTTTCTGCAACCTCTTGGCCGAAGAGGTGGTAAAAAAAATACTTTGAAAAGTCTCTGATGATCCCAGCTGAGTTGCCTGATCGGCAGAGGCTTTTCAAAGCATTAGAAAAAATGCTTTGAAAAGTTAAAAAAAAAAAAAAGGTTGGCCACGCCCACCGAGTCACATTACCCCCCCAAGCCACGCCCACAGAACCGGTAGTAACAAATTTTACATTTTACCCCTGCCCCATACAAACAAATACTATGTTTCAGTTTCCAAACAGTCCCCATTGGCTGACCTGTTGCCATGTTCTATTCCCGTCTATGAATATTCATACTCTGACACGTTGTAACTTCGAACTGTCACTAAATAAACTCTTGCAAGTCTAGGACTACCTGTCCCGTTTTAATTTAGAGCAAAATATCTTTCTACCTCCACCCCCACCCCCCCTCTTTGTTTCCCGGGTTTCTTCAGCATTTCTTCTAACCTTGCTCTGCATGGCGCTTTACAACTTTGCTTCTAGTAGCTTTCTATTTCTGTCCTTACTTTAAAATATACACTGTGCACACGTGTGTGTGTGAGTGCACACACGTGTGTGTGTGTGTGTGTGTGTGTGTGTGTGTGTTTGCTATTAAAAGCATGCACAGTAGGAGAACAGCATGAAGAGAAGCTGATCCCATAGGGCCTCAGTGAGTAATGTACCAATTATTTCTGGTGCTATAATTATAACTGCCCTGAGAGAATGTAGGAGAACTTTAGTGTGAACAGGAAAAAAAACCCCCAGTATTATTAGCCAATTTCTCTTCTGGTTCTGGCCAATATTAACTCTCTGATGAACTGCATGCAGATGGCCGGCCTAAAACTCCATTCGAGAGCCATACCTCAGCTGAGAACTTGCTGTCAACCCAAACATTCTTTAGTCCTCTTGCTGGTGTTCCTTTTGGTCAATGCCACCCCATCCGTCCATATGTGGCACTGGGGTTACGGCATTGGACTAGGAATGGAGAGAGCTAAATACAGGCCCAATCACAGCAAGTATGATTAGGGGACTGGAGGTTATAACATGCAAAAGTTACAGGAATTGGGTATGTCTAATGTAATGTCATGTACAGAACAATTTCAGCAATTGGGTGTATCTAATGTAATGAATTAATAATAATGAGCTGTGGCTCAGTGGCTAAGATGCTGAGCTTGTCGATCGAAAGGTCGGCAGTTCAGCGGTTTGAATCCATAGTGCGCTGGGTGAGCTCCTGTTACTTGTCCCATCTTCTGCCAACCTATCAGTTCGAAAGCACGTAAAAATGCAAGTAGAAAAATAGGGACTACCTTTGGTGGGAAGATAACAACCTTCCGTGCGCCTTTGGCATTTAGTCATGCCGGCCACATGACCGCGGAGACATCTTCGGACAGCGCTGGCTCTTTGGCTTTGAAATGGAGATGAGCACCGCCCCCTAGAGTCAGGAACAACTAGCATGTGTGAGGGGAACCTTTACCTTTACCTTTACCTTAATGTAATGAAAAGAAGGACTAGGGGAGACATGAAAGCAGTGTTCCAATATTTGAGGGACTACTACAAAGACGAGGGGGGTCAAACTAAATTTCAAAGCACCAAAAGACAAGACAAGAAACAATGGATGGAAACTCACCAATGCGAGAAGCAACCTACAACTAAGGAGAAATCTCCTGACGGTTAGAACAATCGGTTAGAACAATGAAATAGCTTCCCTTCAGACGTTGTTGGTACTCCATCACTGGAAGCTTTCAAAAAGTGTTGTGCCCCAGCTACGGACCCCAAAGAACGCAGCACACACAAAGTCCATACAAACCTTAATTTACTAATTAAAGACTATTAATGAGCTTTCTTAGTAGTTGTTCGAACACAAGTACAACAAATCAGTCTTTTCTGAACAAAGGCTGTTAATTTAACTTCATTAACAGCCGACAAGAATTCAAAGAATAATAACTCAGTTCTGAGGCAGAGTATTTCAGATAACCATAATTTTACTGTGGTTGGCAGAATGCCCAGAAGCAATTTGCAGGAAAACTGATAAAAGAGAAATAAGAGCCAAATCAAACATTTTCTGTAATCAAGACGCAAAGGAATTTGAACAAAGTTGTTTCCTGCAAATTGCATCAGTCGTCGTCCTTGCTTAAATAGGCTAAGGGAGTGGCCAATTAGCCCCAAGCCTTACTCTCGAGGACACCTCCTCCTGAGGAGCCACTCTTGCCTTTTCGCAGCTCTGCACACTCGTGCATCAAGAAGAGGCTCCTCCTCTTCTTCCTCTTCACTTAAGGGAGCTTCTGGGGGTTCTGAAGGCCCTGGCTGAATCCCCGCCTCTGGCACCACATCTTCTCCAGCCTCCTCATTGTCTGACTTGAGTGCCAGCTGCATAGGCTGCACCACACACCAGCCTCCTCGCTGTCGGAATCAGCTACTAACTGCACAAGCCACTGATGGGCCACAACAAAAAGAGACTGGACAACATTTGTCTGAAATGCTATAAAGTTTCCTGCTTTGAGCAAGGGGTTGGATTAGAAGACCTCCAAGGTCCCTTACAAACTCTATTATTCTATGTATTCTATATTTGACAGATGTCAAACTTGATCATGTCACACGACATCACATGCCGCATCACAAAGTTTTTTGCCTTTGCGGAGCCAGGGTGGGTGTGAACCTGCATGTGATATATCTGGCCCGAGGGCCGTCAGTTTGACACCCCTATTCTATTCTAGGGATTTTGCTGGGCCAGTCCTTCTCGGTCAGCTCAATTCATTACAGGTGGTCCTCAAATTAGGACCACAATGGAGGCTGAAATTTCCATTGCTAAGCCAAACAATTGTTAAGGGAGTTTTGCCTCATCTTATAACCTTTCTTGCCCCAGTAAATCACTGAAGTAGTTTAGTGAATCAGTCAGTCATTAAGCAAATTGGGTTTTGCCCACTGACTCGGCTTGTCAGAAGCTGGCTGGAAAGGTTACAATAGGTCCGTGATGGTGAACCTATGGCATGCGTGCCACAGGTGGCACATGGAGCCATATCTGTGGGCACACGAACCTTGCCATAGCTCAGCTCCAGCACGCATGCACGCACCAGCCAACTGATTTTCGGGCCTTCTGGGCACATTGGAAGTCAGGAAACCAACTGTTTCCAGCCTCTGGAGGGCCTCCAAGGGAGTAGGGAAGGCCGGTTTTGCCCTCCCCAGGTTCCTAGAAAGTCTCTGGAGCCTGGGGAGGCCACAAAATGGGCCTACGGAGCCCACCATGCCATCATGTGCCAAAAGCAGGAGGGGCGCAAGGGGTCGTGCGCACATATGTGGGGCACATTGAATTATGGGTGTGGGCACAGATGTGCGCGACCCCCCCCACCCTCCCCCCGCTTTTGGCAAGCAATGGCAAAAAGGTTAGCCATCACTGCAATAGGTGATCACATGACCCCTGGAAGCGTGACTGTCATAAATACATGCCAATTGCCAAGCATCCAAATTTTGATCACATGACCACAAGGAACCTGCAATGATCTTAAGGGTGAAAATTGGTCATAAGTCATTTTTTCAGCACTGTTGTAGTTTCAAACTGCTTGAGAAAACGAAAGTAGGTACTGAACCTCCTTGAGATGCTGGCTCAAGGTCACCCAGCTAGAAGGAGGGAGGACATACCAAAGTTTGCTTGGACTGACCATTATGAAAACATCTGGCCTTAACCTAATTGGTTACGCCGAGGTGGGTAATGAGAGACAGCTAAGGAATGGAGGAAATTAGAATTTAGGAATTTTGCGCACGATTCTCAGTTCTGGTTATGCAATATTGCACTTGAACTCTAATAAAACTATAGCTTTGTCAACAAATTACTTAGAGGTTTAATTTGTGACAGGTCCAACAATTACTTTTGTGGATTATACCATAATATGCTACAGAACAGTAGTCAGGCAATAAACAAACAAACAAACACACAAACACACAAAAAAATAAACAATCCTTGATCTTTTCTTGTAAAGTCAACACAATTAAAAAATTACCAACAACATTATCGGCTTTAAAGGCAGACATATATATATATTTGTTTTCTGAGGTTTTCGCGGGTGTTTGTATGTAGGTCTTTGGTTATTCGGGTTTTCTCCCGCGTAAAATTGGAAGTGTCTTGGTGACGTTTCGACGAAGTCTCATTCGTCATCTTCAGGCTGGTGTTCTCGGCTTCGTGCTTCCAGCCGAGAACACCAGCCTGAAGATGACGAATGAGACTTCGTCGAAACGTCGCCAAGACACTTCCAATTTTACACGGGAGAAAACCCGAATAACCAAAGACCTACATATATATATATAACATGACGCATCAAGACTTTTTTCCTCTTCACTAAACCAGGCGTGCCCATGGCCAGTGGGTGACACATCTAACCCGCTGGCCGGGAGTTTGACAGCCCTAATCTACAGTGAATTCAAACGATTTCAGATTGCCTTAATCTGCTCTGCATTGGTGCATATCAGTGGTGAATTTCAAATTTTTTTTACTACCGATTCTGTGGGTGTGGCTTGGTGGGCATGGTAGGGGAAGGATACTGTAAAATCTCCATTCCCACCCCACTCCAGGAGAAGGTTACTCAAAATCCGCATTTCATCCCCAATCCAGGGGAAGGTAACTGCAAAATCCCCATTTCCTCCCGATCATCTGGGACTTGGGAGATAGAGAATAGATGGGGGCGGGGCCAGTCAGAATTTTTACTACCGGTTCTCTGAACTACTCAAAATTTCCACTACCGGTTCTCCAGAACTGGTCAGAACCTGCTGAAACCCACCTCTGGTGCATATTTCTACAAGATGCTATTAAAAGCAATTCTTTGCACACCATCTTGGTAGATTCATGCATTATTGTAAACCTCAAGATTTTAAAACATTTTTTAAAAAATAAATCACAATAGCTTGACTCACACAGAAAGCAACACCTTAACCCGTGATTTGCATAATGCAACTGCCGAGTTCACACAATAAGTTCAAGCAAGATTTTATTTAAAAATAAAATTAAAAAATGTTAACAGCTTAGCTTGAAGTGTGAACTCAGCCAATGTATGTGGGAAACTTGCTCAGTTTTTCCCCCCTACAATTTCTTCTGATTAATGTAACAACCCCTGCACAATATTATAGTGATAATGTTGTGACCTAGGCCCAAGTAGTTATTACCAGACACAATCAATCCTAAACAAACATATTTTATTAGAACAGCTGAGAATTACTTCATTCTCATCTTAGTCCAAATTAATTCCAAAACAAATTCTTCATAAACAGTCCTTCAGCCTTATCACCAACCTTTGTCTTCTTTGGCACCCTGCCAAAGGCTTTTCTTGGCAAAACCTCACGAAGTCCAGAAGCAAGAGACGCCGACAAGAAACAAATGTAGCAATGTTGCTTTCCTACAAAGATCCCAAGAGCTGTTGCTGCTCTTTTACGCCTTCTGGGAGGGGCCAATCATCTCCTGGCCTTACTCCCGAGTCATCCTTTTTGCTTTAGCTGCTCTTGCCTTCTGGCAGCTCTTCACATGTGTGCACTAGGAACAGGCTCCTCCTGTTCCTCTGCCTTTCTGCTATCTGCCTCTGGACGCTCCAGAGTCAACGCATCGCTCCCAGATGGCCCTGGCCCCATCTCTGCCTCCGATGCAGAGCCCTCGTCCGGGCCTTCCCCGGACTGGCCCATTGTCTTCCCCAGCCTCCTCACTGTCTGACTCCGCTGTCAGCTCCACAGGCTGCTGGCGGACCACAACAGATAAAAGATGTACCTTCTTTGGACAAAACAGCTTTATCCAAAGTGGTAGCTGCATCCATAGTGGTTAAGGTACCAGGCTAGACACTGGGAAATCATGAGTTCTAGTTCTGCCTTAGGTAGAAAGCCAGCTGGGTGACCTTTGCGCCGGCAACTGTCCCTCAGTTCTAGGAAGCAGGAAAGAGCAAACTACTTCCAAAAAACTTTGTCAAGAAAACTGCAGAAACTACTTCAGGAGTCAGCATTGACTTAAAGCATGGATGTGAAACTTGCCATGTCACGTTGCCATCATGTGACATTTCATGACATTTTCCCCATTTGCGCAGCCTGCATGTGACGCACATGATGATAGCTGTACCTATCTACCCATTTATTTTTGCAGGCACTGATCTACTCATGTATTTTTGCAGGCACTGATCTACCCATTTATTTTTGCAGGCATCGGTCTACTCATTTGTTTACTTTTAACACTGATCAGCTGTAGGGCGACCCTTTGAAGCCCGCGGCAAGAGTTTAAACAGTTTTTTTTCCCTCTAGCCATCAGCTGGGACTCAGGAGGCAGCAATAGATTGGGGGTGGGGCCAAATAAAAGGTAAGAATAATGGGGGGGGTGGGGGTGGGCAGAACTGGTTCGGTGATGTCATATTGTCACCGCTACCGGCTCAGCAAAACTGGGCCGAGCCGGGAGGAACCCACCACTGATCTGGCCCACAGGCCCCCAGTTTGACAACCCTGACTTAAAGGCACAGAACTAAACAGAATTTGAATCCATATCTGTTTAATTTTTAAGATTGCAAAATCAGTCCATTAGCCGTGTTTGGCAGAGCTGCTTCAAATGTGGCTTCTTGTAGGCTAGGAAACCATCTTCTAAGCATTTTAAGTAACAGAATAACAGAGTTGGAAAGAACCGTGGAGGTCTTCTAGTCCAACCCCCTGCTTAGGCTGGAAACTCTATACCAGTGATGGCAAACCTTTTCAGCACCTAGTGCCCAAACTGGAATGCTGGTGCATGTGTGTGCATGTGCACATGCTGGAGCCTTGGAAATCCTAAGACCAGCTGGCCGGTGTGCATGCCTGTTTTTGGGGCCATTTTGGGCTGGTTTTTTTGGGCCATTTTCAGGCCATTTTTCAGACCATTTTCAGCCTGGTTTTTGGCCCAAAAAAACAGCCAGCAAATGACCCCAAAACCGACCTGAAAACGGTCTAAAAACCGGCCCAAAAATTGATCAGAAAATAGCCTGTTTTTTGGCTGTTTTTCAGGCTGTTTTCAGGCTGTTTTCCGGTGCTTATGAAAACCAACTGCCTGCGCGCATATTTGCGCTGGAAACCAGAAGAGCAGCTGGCAACGGCACATGTGCCCACGGAGACGGCTCTGTGTGCCACCTCTGGCACGAGTGCCATAGGTTCGCCATCACGGCCCTAGACCATTTCCGAAAAATGGTTCTCCAATCTTTTCTTAAAAACATTCGGTGTTGGAGGACCCACAACTTCAGAAGGCAAGTTGTTCCATAAGTAAAAAGAGATTGATAAAGAAATAAGAGAAAATCAGACCAAAGGGTTGTATATGGAAAAGGCTTTAGTATTAAACAATCAATAAAATGAATATTTTCCCATTATGGTAGAAACAGAGAAATTTAGGGGCTGTGGGCTCATTTGGAACTTGAAACATAAGCATAAGGTTACCACCCTCTAGAGCAGTCTTTCTCAACCTTAGCAGCTTGAAGATGTGTGACTTCAGAGGAATTCTGGGAGTTGAAGTCCATACATCTTCAAATCACCAAGGGTTAGAAACACTGATCTAAAATAACTAGAGGTAATAAAGAATTAGGTTTAGCTGCCACCTACAGTATGTCATATTTGAAACTGAGATCTGGTAGCCATACTCTAGCCTAGATGCATTCTTGTAATGATTGAAAATGAATCCTCTCCTTCCCTCTCCCTCTCCCTCTCCCTCTCCCTCTCCCCCTTTCCTTTCTCTCCCTCTCCCTCTCCCTCTCCTCTCCTCTCCTCTCCTCTCCTCTCCCTTTCCCTTTCCCACTCCCACTTTCATTTCATTTCCCTCCCTCTCCCTTTCCTTTCCCTTTCCCTTTCCCTTTCCTTCTCCCTTTCCCTCTCCCTCTCCCTCTCCCTCTCTCCCTTTCCTTTCCCTCCCTCTCCCTCTCCCTCTCCCTCTCCTCTCCTTTCTTTTCCTTTCCTCCTCCTCCTTCTCCCTCTCCCACTCCTCTCCTCTCCTCTCTCTCTCCCTCTCCCTCTCCCTCTCTCCCTTTCCTTTCCCTCCCTCTCCCTCTCCCTCTCCTCTCCTTTCTTTTCCTTTCCTCCTCCTCCTCCCTCTCCCTCTCCTCTCCCTCTCCCTCTCCCTCTCCCTCTCCCACTCCCTCTTTCCTTTCTTTTCCCTCCCTCTCTCCCTCCCTCTCCCTTTCCTTTCCCTTTCCCTTTCCCCCCTTTCCCTCTCCCTCTCCCTCTCTTTTCCTTTCCTTTCCATTCCTCCCTCTCCTCTCCTCTGCCTCTGCCTCTGCCTCTGCTGTTGCCCTTCCTTAAAAAAATAAAAAATGAAAATGAAAGGAAGCAGAGATCCTGGTGGATCCCAGAAAATTCATGGGCACCAGATGGTTTATCTACAGTCTTTGATTAACTAGTTTAGTTTCCATTTTCCTTCCTTAAAAAAAAAAAAAAAGTTGTTATGTTTGAGCTGCAAAAGTTTGGATGACTGTTCAGCATCAAAAATATAGACAATTCCAGCTCGTCTCTTTTATTTAGTGGTCATCTAGATTGTTGCAGCTTTAATATGGTAGCCTTCTTTTAATTGAAGAAGCATGTCAGATTGTTACGCAAACACAAACTTCTGGCAAATTTGTCTAGAGATTCACAAGAAAGTCTAAATGCCACACTGGGGACTGTCTGCAAGGTAATATCGGATTGGTAGCTAATTAACTAGTTATGTGTTTCTATCACTGACTAATTGCTTGAATCAATTAGTCAATTAGCTCAAATCAATGATTTGTTCAAAGGGAGCCAGATGGGAGTTCACAGAACATGTTTTGGAAATATTACACTCAATATCTTTTCTCGCATTCTCTGAACTTCCATCTCTTTGCTGAAAAGCGTTTTTCACGAAAGAAGAAGGTGCTAATTTATACAATTTGTGTGCGGCAGTGGTGGGGAACTTATTGTCTAATTCACTTTGATCGTGTTGATGAGAAAAAGAAGTCAAACTCGCTGGGGTTTTTACAGATCATCTTGCAACCTGCGGGAAATTTTCCCAGAATAAGTTCACTTTCTCCTAAATATACATGTTTCTTGTGAAGGTCTTCTTAAGGTCCTATCTACTTCCACAGCATCTATATGCTATATGTCAGGGTTCCAAGTAATAACTCCATAGGAAGCAGAACTCCGAGGCAAGCAGGTTCCTCAAAGAACAATTTTATTGGACATATCATATTGGCACAAACTGGTGAAAACCGACTCTGAAAGTTCCCACGGTTTTCACCTGATTAAAAAGTGAAAGTTCCCCTTTTCCCTAAACGATCAGTCACATTGTCCAATCGAAGTGCTGGCTGGCTGGCTGGTTGCTTGGCAACCAGACTATTCCTCTCACCAACCACCTGTTGGAATGTCCTTGGTTCCCACAGGAAACTATTTTGTTTTGGCTACAAGCACCAATCTAGCTATGTCCCCCCTCCCTATCCCTTCTTCACACTGTGACGACTCTGAAGCCTCCAAAATGGCCGGTCAGATTCACTTCAGAGTTGACACTGTCTTCCATATGAATAGAATGGAATGGAATGGAATGGAATGGAATGGAATGGAATGGAATGGAATGGAATGGAATGGAATAGAATAGAATAGAATAGAATAGAATAGAATAGAATAGAATAGA
>WNWU01000231.1:273204-283414 GCA_012654045.1 Ptyas mucosa
ATAGAATAGAATAGAATAGAATAGAATAGAATAGAATAGAATAGAATTGAATTCTTTATTGGCCAAGTGTGATTGGACACACAAGGAATTTGTCTTTGGTGCATATGCTCTCGGTGTACATAAAAGAAAAGATACATTCGTCAAGAATCATAAGGTACAACACTTAATGATAGTCATAGGGAACAAATAAGCAATCAGATCATATTGGGAAACAGTTAATATAAATCTTAAGGATACCAGCAACAAGGTTACAGTCATACAGTCATAAGTGGGAGGAGATGGGTGATAGGAACGATGAGACAATTAATAGTAATGCAGACTTAGTAACTAGTTTGATGATGTTGGGGGAATTATTTGTTTAGCAGAAGGATGGCATTTGGGAAAAAAACTTCTTGTGTCTAGTTGTTCTGGTGTGCAGTGCTCTATAGCATCATTTTGAGGGTAGGAGTTGAAACAGTTTATGTCCAGGATGCGAGGGGTCTGTAAATATTTTCACAGCCCTCTTTTTGACTCGTGCAGTATACAGGTCCTCAATGGAAGGCAGGTTGGTAGCCATTGTTTTTTCTGCAGTTCTAATTATCCTCTGAAGTCCATGTCTGTCTTGTTGGGTTGCAGAACCAAACCAGACAGTTATAGAGGTGCAGATGACAGACTAAATAATTCCTCTATAGATCAGCAGATCCTTGGGCATTTGAGGTTTCTGAGTTGGCGCAGAAAGAACATTCTTTGTTGTGCTTTTTTGATGACGTTTTTGATGTTGGGTATCCATTTTAGGTCTTGAGATACGGTGGAACCTAGAAATTTGAAGGTCTCTATTGTTGATACTGTGTTTTCTAAGTATTGTAAGAGGTGGAAGGAACAGAGTTGGAAGGAACTTCCAACGGAAGAGTTAAGGACTTCTAATCCAACCCTCCCTTCCCTGTTCAGGCAGAAAACCATTTCAGACAGGTTGTTCTATGTCTTCTTAATAACTTCCAGTGTTGGAGCATCCACAACTTCTGACGGGAAGCCGTTCCACTGATTAATTGTTTTCACTGTCAGGAAATTCCTCCTTAGTTCTAGGTTGGATCTCTCCTTGATTAGTTTCCACCCATTGCTTCTTCTCCTGCCTTCAGGTGCTTTAGAGAATAGCTGGAGCCTCTTTCTCTGTAGAAGCCTCTTAGCAAGACAGCACCTTAGCAACTGGTGAACTTTGGGAAGATCCTGGGTGGCGCAGTTGACTAAACTACTGCTGTTAAAGTAGTAATTAGCTGCCAGCTGCCTGCAATTACTGCAAGTTCAATTCTCACCAGGCTCAAGGTTGACTCAGCCTTTCATCCTTTCGAGGTAGGTAAAATGAGGACCCAGTTTGTGGGGGCAATAAGATGACTTTATATAAAATAGAACACCGCTCGGGGCCCCCCAAAAGCCCTACTAAGCAGGTATATACAAAAGTATGAAGGCTATTGCTTAATGCATTGTAAGCCACCCTGAGTCTCCGGAGAAGGGCGGCATATATAAATCGAAACAATAAATAAATAAAATAAAAATAAATAAATAAATAAATAAACAAACAAACAAACAAATTCTGACTGAAGAAGCTTCCTGGATGAGAAGCAAAACATCTTGAAGAAAAAAACAGAGCCCAATTGCGTTTTGAAAAAGCACCGTTGGGACAACCATGACTTGGATGACTGAAAAGCTCCACAGTCATGTAGAAGTTGTGTGTTTAGACAAATGCCCCTTGAGCTTTCCTTTTAAAGCACTTCTCCGTTCAACAGCATGGTTCTCTTAGCTTGATATTCTTGCCTTTGAGCTTGTAAATCTCTTTGCAGGCTCAACTTTGGACACCTGCAAAGCAAACACACACACACACACACACAAACACACACACAAACGCACACTTTCCTTCCTTCCCTCTCCCTATGACAGATAAAGAGTAATTATTTAATACTTCTGTTCCGTTCTTGCCTGCATTGTATCCAATTATTGTCTAAAACTTTCAAAGAGCCCCTCTTTCATCTCCACATTGTTTACCATCTATGGTGTGAAATCATTTTATTTGTTTAGCGCTTTTAGAATTCAAAGGTGGGAGGGGTTGGGACACATCCTCCCCGTTGTTCACATTATCCCTTTGTTATTTCTTCTTCTTCCTATAATGAGCCCAGTCTCTCTTGTCATTAGATCTCGTGTAACTTACAAAGAGTTTTGATCTGTCTTTTATGTCTGTGTTTACATCTCGGTTCAAGTGTATTCCCCCATGCCTACCCTAGTTGGTTTCTTTTCTGAAAATTAGGACCGTGTTTATGAAATAAATGGATCATTTGCATGATAAAGATTTGGAGGAGATGTGTGAGTTCCCCCTTTCTTCATACAATTCATTCATTTTTGTGATTCATCAACTTCTCTTCCTAAGCAATTTTCCAGAAGAGAAAGAGGAAGGAAGTTTTTAATAGTTCTTTCTTTTTTTTCTTTTTTTCTTTTTTCTTTTTTCTTTTTTCTTTTTTCTTTTTTCTTCTTTCTTTCTTTCTTCCTTCCTTCCTCCCTCCCTCCCTCCCTCCTTCCTCCTTCTTCCTTCCTTCCTCTTTCCTTCCTTCCTTTCTTCTTCTCTCCCTCCCTCCCTTCTTCCTTCCTTCCTTCCTCCCTCCCTCCTTCTTCCTTCCTTCCTTCCTTCCTTCTTCCTCCCTCCCTCCCTCCTTATTCCTTACTCCTTCCTCCTCCCTCCCTCCTTCCTTCCTCCCTCCCTTCTTCCTCCCTCCCTCCCCCTCCTTCCCTCCTCCCTCCTCTGTCCTTCCTTCTTCCTTTCTCCCTCCCTCCTTCTTCCTTCCTTCCTTCCTTCCTTCCTCCCTCCTTCCTTCCTTCCATCCTTCCTTTCCACCATTCATCCAATCCTATATACTGATTGAACAATCATATCTACAATCCCAAAGGTGCTTTTTTTCAAGAGGCAATTGGACTTTCTTGGTTTTTCTTTGAAGATGTTTCACTTCTCATCCAACTAGCTTCTTCATCTCTGAAGGTTCTACAGCTTTTTCAGCTCTCATACATAAAGATTTTCTATCTGGGAAAAAACTGGAAGAAACATCAGTTAGTCCTCAACTTACAACCACAATTGAGCTCAAAATGTCTATTGCTAATGGGACCATTGAATTTTGCCCCGTTTTGCAATCTTTCTTGCCATAGTTGTTAAGTGAATCACTTAACAGCAACATGTTTGTTAAGTGAACCTGTTTTCCCCATTGACTTTGCTCGTCAGAAATTCACAAAAAGAGGTCACATGACTCCAAGGTACAGCAACCGTCATAAGTATAAGTCAGTTGCCAAGTGGCTGAATTTTGACCACATGACCCTGGGAATGCTACGATGGTTGTAAGAGTGAAAAACGGTCACATGTTCACTTTTAGCTTCCTGATATTCAGTAACTTAAGACGTTGGAATAAAAATGATTTTGATCACATTTGAAGGAATCATCAAGAGAGAGGATGAGCTAACATCTTTTCTACTCTGATTAAAAATAACATGTCAGGCCTGGAAGCCATCTCTTGCATTGGGCCTTCAGGCCTGCCACATTTAGTGCTGTGGGAAACTGGGAGGGAGGATTGTATGGAGTTGGGGAGATATGTAGATAAAATAACATTCCTTTCTCAGAGAGTCAAGGACATCTTGCCTTGCACCTGGAGTGGTGTGATTGGGAGGCATCTCCAGTTAGGATGGTGCATTGACTGGACTATGTGATGGACATGTGGGTGATGGGCAGGGACTTGGACTTTCCTTTGGGTGGGGAAAACCTGGAAGCTTTCAGATTCGGGTTTTCCCAGATGTGCCAATATGATATCTTTAATAAAATAGAACTTTGAGGAACTTCAAGCCTCGGAGGCTTCTTTCATTGGGGGTGTTACTTGGAACCCTGGCATTAACACGAAACTCCTTTAAAATTCAACCAGTTCCTCAGACTCTGGGGTGCTGTCCGGGGTCCTGAGCCCCAAATGTCAACCCGACACCAGGCGACGTGAAGACTCAGGGAAGATGGAGGAGGACAAAGCGACTATGGAGGGAGCTACAGGGGCTGGCTTGGTGATTTATGTTGAGACCATCTACTCCCCTTCCCAAGCCGTGGTAGAAGCAGAGGAGGCCACAAAAAGGGAGCACCAGCTGGGTGCCCAGTCCAAAGAGCCAGCGCCTGAGCAAGCCGCGCAGCCAGATTTTACTCTGTAGGGTGAAGCCGCGGGAATCGTGCCACTCCAGGAATATAAACTCCCTGTAAACTTACAGGAATGTAAGTTCCTGTATCTTTTTCTTCTTCCTAGCATATTCCCGCAGATGCAGGGTCCCCTTTTCAGATCATTGAACGCCACTTTGCGCAGTCAGCTGCAACTCCAGGGCACAGGCCAATGGCTTGTTGACGATGTCTTGCCATCTCTGGTTTGGATGCCCACAAGGTCAATGGCCATTGACTTCTAGTTGGTAGGCAGTCTTGGCCAAGGTGGAAGGTGCTGCTCTCAGGACATGTCCATACCAGCAGAGCCGGCCTTCTCTCATCTTCTCTGTAATTGGTGCCACACCAAAATGCTCTCAAATAGTGTCATTTGTGATGTGGTCAAGAAGGGACCAACGGAGCATTCCCATTTCTGTGGCAAAGAGAGAGTTTTTGGTCCCTGTTGTTGCTGTCCAGTATTCAGTGCCATACAGTGCGACAGGACAGATCGTTGTCTTGTAAATCTTAGATTTAACACGGTTTGGCATTTGTCTGTCACATAGCATGTAAGCTCCTGCATCTGAATAGGAAAAATCAATTGAACAAAGGTAGGACTGGAGATAATTTATTTGGTAGCAGTATCCTCTGAAGCAGTATATGTCTAAATGTTATTGCTATTGTTCCTTTATGGGTGTTTCTTGATTATATGGATCAAGCCCAATGGTGAAATCCATTTTTTTTTACTACCGGTTCTGTGGGCATGGTTTGGTGGGCGTTGTGTAGCTTGGTGGGCGTGGCAGGGGAAGGATACTGCAAAATCTCCATTCCCACCCCACTCCAGGGGGAAGGATACTACAAAATCATCATTCCCTTCCCACTCCTGGGGGAAGGATTTTCCAAAATGCCCATTCCCACCCCACTCTGGGACCAGCCAGAGATGGTATTTGCCGGTTCTCCGAACTACTCAAAATTTCCACTACCCGTTCTCCAGAACCTGTCAGAACCTGCTGGATTTCACCCCTGATCAAGCTGGACATCCTGAACTTCATGTTCAGCCGTGCTACTGCTGCTATTGTTCCCAGATAACACGAGTGGTGAGATTTACAGTACAAACAACTCTGGGCTGGGGAAGAAGTCAGATCAAATGCTGTTGTTTTAAAAAAAAAATCCGAGCTTGGTTGGAGGAAATTTGCATAAGGAAAATAAATGTAAGCAAAATTATCTCTGCACCTTTTTTGATTAGCGAGTCCAGGAATAAAAAGAGCGATTCAGACAAAAACCACTAATGAAAAGAAATTGGGTTATACATAATGCTGATCTTTGAAAATGTCAGCTTGCATGCATTTTATGTAATGGAATATTAAAAAAAAAAAAAAAGCAACACGCACAAGCAATTGTGATGTTTTACCACTGAGTGAGTCCTCATCAAAGCAAAGTTATTCACGTCTTCTTGGTCGCATGTTGGTTTTACTTGGAGAAACTTTTTAAATACTTTATGTGAAATCAATGATCTGCCGGACACCAGCTTTTCTTTCCAAATCAAGATGAACTGAATTCAGTTATCTTATCTTTTAACTTTCATTTTAAATTTTTGCTTATTTGGGGCTGCTCTTTTACCATTTACCCTTCTTTATTTTGCCACAACTTTTCTTCTCCCCCCCCCTTCTCTTCCTTCCTCTATCTCCTCCTACTTTCTTTGTTCTTCCTCTCCTTCTCTTTCCTACTTCCCTTCCCTTCCCCCACTCCTCTCTTCTTCCCCTTTCTAACCTTCTCTCCTACTCCTCTTTCCCCTCCCCTTTCTTCCTTTCCTTTTCCCTTTCTTCTTTCTCTCCCTCTCCTCTCTTCTCCTTCCCTCTCTCTCTACTCCTTCCCCTCTTTCTTGTTGTTTCCCTTTTCAGTTCAATCTAGAATGGTATTCGAGCAGCCCTGATTTTCTATTTATACGATCTGAAGAGAAACCAGAGTATTTTCTATTTATCTCATTTCAATTTCTTATTTGATTAATATTTATATCTATTTCATCGTACATCACCTGGCAGGACAAAGTTCCAAATAGCGCAGTCTTGGAACGTGCTGGAATTTCTGGCATGTACACACTATTGAAACAGCGACGTCTACGCTGGCTGGGGCATGTCGTGAGAATGGCTGATGGTCGGATTCCGAAAGATCTCCTGTATGGAGAATTAGTGCAGGGAAAGCGCCTCAGAGGGAGACCACAGCTGCGATATAAGGATATCTGCAAGAGGGACCTAAAGGCCCTGGGAATGGACATTAACAACTGGGAAACCTTGACCTCCGATCGTTCAGCTTGGAGGCTAAAGACGCAGCATGGCCTTCTCCAATTCGAAGAGACACTTGTTCGGCAGGCTGAGGCAAAGAGGCAGTCCCGGAACCAGGGAAATCTGGGGGCTGGGCAGGAGACATAATGGATCTGCTCTAGTGTGGAAGGGATTGCCACTCTCGGATTGGCCTTTTTAGTCATACTAGATGCTGTTTTAGGACCTCTTTCCAGAGCACGATACCATAGTCTCTTGAGACTGAAGGTTGCCAATGATTCTTCATCATACATTTTTATAATAATCTCACTTTCCCCCCTTTTTTAATTCTTTCTTTTTTATTAAAAGTTTTTATTTTTATTACTCATTAACATATTTACACGTACAGTCATTTATCCACCATTTTTCAGTTGAATGAAAAATGGTGGATAAATAACTGTACATGTAAATATGTTTATGAGAAATAAAAATAAAAACTTTTAATAATAATTAAGAAAAAGAATAAGATGAACTGAATTCATCAGAATAACCTTATTTGGGGGCAAAAAAGTTAATTTTTGGGTGGGGAGGGGAGGCTGAGGAGGCTGAGGCCTCTATTTGTACATCCAAGGATTGTATTAGCCTGTTTGGCTGCTGCCACACACTGCCAACTCATGTTTAAGTGATTATCGACTAGGTCTCCAACGTCCTTCTTACATTTACCGTTTTTGAGCCAGGTTTTGTCTAATCTGTATTTCTACCTTTGGTTTTTTAATGCCCAGGTGTTCTTCATTTGATAATCTTCTGAGCAGGGGTGAGTTCTACTTACTTTTACTACCGGTTTGCAACAGGATACGCAGATTGCTGATGACAACATCTGGGGCGGTGGGTGGGGCCTCCCGACGGTTTTACTATCGGTTCTTGCGAACCGGTCCGAACCGGAGACACCCCACCACTGCTTCTGAGAAAAAATCATGGGATTTTTTTTTAAAAAAAACAATAAGAGTTAGCAAAGAGACTGCTTGGCATCTAAATTAGTGCACAGGCACTACTACTTATGAGCCTTGGTGGAGCAGCGGACTAAAGCGCTGTTAAGTAGCACTTAGCTGCCAGCTGCCTGTAATTACTGCAAGTTCAAATCTCACCAGGCTCAAGGTTGACTCCGCCTTCCATCCTTCTGAGGTAGGTAAAATGAAGACCCGGATTGTGGGGGCAATAACCTGACTTTGTATTAAAAAAAAAAGAACACCGCTTGGGGGGGGGGCGCGCGAAAGCCCTACTAAGCACGTATATACAAAAGTATGAAGGCTATTGCTTAATGCATTGTAAGCTGCCCTGAATCTCCGGAGAAGGGCGGCATATAAATCGAACCAAAAAATAAATAAATAAATACTTCAAGGCAATTAAATATTGCACACATACAACATACGGAGAATGTGCAAGGATTGTTAGTGGGGATATAGAGTTTAAATCAACTGAAGAACACTGACTTATGTCAACTGTATGCTTGAAGGAGTGGAATGCCACTCTGGCTGTTGAATAATATAATAAGCCAATATTTGCATCTGGTGCTAATGAACCTGAGCAGAAAGGAATTGCATCTTCCCCAAAAACCCATTAAAAGAGCTAGTTCTGTCTTTCGTTCTCTCCCTCCCTCTCTCTCAGATCCATAAAGCACATTATACTTTTGCTAATGTCTTTTGCCGTATTATGTCAAGGTTGGGTGAACTGAAACAAGAGTTATAAAGCACAGAGAAAAGATGCTTTGTGTTTTATTTCATTCGTACACCGTAAAGATCCTTTACAGAGGTGACTGTTTCTGGTGGAAAATTTATCCTCTCCATTTATATTTTCTGGCTAAACATGAAAGGCGGCATTTAGATTATAGTTACATTCATACAAGAATGATCCCATGCAAAAGCCAGCTGACTGAGGTGGGCGTCATATAGTGTAACAACCGGTTCGCACAGAACTGAAAATGTGAAATATGCGTGTGGCATAAAAACCTGCTGATTATATAGGATATGATTGTGCAGGGCAGGTGGACAGGCTCAGCTCAGAACTACCGGTTCTCCTGAACCGGTCCGAACTGGCAGCAGCCCACCTCTGCACCTGACCAGGTTTTGCCTTGGTGAGAATTGGATGTTTTCCCCTACAGTTTTGTTTTTGATATAAGAGGACTGCCCAATCCATAAAAAGCTTGATGGTCCACCTATCTCTCATAGTTATCTGCCCAGACAATTAGACCCAGAAAGGCTGACATGTTCCAGGTTCTTTCAACTAAACAATACCACTTATCAGGATCTTATGAGTGCACCTTTTCTGGATCTCATGAGTGCACATTATGGCAGAGGGCAGGGGTGAAATCCAGCAGGTTCTGACAGGTTCTGGAGAACCAGGAGCAGAAATTTTGAGTAGTTCGGAGAACCGGCAAATACCACCTCTGGCTGGCCCCAGAGTGGGTTGGGAATAGAGATTTTGCAATATCCTTCCCCAAGGAGTAGGGAGGGAATGGGGATTTTGAAGAATCCTTCCCCTGGAGTGGGGTGGGAATGTAGATTTTGCAGTATCCTTCCCTTGCCATGCCCACCAAGCCATGCCCGCAGAACCAGTAGTAAAAAAAAAATGGATTTCACCACTGGCAGAGGGTTTTGTGAATTTCACATAACTGGATTCATGAAATGATGTGCTGATATAGACATGAGATTCTCCCACTTTGATGCCCAAGCACTGCAGAATTTGAAGATCCAATTTCCGTCAGTCACCAGAACCAGAGGTTTAGTCTTCTGAGCTTTCAAACTTGTGCTGGAGCCCATCGTCACAGAACTTCTCTCGAGCAGAGCCTGTGCTTTGGGCTATTCTGTGTGTGTTATTTGTATGGTGCCTGGTTGTTATGTGGCTTTTAGTTGTTGATTGCGGTGCTGATGGCCGACTATGAAGTTGTTCGCTGTTGTTGCCGCCTCCTGTCAATTTTGCAGCTACTAATATTGTTGGACGAGCAGGCACCAAAATAGCCAGGGAGGTGACTGAAGTCTGGGAAATGGGCCATTTTGTCAGTCAACAGGAGTGCTAATTTACCACCAGCTTATCAAATACTTAGGAGGTAAGGACTTGGTCATATTAAGCCAATGACTTAATAGCTGGCCATCAACACTCCAATCAACAACTAAAAAGCCACACACAACCAGGCACCATATAAATACCATACATACATGCCTGTATACTGCACGAGTCAAAAAGAGGGCTGTGAAAATATTTACAGGCCTCTCACATCCTGGACATAAACTGTTTCAACTCCTACCCTCAAAACGATGCTATAGAGCACTGCACACCAGAACAATTAGACACAAGGACAGTTTTTTCCCGAACGCCATCACTCTGCTAAACAAATAATTCCCTCAACACTGTCAAACTATTTACTAAGGCTGCACTACTATTAATCTTCTCATCTTCTCGTCATTCCCATCACCCATCTCCTCCCACTTATGACTGTATGACTGTAACTTTGTTACTGGTATCCTTACAATTTATATTGATATTGATATTGTTTCCTGATTGCTTATTTGTACCCTATGACTATAATTAAGTGTTGTACCTTATGATTCTTGATGAACGTATCTTTTCGTTTATGTACACTGAGAGCATATGCACCAAGACAAATTCCTTGTGTGTCCAATCACACTTGGCCAATAAAAATTCTATTCTATTCTATTCTATTCTATTCTATTCTATTCTATTCTATTCTATTCTATTCTATTCTATTCTATTCTATTCTATTCTA
>WNWU01000231.1:283424-295935 GCA_012654045.1 Ptyas mucosa
TATTCTATTCTATTCTATTCTATTCTATTCTATTCTATTCTATTCTACTCTACTCTACTCTACTCTACTCTACTCTACTCTACTCTACTCTACTCTATTCTTTTCATAGAATAGCCCAAAGCACACACTTAGAAGCCATGATGACGCAGTGGTTAGAGTGCAGTATTGCAGGCTAATTCTGCTAACGGCAGGGGTTCAATTCTCATCGGCTCAAGGTTGACTCAGCCTTCCATCCTTCCAAGGTCGGTAAAATGAAGACCCAGTTTGTTGGAAGCAAGATGCTGACTCTGGTAAACTGCTTAGAGAGGGCTGTAAAACTCTATGGAACCAGTGGTGGATTGCTCCCGGTTCAGTCAGGTTCTATAGAACCAGTAGTAAAACCGGCGGGAGGCTCCACCCACCTGCCATGACATCATCATGGCTGATCTGCCCATGCGTAGAAGCGAGCGTATGCGCGCGCTCCCGTTGCAAACCGGTAGTAAAGGTAAGTAGAACCCATCCCTGTATGGAACGGTATATAAGTCTATCAAATAACTATTATATAGATATTGTTATTTAACAATAACAATATGCTGACTTTGTAAACCACCTAGAGAGGGCTGTAAAGCACTGTGAAGTGGTATATAAGTCTAAGTGCAATTTCTAGAGAGAAATTCCCTGAGGATGGGCTCCAGGATGAGTCTGAAAACTTAGAAAACTAAACCTGGTGATCAACGCAGTTTTGGTCCTGCAATACTATCCTCGGACACAAATATTTTCCTTCATTCCTGAAAATTTGAAGAACCCGATATTAGTGCTAGCACCGGATTACATAATTTTTGGAAATAAAATGAAACAAATTAATAGATCTGCAAATGTGCAGGTAATGTAAGTTTTAAGTACAAGCTAAAATTCCTATCCCAAGGGGAGGAAAGATGAATAAATTCAATTTCTATTCTTAACAAGGTTTTTTTTCCCCCCAACATTCTGAGCCATTACTTATAAAGCCCTGTACTGGCCATTTGTGCACAATTGCACTTGAGCTGGTTTTAATTAAAAAGAGCCTTAATGTCCGGATTAAGCTATTGGAAAATAATTGGATTTGCCATGCAATATTGATGTAGGAAAAATCCTCCTTTTATGGAAATACCCAGTTTATGCTCCTTAGGTATTGCATTGTCTGCAGTTGCTATAATTTTTCAAGCTTAATCTTATAAAATAATTATCTGGAGGAAGTATTCATACCTCAGTAAAACTGGGCTTACATTTCATACAGTATAAGCACATATATGCACGTCGGCGCACGTATACCTCATATATAGCGTATAAATGTTTTCATATGCTTGTGCAATACTGGAAGGAACGCAATACACCAGCAGAGGGATTGATCATTCAGAAGATATATGAATGTGCCGAAATGGATAAACTTACCCTACAACTAAAAGAAAAAGATGATTCGGAATTTTATGCAGTTTGGGAAAAATGGTACACTTGGATAGATAATAAAAATAAAAATTGGAAATATACAGAAGGCTATTGAGGATTAGATATTGAATGTATATAATGTATATATTGTATAGAATGTTGATCCAAAGTATACAAAAAATAACACAGTCTGTTGATTATGTACTAGAGTTGTGTCAAGGAAAATTGTAATAAAAATTATTTCAAAAAAAAAAAGTTTTCACATGCATACCACCAAACATTGGTCTGTTGTGTGGATGTTTTGGTGGTTTAGGGGTGGGGAATTGTGGTGGGTAGGAGTGTGTTTGGGGATTGTTATGTGTGTTGGACCTGGTCTTTGTGTGTTAAGTGAATATTGTTGTATGGGTATACTGTGTATACACGTACAATGACAATAAAGTTATTATTTTATTAAAGTTATTATTAAGACTCTTTGTGATTTACATTCATAAGACAAGGGGAGGAAAAACAACGTTAAACTTCTACACAGTTGTCACATAACAAAAAATCAAGAGATATCTATTCGTTTCTTTCATTTGCATACCACCAAAATCATATAACTCATAGAGGAAGGAAAGAAGGAAGGAAGGAAGGAAGGAGGGAGGGAGGGAAGGAAGGAAGGAAGGAAGGAAGGAAGGAAGGAAGGAAGGAAGGAAGGAAGGAAGGAAGGAAGGAAGGAGAATAGAGTTGGAAGGGACTTTGGAGGTCTTCTGTTCTAACCCTTTGCTAAAGCAGGAGACCCCATATTATTTCAGATAAAAGGTTGTCGAGACTCTTTTTGAAAGCCTCCAATGATGGATCACCCACACAAGGAAGGGAGGGAGGGAGGAAGGGAGGGAGGGAGGGAGGGAGGGAGGGAGGAAGGAAGGAAGGAAGGAAGGAAGGAAGGAAGGAAGGAAGGAAGGAAGGAAGGAAGGAAGGCTGGCTTGCATAGTATCTATGAAATCTAGAAAAAAAATGCATAATTGAATGCTTGCTCTGAAAATCCTGAAAATCCAGCTGATTCTATTTCCATAGACTGTTTTTCATTCACTCTAACTTCCCAGTCATCACCCTGTCTTCAAGAAAATTTGCAAGTCCTTTACTTACAGACAGGTCTATAATATATACTACTAGTATTCTATAGAGTATTCTATATGTAATTTTCTTAAGAATTAGCTATAAAATGTGTAATCTTTGTTTTAGTCAGAAAATGTAAACTTCTTCCATACACAACAAAATTGCCTTAGAAGAAAAAATGCAGGTTGGGTTTTGCTCCAAGGGTAAAAATGCGATCCAATTCTACCAGGAAATCAATCAATCAATCAATCAATCAATCAATCTTAGCAGTTGCTCTCATAAACATTTGAAGGTGTCTGCCAGATCTTATATCCATTAACCCCTCTTAAAATATTACTAACCTTGACACTTTAGTTTTATTTTGCACATTTAAATATTGTACTCATTTTTAGTTGTTCAATCGTGATCATCATAACATCGTTTTGTAATCAACCGGTTGCCAAATTTAAAATAAATAACCTTTTAAAAATGGAAATAGCATATTGACTCCTTCACTGCCACATGTTATACAATGTACTTTAATAAAAATGTAGTAATTTTACTTTTAATTTTATTTAAAGTAAAGTAATTTTTTAATTTAATTTTAATTTATGGTGGTGCAGTGGTTAGAGTCAGGGGTGAAATCTACTTACCTTTCTTACCAGTTCAGAAGTGCATGCGCCGCGCAAAACCTTCTGTGCATGTGCAGAGGGTAAAAAACACATTATTTCCTGGTTAAAACCAGGAAGTAATGACACCTGGGTGGATGGGTGGAGCCTCGCACCAACATCGCTAACGGTTCCCCAAACCACCTGCCACAATTGCTACCGGATTGCTTGATCTGGTCCAAAGCGGGAGCATTTCATCCCTGGTTAGAATGCAGTATTGCAGGCCAGGAGTTCGTTCCTGACTAGGCCAAAGATTGTGTTGTGACCCCGACTCCCGAGCCTGTCCTAACAGAGGAGGAGGACTCAGAAGGTGATGGGGAGGAACTGACAAGGCCTCCCTCTCCAGGACCCTCCTTTCTGGCAATGCCTCAGGTTCCATCCGAAGGCCAGGAGGAACAGCCTGGAATGTGCCAGGAGGAAGGCATATCGGAGCACCAATTGATAGGGAGCGAGGATGATGAATCCTGGCTTGATCCCAGGCAGCGTTGGAGGGAGAACCATGTGCAGCAACGGAAGAGGCGTGGGAGGGCCAGATATTGAGCTGAGTCACAGAGCCATGCCCCACCAGGAATAAAAGTGGGTGAGATTGCTCTTCAGCCTTTGTGACAGACAAAAGTCACATCGTGATCTCTGAAATTCGGCTTGGATATATTTTGGACTGAACATTGACTAAACTCTTGTCTCATGGATAATTTGTTGCTCCTGGAATGGACTGAAGATAAGTCCTCTTCTGCTTTATGGGAGTAAAAACGGTCTTGGCAGGCATCCAGCAGTTTGCTGCCAAAACCTTGGTCTGCCAGGAATTCTAATCTGTTTACCTAATAAAATATTGGCAGGCGTGCTTGGTATTACGTTTGCCTGTGTGAGGAAGGGGGACAGAACAGGTTGACTCAGCCTTCCATCTTTCCAAGGTCGGTAAAATGAGGATCCTGATTGCTGGGAGCAATAGGCTGACTCTGGTAAATCGCTTAGAGAGAGCTGTAAAGCACTGTAAAGTGGCACATAAGTCTAAGTGCTATTGCTATTCCTCTAATATTGCATGTTTTATTTTGGCAGAGCCATTAGCTGGGAGATGAATCAAGCTTAATCTTCCAATGTATTTCATCTATTTAATGCACTACATGTGTTCATTGAGATTGCCGGTGGGAAAAAAAATAATAATAGCATAAGTGGAAATTAGTATTCTTGGCTATTGTCCAAGTGGCATTCTGCTGGCTGAGAAATGTGTGATAATTAGTTGACTTAAGCCATCATCCTGGAGCTCAGAGTTCTTAATTCTACTAGCCTTGTAGCTTGTGAAATGGAAATAAATTATTATCTACCATATCACACACAGTGGCATAATAAAAATGTCATGGCCATGACCTTTGTCAGGATTTTTCCCCCCTTACTGATTATTATTTTTTTTCTTATTAAGAATAATCAAAAGTAATATATTGTATGTATATCACCTTCCTTTATATTTGATTTGGTTATCGTGGAAAAGAATTACAGCTACTCTGTGATAATCCATCTCCTTTTCTCATGTATTTAAGAACTTCTTGCATCAGCCAGGGAGTCCCAGTCCTTATTTAGAAAGCTTTTTACTCTTGAACCATGATTTTACCTCTGCTTTTCCCCTCAAAAATGTGAATTCTGGCTTAGGCACATCCTTGAATTAACTGAAGCTGGCAAACCATTGTTGGAAGAAATATCCTTCTGGATTCAATTCCAAGTGGGGAGGAAGACACTGGAAACATGGTGGCTGATTGGAAAGAAAGGTTTTTAATGGTGGACAGGATCACATGGCTTGAGAGCCTGGGCAGAAAAGGGAAAAGATGCTGAGAGTGCCTGGGTTTTGTGCCCTCTCTGTGGTTTTGAATTTGAGCTTGTATTCTGATTGGTTGTCAGATTCCCATGGGGCCATGCAGGGGTAACTTTGTAGGTTGTCTGTATCCCAAGCTTGGTTGAGCGTTGCTGGGTGATGATGTAATGAAGGAGCTTTCGGCAATTCCTACTATGGTTCTGCCTGAAGGGGGTAGATCTTTGTTTTATAGAATGGACTGGCCCAGGACTTAATGGCCCATTAATAAAGGTGGGGTGTGTGAGTTTTTGCCTCCCTTTCAGGGGAAATATTCTGCCCTTTTCATATTTCCTAAAATATTTCCTAGGAGAGGGGAGGGTGCTAACTTCCTACACCATCAAATGCCCATCACTTTTGTTCTGGTTTTCACCTCCACATAAACCTGAATTACCCTGTCCTGCAATGTATTTATTGGTCTGTGCTCATATATTTCCTGCGTCAGATGAGGAGAACACATCTTTCTCCTTCTGTCCTGGCCACTTTTTACAGAGGCACGACCGAGAGCATTTTGACAAACCGCATCCCTGTTTGGTTTGGTGACAGCAGCACCTCAGATAGAAAGTCCATACAGAGAGTGGTAAGGACAGCTGAGAAGATTATAGGAAGCTCGCTTCCTCTTATTCGGAATATTGCTTATAAGGACTATGTGCTTAGAGCTCAAAGCAGCATTAGAGACCCCATGCATTCACTTCATGGTCTATTTCTGTTGCTCCCTTCTGGGAGGAGGTTTTGAAGTATTTCTAGCAGGACTACCAGATTCTGTAACAGCTTTGTTCCTTATGCCATCTATATGACTAGACACAAGAACAGTTTTTTCCCAAATGCCTTCATTCTGCTAAACAAATAATTCCCTCAACAGTATCAAACTATTTACTAAGTCTGCACTACTATTAAACTTCTCATCGTTCCCACCACCCATCTCCTTCCACTTATGATTGTATGACTGTAATTTTGTTGCTTGTATCCTTACAATTTATATTGATATTGTTTCCTGATTGCTTATTTGTACCCTATGACTATCATTAAGTGTTGTACCTTATTTATTTTATTTATTTTATTTTATTTCTAATTTATATACTGCCCTTCTCCCTGAGGACTCAGGGTGGTGTACAACCAAGATTAAAAACATGTAGTACAAACAATAAAAACAATTAAATATATATATAAATTATGGCTTCAATTTAAAAAGTTTTTTAAACCCCTATAAACATTTAAAATATTTCTTAAGCCAGCAAAAGTGGGTTTTAAGGGCACAACGGAAGGCGCTGAGGTCTGGAATTCTCCTTATCTCTGGGGGCAGCTGATTCCAGAGGGTAGGTGCCCCCACAGAGAAGGCTCTCCCCCTGGGGGTCACCAGCCTGCATTGTTTGGCTGACGGCACCCCAAGGAGGCCCTCTCTGTGGGAGCGCATGGGTTGGTGGGAGGTCATTTGTGGCAGTAGGCGGTCTCGCAGATAACTAGGCCCTATGCCATGGAGCGCTTTAAAGGTGATAACCAACACCTTGAAGTGCACCCGGAAGACCACCGGGAGCCAGTGCAGCTTGCACAGGAGTGGTGTTACATGGGAGCGCCATGTTGCTCCCATCACTACCCGCGCGGCCGCATTCTGGACCAGCTGGAGCCTCCAGGTGCTCCTCAAGGGGAGCCCCATGTAGAGAGCATTACAGTAGTCAAGGCGAGAGGTGACAAGGGCATGAGTGACTGTGCACAGGGAATCCCGATCAAGATTCTTGATGAACGTATCTTTTATGTACACTGAGAGCATATGCACCAAGACAAATTCCTTGCGTGTCCAATCACACTTGGCAAATAAAGAATTCTATTCTATTCTATTCTATTCTATTCTATTCTATTCTATTCTATTCTATTCTATTCTATTTCTACTCACAAGAGTTGTTTCTCTCGCCATGTACATTAATATATCCGAATGAGACTGTGTTGTTTCTCTGTGTCATATAATATATGTGGGTATATGCATATTTATTTATTTATTTATTTATTTATTTATTTATTTATGTTTATGTAGTATATATTGGAGTGGTGACCCTTTGAGAGCTGTATGCAATGAAATTTCATTTTAATGTATGCCGATTAGTGTACATTCAAAGTGACAATAAAGTTATTCTAAATCTAAGTCTAAGTCCAGGGGTGAAATGCTCCTGGTTCAATCTGGTAGCGATGGAGGGAGGTGGTTCGGAGAACCGGTAGCAAAAATCCCTGCCCCCCCCACCCCATGCCCAGCTGAGCCGCACAATCATCAGAGGCTGGTTTTTTTTTTTACTTTTAAAAGCATTTTTTCTACAACCTCTTCCAACGAAATAATGCTTTTAAAAGTTAAAAAAAAAAGCCTCTGATGATCACGTGGCTCAGCTGGGATCATCAGAGGCTTTTCAAAGCATTTTTTTCTGCAACCACTTGGCTGAAGAAGTGGTAAAAAAAAAAATGCTTTGAAAAGTTTCTGACGATCCCAGCTGAGTTGCCTGATCGGCTGAGGCTTCTCAAAGCATTAGAAAAAATGCTTTGAAAAGTTAAAAAAAAAGGTGGCCACGCCCACCCAGTCACATTACCCACCACCACCAAGCCACGCCCACAGAACCGGTAGTAACAAATTTTATGTTTTACCCCGTCTAAGTCTACATCCTTTCTTGCCCTCTCTACAGTATTCTTGTTGGTTGCACAATTAGCTAGAAGTTTAGACTGGATTTGGATTTTTGTCCACCTATTGAGTGCTTCCCAAGGACCTGGGATCTGCAGAGGTTGTGGTTTGATGGTGTTAAAGGTATCATCAGAGGATGTAAGCTAATGAATGACGGGGATTTTGTCAATGCCAGTGGTGTTCAAGAGTTTCAAAATTGCACCCAAGGCGCCTATCACAATTGGTACTACCCTTGCTTTCTTTCACCACTGTTGTTCTACTTCTGTTTGCAGGTCCTTATATTTTGTGACTTTTTACTATTATTCATCAATATGCAAAATAATACCCAAAATTAATCCTCCTGGCTGGAAGACTTATTTCTTCCATTTATTTCTTTATATGTATATTTCTTTTTGTGTGTGTTTTGTGTGTGTATATCTATCTCTGGGGGAGATGAGCAGTTAGGAAGTCTGAATTTTTTTTAAAAAAAAATATATGTGTGTGATTGTCTGTACCCGCATATACATACACTCACACTATTCAGCTCAAGCAGTGTTCCAATATTTGTGGGTGTCTCACAAAGAAGGGGGTTGGAGGTCAACCTATTATCCAAAGCACCCATGCAAAATGTGGCTACTATGTCAATGATACTATGCTTGGAGTCTGGAAGGAGAACATTGCTGTAATAGTCTTTTGTCCTTCCTAGGGCAGAGACATCACCCTGCCAACAAAAGCGTGTATAATCAAGGCTATGGTTTTCCCAATTACAATGTATGGTTGTGAAAGTTGGACCATAAGGAAGTCAGCCTTCCTTATGGTCCAGAGAATTGGGGCCTTTGAACTATGGTGCTAGAGAAGACTCCTGGGAGTCCCTTGGACTACAGGCAATCCAACCAATCAGTCCTAGAGGAGATCAAACCTGACTGGTCTTTAGAAGGTCAGATCCTAAAGATGAAACTCAGATACTTTGGCCACCTAATGAGGAGGAAGGACTCACTGGAGAAGAGCCTAATGCTGGGAAAGATTGAGGGCAAAAGAAGAAGGGGATGGCAGAGAAGGAGGTGGCTGGATGGAGTCACTGAAGCAGTTGGCGTGAGCTTAAATGGACTCCGGGGGATGGTAGAGGACAGGAAGGCCTGGAGGAAAGTTGTCCATGGGGTCGCAATGGGTTGGACACGACTTTGCAACTAACAACAACAACAAAGAGAGACATGACAGCAAATGTGATCCTCATAGAGATCCTTGTAGGTCTTTCAATGAAGAAACAGCTGCTGAAAAGTTTCTGTTTCTATTTTTGCAAATATTGATGTCAAAGTGATTGGCCTGTAGTTTCCTGGATCCACTTTTATTCTTCTTTTTGAAGATTGAGACCACATCAGCTCTTTCCCAGTCTTCAAAGAAGAGGCAAGGCCTAATCACTTCTGCTGTGTGCATCACCTGAAGAGAATGCCAAAATATAAGTTACCTGTTCAGAGCACATCTGTAAAATAGATTTGGCGGATCGGTAGTAATTGACAACCAAGTGAATTTCATGGCTGGAGGGGGAACAGAGATTCGGAGATGGTACTTAATGAAGTTCATGGTTTTCAAAGAAGTAAAAAGAAGAAATTCTCCCCAAAGTAGACCCTCATCCCAAATTTCAAACAGTTCTGATTCGAATCCCGGAGATAAATGTGATATTTTTTTTTGGGTACAAGATGTTGTATTGGTGCTCAATGATGTAATCCACAAAATCCATTTAGTGATATTGTTTAGGAAATAATTAAAATGATAACGGAGAACAAATATATTCATTTGTGTACATACGTAGGCAGGCACACACATATACACACAGAGAGAGTGTGATGCACAGTTGCAGCTTGTGTTTTTAACGATCATTCAAGCATCCATTCAGTCTGATGAAAAGGAAATGAAGAAAAAAAAAAGTTGGGGGGGAATCTATTCATTGCCTCTGTATGGGATCATATTCAAAAGCTTAACAAATTGAGTAATTGGGCTTTTTTTTCCCCAGGCACCAGCAAAATGTCCTTCTTCACAATTAAAATAAAATCAGGCTAGAAAATCTGAACTCTCTCTCTCTCTCTCGCTCTCGCTCTCTCTCTCTCTCTCTCTCTCCCTCCCTCCCTCCCTCCCTCTCTCCCTCTCCCTTCCTCCTATCCCTCCTTCTCTCTCTCACCCTTTCTCCCTCTCCCCCTCTCCCTCCCTCCTTCTCTGTCTCTGTCTCTGTCTCTTTCTCTCTGTCCCTCTTCCTCCCTCTCTCCCTTCTTCTCTCTCTCTCTCTGTCCCTCTCCCTCCCTCCCTCCCTCCTTCTCTCTCTTTCTCTCTCTCTTTGTATCTGTATGGCTCACCTGTCCACAGAGATTATGAAAAGTTTTGTTGAAGTATTTTTTTAAAAAAACCTAATGTTACATAGGTTAAATGTTTTAAATGGCTGTTTTTATCATCTTGTAAGCTGTCCAGCATCCCTTGATAGTGAGATGAGCAGAGTACAGGTAGACCTCAACTTTAAAAAGTTCATTTAATGATGTTCAAAGTTACAACGGCACTGCCTTCAGGTGCTTTGGAGAATAGTTTGATGCCCTCTTCTTTGTGGCAGCCCCTGAGATATTGGAAGACTGCTATCATGTCTCCCCTAGTCCTTCTCTTCATCAAACTAGACATGCCCAGTTCCTGCAACCGTTCTTCATATGTTTTAGCCTCCAGTCCCCTAATCATCTTGGTTGCTCTTCTCTGCACTCTTTCCAGAGTCTCAAAATCTTTTTTATATTGTGGCGACCAAAACTGGATGCAATATTCCAAGTGTGGTTTCACCAGGGTATTATAAAGTGATATAAATGAATGACTGGGGAAAAAAATTAGTCTCTAGCATCTTATGGTTGGAAAAAGGTCATCTCCAAGCATAGCTAGACATTGTCAACCATACTGAATGGTCTCAATGTGATTCAGTAGAAGACAGCTTTCCATGGAGAGAAGAGATAGAAAGTAGATGAGGATAACCCTCCATGGTACTTTTGTAGATCATGGGATGTGTCAGGGTTCCGATGGATGCCCTAATTAAATCATGAGTCTTGAGCCAAGCTTCAAAAGAAATCCAGTTATTTATTAGGAGCTTCATGTCGGCATGTTCCCAGGTGAAGCCAATTCTACGTAATTTATGCTCCAATTATGACCCTGTTCCCCCCTCCTCCCAGGAAGTGTCATCAATCACATTTGCCAATGGAGCAATTTCGTGGGTTGTAGAGGTCACTCCCCTTTGAGTGCTGTAGGTATCCCTGGGATACAGCCTTGAGGGAGATAAGCGTGGAATGTGCATCTGTTTTTGGTTGCTGTGCAGTTTTGTCAGTTTCCTATCCCCCATGGCCTATGGCAACTCGAGAGTGGGCCAGGGATGCTTTGCGAGTTGACAGGACGTTCAAGAGCCCAGACTTCATTAAGGAAATGGTCTGTAACATTCTGTTGAGGCTTACATGGTTGGGTCTGCTTCCACTCAAACAATGATCCTCTGTAAGGGTTTGTTTTTATTTATTTTTTAGTTTCAAGAAACAAGGTTGTTCTGAATCTCTGGCTATATTATTCCGCAAAAAGATGAGAGGCACTACTGCATTAATCTTCAAGGCCATTTCCTACATCTTCTCCTTATTTTGTTCCTCATTGTAATAAAAGAGATAATTATGCCTTTCTTTCTTTCTTCCTCTTGCATAATATAAAAAGAAGGTAGAAAATATCCTCAGCTTTGAGAGACGGAGGTGTGAAAATACTAGGAAAAGGGCTCTTTGATCTCCTGCGAAAATCGATCTCACTTATCTTCTTTTTTTAAAAAAAAATCTTCAACCAACTCACCACTACCATCAGTTGGATAGGGAAAAGGAAGACTATGTGATTATTATCTGATTATTTTTCACCTCTTCGTTCAATGGAAAGAGAGAGCAAGAGAGCGATCGCTAAGGCAAACTCTTAATTAATTATCCATTTTTTTAAAAAATCTTAATCAACGTGTGTTCTTTTTAAGCCTCTGAAATTCACCGCAAAATAAAGACAGCTGAGAGGGAGATCTTTGTGAAGAGGCACAAATAAACAGAAAATGGAGGGGGAGGAAATATTATGTGGAATTCTGTTGACTATTAGGAAAAGGGCTGGGGTAAAAGAAACATTTTGCTAAGGATTCTGGATTTTGAAGATTTTGAAGCACACTGGTGCCCGCGCCACTAAAAATGATGCTTCCAAGTCACGTGTTCCAATAGTGGCCTGCTTAATGAATTGAAGCATCAGGAGAAAAATATGGAAGGGGTTGTGTAGGAGAAGAGAAATGCAATTTAATATGACATGAATCATTTGTTGACCGGCTCTAAAGTATTGATGGAATTCCACATGAAAGTTTCTAGGATGAAGGTTTTTTTGTTTTGTTTTTTACAGAGAGCACTGCTTAATTCCAATGTTTTGAGCATTTTAAGGACGCTTATGAAAAAAAAAAGAAAAAAAGAAAAGGCAATGGCAAAGTTAAATATGTCACAATCACCCAGAAGTGTAATTGGCAAAGCAGTAAATCTAATGATGTTAAAAAAAAAAAGAAAAAACTCGACTGAGCCTGGGGAAAGAGGCCCATTAAAGTGTAAAGGAACAAAAAGATAGCTGGGTATATCACTGTTGGCATGATGCTGTCATTAGTTGCAGAAATTTCCTATTGATTTGAGTTGCCAGCAGTTCAGGGGGCAGGGGCTATTATTGCAGAGGTGACCCCTCACTCGGAGAAGGGGATGGAAATTAGGATGATTCTGTGTGTGTGTGTGTGTGTGTGTGAGCGAGAGAGAGAGAGAGAGAGAGAGAGATAAAGAGGTAGAGAAAGAAAGAAAGAAAGAAAGAAAGAAAGAAAGAAAGAAAGAAAGA
>WNWU01000231.1:297086-308588 GCA_012654045.1 Ptyas mucosa
TATCTATCTATCTATCTATCTATCTATCTATCTATCTATCTATCTATCTATCTATCTCTCATGGAGGCCATGGTGGCTCATGTGGTTAGGATGCTGAGTCAGAAGACCATGGAGAGGTAGACACTCAGCAATTCAAAACCCAAGAATAAGCCAAATGATGGGGTGAGCTCCCGTTACTTGTCCCAGCTCCTGCCCACTTAGCAGTTTGAAAGCACGAAAATGCAAGTAGATAAATAAGTATCACTTTGGTGGGAAAATAAAAGGGACATGAAAGGAGCCCCCTTGGATGTCCCCTGAGTAACAGAGATGTCACCTTGGTAGGGGCTTCTGATACAAATGTAGGAGTATCTCTCTGTCTCCCTGTGTTTGTGTATGTGTATGTGTCTCTGTCTGTCTTTCTGTCTGTCTGTCTTTGTGTCTCTGTCTCTCTCTCTTTCATCTATCTATATCTATCTATCTACCCACTTATCTACACTACAGTATCTATCAATCATCTGGTTGTGTATTTATCAAAGAGAGAATGAACGGCCCAAAGTCATTCTTATCATTCAGTTTCTTATGGGGGCAGGGGGTGAGGTAGACTAGAAAGAGTAGTACCAGATCTCTGGTTTGTAAGCATGGGTGGGGCCACATGAAGGAACAGAGTGGAATAACAATACATAAAATAAAAAATAATGGAATAATCGAGTTGGAAGGAACCTTGGAGGTTTCTGAGTCCAACTCCCTACCCAAGCAGGAGACCATATACCAGTGATGGCTAACCTTTTTGCCGTCGCGTGCCAAAAGTGTGGGGGGAGCATGGGGGGGGTCGTGCGTGTGTGTGCCCACACACACACTTCAATGTGCTCCCATGCTCTCCCCGCTTTTGGCACATGATGGCACAGTGAGTCAGGTAGGCCCATTTTTTGCCCTCCCCAGGCTCCAGAGGCTTTCTAGGAGCCTGGGGAGGGCGAGAACGGCCTTCCCCACCCCCTGGAGGCCCTCCAGAGGCAGGACACAGGCAGTTTCCCAATTTCTGGTGGGACTGGAAGGCCCGAACATCAGCTGGCCAACCCGTGCATGTGCGCTGGAGCTGAGCTAGGGCAACGTTCGCATGCCCACAGATATGGCTCTGCGTGCTACCTGTGGCACATGTGCCATAGGTTCGCCATCATGGCCCTATACCATTCTAGACAAATGGCTGTTCAGTCTCTTCTTAAATATCTCCACTGTTGGAAAAGTCACAAATCTACCAGATTGATAGATGAACTGATAGAATGCCAAAAATGAGTTTTATGGTTTGCCACCATTTTTAGAAGGAAGACAAAAAAGAAAAAAAAATCCTGTTACATACCGTAAGTCCTAGAGTCACCTCAAGTCATTCATTGAAACAAAGTAAGTTCCCCAACAGAGTAAGTTTCATTTTTCCCATGATGGAGAAAGACACAGAAATTTGCATAAATCTGAGGAGACCTCTTCTCCATTTTGCATTAACGATAATGATCATTTCCCTCCTCACATGGTGTGGACCCTGGCCTATGACCACGAAAATATTGCTATTCTCTGGAATGAAATAACCACCTTGGCATTTTCCTCTCTTCTGTCCACCTGAGCTCCACGCCTATGCCAAAATCCATCTTGTTAGAATCAGTGTTGGTTTAGATTGTGTCTATCTAATGCAATGGGATCTCAGTTGCGTTAAGTGGTGGTTTCATTTTAAGAAGAGCCCGTTTAGGACATAGAATGACAGAGTTGGAAGGGACCTTGGAGGTCTTCTGGTCCAACCCCCTGCTCAGGCAGGAAACCCTATCTCATTCCAGAAAAGTGGCTGTCCAGTCTCTTCTTAGAAACCTCCAATGTTGAAGCACCTACAATTTCTGAAGGCAAGCTGCTTCATTGGTTGATTGTTCTAACTGTCAGGAAATTTCTCCGTAGTTCTAGGTTGCTTCTCCCCTTGATTAGTTTCCATCCATTGCTTCTTGTCTTGTCTTCTGATGCTTTGGAGAATAGATTGTTCTCCCTCTTCTTTGTGGCAACCCCTGAGATATCAGAACACTGCTATCATGACTCTTATAATCCTTCTTTTTCACTAGACTAGACATATCTAATTCCTGTAACCGTTCTTCATAAGCTTTAGCCTCCAACCCCTAATTATCTTTGTTGCTCTTCTCTGCACTCTTTCCAGAGTCTCAACATCTTTTGTTCGGTTCCATATCATTACCTAAGTTACCTAGACAGATACTATTTCAAATTACATTGTTGGTGGATGGAGGTGGTTTGTGCAACCTCGGAGGACCGACGTTAACATTAAAATACCCATATTCTATTCTCAAGAGTAACAATATACCAACCCTCCCTTGTCATGCCTTTTCATGTCTACCCAGGAACAAGGAATTAGCCCTTTTTAGTCCCAATATGTAGTTGAATTGGCCAGTCTGACCCAATCATCCCATCAATTTGTGTGTATGATTGTGTGTACAGTATATATATATGCATTTGTGCAGATACATTTAGTAGAGAATTTTCCAGCTAATGATTCAAATATGTTAGTTTTCCTGAGCTGCAACTCATATCAGTGTAAAGTAAAAAATAAAAAATAAAGTAAAAAAATCCACCTAAACTTGCGAAGTTTCTTCTCCGGTAATATTGTACTGCAAACTAGGGCATACAAAACCTTTACTAGACCAATTCTCAAATACAGTTCATCTGCCTGGAACCCTCACTGTATATCGGACATTAATACAATTGAGCGAGTCCAGAGGTATTTCACAAAAAGAGTCTCCACTCCTCTGCTCACAACAGAATACCACCAGGCTTGAAATTTTGGGATTGGACAATTTAGAACTCTGCCGCCTTTGACCTGACCTAAGCGTAGTACACAAAATTATCTGCTACAATGTCCTACCTGTCAATGACTACTTCAGCTTCTACTGCAATAATACACGAGCACACAATAGATACAAACTTAAGGTAAACCACTCCAAACTCGACTGCAGAAAATACAATTTCAGTAACAGAGTGGTCAATGCCTGGAATGCACTACCTGACTCTGTGGTTTCATCCCCAAACCCCCAAAACTTTAACTTTAGACTATCTACTGTATACCTCACCCCATTCATAAGAGGTCTGTAACAGAGGTAAAATCCAATTTTTTCCCCCTACTGGTTCTGTGGGTGTGGCTTGGTGAATGTGGTAGGGGAAGGATATTGCAAAATCTCCATTCCTTCCCCTCCTGGGGGAAGGATGCTGCAAAATCCCCATTCCCAGCCCACTCTGGGGCCAGCCAGAGGTGGTATTTGCCGGTTCTCCAAACTACTCAAATTTTCCGCTACCAGTTCTCCAGAACCTGTTAGAACCTGCTGGATTTCACCCCTAGTCTGTAAGAGGCATGCATAAGCGCACCAACGTGCCTACCATCCCTTTCCTACTGTGCCCATTTATTCGTAATCTTATCCTGAATTCATAATCATGTTTATACTTATATCTGTAATCTTATACGTGTTTGACAAATAAATAAATAAAAAAATAGAGTAAGTAAGAAGTAGAGAGACAGAAGCAGAGACTAACTTTACAACTTGAGGGGTTTTTTTTTTTTACCTAAATAGCCTTCTTATTCTTTGTCAAAGAAGTAAAGACTCTTGTAGGATTATATAGGCTAGACTAATGTAGGATTTAAATTGGGATGAGGTGTCAGGAAGAGAGGATAAAACAGGTTAATTATGTAGATGTTAGTTGTATGCAAGACAGATTACAAGTACCAAGCCAATTAAAAATTACAATATAGTAGAAACCTCTTGTTTTTCTTGAGATTTTTTGACAATACAGTAACACAGCTCTCCTGGCTGATTATGGTCCACCAAGTAGTTTTCAACTCCTAACAATCACATTTTCTACACAATGTACCATATTTTTCGGAGTATAAGACGCATCGGACTATAAGACGTACCTACCTTTTTTGGTGAGGAAAAGAAGAAAAAGAAATCTCCCTCTTCCTCTGAGCAATTTTGCCTCGTTGCAGCAAACAGCAAGCTTTACTTTCATTTTTGTTTTCGGCATAGCTTGATTAGCACAAGAAAAAAAAATCTGTTCCCAGCAATTTACCTCCTTGCAGCAAGCAGCAGAGCCCTGCGCAAAACAGCTGAGAGCAAAACAGCTGAGAGTCGGGAGGCTGATCCAATCGAGAGTGTGGTTGCGCAACAGCTTCCCCAGCACCTGAATGAAACGACGTATCTGGATCTGTTCCAGTCGGGCTTCAGACCTGGGTACAGCACGGAAACGGCATTGGTCACGTTGGTTGATGATCTCTGGAGGGCTCGGGACAGGGGGTGCTCCTCTGTCCTGGTCCTGTTAGATCACTCAGCGGCTTTTGATACCATTGACCATGGTATCATGCTGCACCGGTTGGAAGAGTTGGGGGTGGGAGGCACTGTGTTGCAGTGGTTCTCCTCCTTTCTCTCTGGCCGGTCACAGTCGGTGTTGACATTGGGGGCAGAGGTCGACTCCGAGGCCCCTCATATGTGGGGTGCCAAAGGGTCAGTCCTCTTGCCCCTCCTGTTCAACATTATGTGAAGCCGTTGGGTGAGATCATCCGTGGTTTTGGGGTGAGATATCATCAGTACGCGGATGACACCCAACTGTACATCTCCACCCCAGACCACCCCAACGATGCCCTTGAAGTGATGTCCCGGTGCCTGGAGGCCATGCGGATCTGGATGGGGAGGAACAGGCTCAGACTCAACCCATTCAAGACCGAGTGGCTGTGGTTTCTGACGTCCCGATATAGTCAGCTGGTGCCATCGCTGACTATTGGGGGCGAATCATTGGCCCCCGCAGAGAGGGTGTGCAACTTGGGTGTCCTCCTGGATTCACGGCTGTCTTTAGAAGAGCATTTGACGGCCGTGACCGGGAGGATTTTTCATCAGGTTCGCCTGATTTGCCAGTTGCGTCCCTTTCTGGATCGGGACTCTTTACACACGGTCACTCATGCCCTCGTCACCTCTCGCCTGGACTATTGTAATGCTCTCTACATGGGGCTTCCCTTGAGGAGCACCCGGAGGCTCCAACTGGTGCAGAGTGTGGCCGCGCGGGTGGTGATGGGAGCGACGTGGCGCTCCCATGTTACTCCTCTCCTGCGCGAACTGCACTGGCTCCCGGTGGTCTTCCGGGTGCGCTTCAAGGTATTGGTTACCACCTTTAAAGCGCTCCATGGCTTAGGACCTGGGTACTTGCGGGACCGCCTACTACCACCAATAGCCTCCCACCGACCCATACGCTCCCATAGAATGGGGCTCCTCCGGGTGCCGTCGGCCAAACAATGTCGACTGGCGGCCCCCAGGGGGAGAGCCTTCTCTGTGGGGGCACCCACTATCTGGAACGAACTCCCCCCGCAGATACGGATGATCCCGGACCTTCGCTCCTTCCGCCGTGAGCTAAAAACTTTTCTGTTCCACCAGGTGGGCCTGGCCTAACTTTTCCCCTTCTTCTGAAAAAAATAATTTTAAAATTTTAAAATTTAAAAACTTTAATATTTGGGGTTTTAATATTTTATAATTGGGTTTTTAAATAGTTGGGGCCATTGTTTAATTTGGTTTTATTTGGCTTTTAAATTTTGTATGTATGTTTTTTACTTTTGGCTGTTCACCTCCCTGAGTCCCCTCGGGGAGAAGGGTGGTATATAAATCTAAATAAATAAATAAAATAAATAAATAAACTTGTGCTAATTAGGCTGTGCTGAAGCTGAAAGGAGCTGTTTCTTCTTGCTGCTTGCTGCAAGGAGGTAAACTGCTGGGAGGCAGAGGCCAAAGGGTGGGGGCCAGTGGGTGAGCGGGGCTACATTTGGTGTATAAGACACATCTAAATTTTCACCCCCTTTTAGGGGGGGAAAAAGTGCATCATATATTCCAAAAAATACATTCGTTTTTCTTTTAATTCTCCCAATGAGCTATTCATGACCATTGTTTTATTTATTATTTTATTTTTTATTATTTTTTATTTTATTTATATGCCGCCCTTCTCCAGAGACTCAGGGCGGCTTACAATGCGTTAAGCAATAGCCTTCATACTTTTGTATATTTATACAAAGTCAGCTTATTGCCCCCACAATCTGGGTCCTACCAGATTACCAAAATGTATATTTTCTTTTATGTACACCAAGAGCATATGCACCAAGACAAATTCCTTGTGTGTCTAATCACACTTGGCCAATAAAAATTCTATTCTATTCTATTCTATTCTATTCTATTCTATTCTATTCTATTCTATTCTATTCTATTCTATTCTATCCTATCCTATCCTATCCTATCCTATCCTATCCTATCCTATCCTATCCTATCCTAGTGCTAGAAGGGAGGGAGGGATGGTCTTATTTTTCTATACTAGTGGTTGTGATCATCCTTGTACACCTTCCCCAGCAATGGAAATTTATTTATTTATTTATTTATTTTATTCAATTTATAAACCACCCTTCTCCTGCTGGACTCAGGGCGGTGTACAGCCGGAAATAAAAAACAGTCAATACAAAATTTAAAATTTAAAAGAATTATAAATTTTGGCCGTAAATTTAAAAACCTCATAACTAAAACCCAATTTGGACAATTTAAAAATCTAAAATCTTAAAAAAAAAGGGGGGGGTTATGCCAGCCCTGCTTGTTTGAAGAGAAAAGTTTTTAGGGCACGTCGGAAAACCCGGAGATCTGATATCCTACGTATCTCCGGAGGCAGGTTGTTCCAGAGGGCAGGTGCTGCCACAGAGAAGGCCCTCCCCCTGGGGGTCGCCAGCCGACATTGCCTGGCTGACGGCACCCTGAGGAGTCCCTCTCTGTGGGTGCGTACTGGCCAGTGGGAGGCTATTGGCAGCAGAAGGCGGTCCCGCAAATGCCCAGGTCCGGTGCCATGGAGCGCTTTAAAGGTGGTAACCAAACCTTGAAGCGCACCCAGAAGTCCACCGGGAGCCAATGCAGCTCACGCAGGAGAGGTGTCACATGGGAGCGCCCCGTCGCTCCCATAATCCCCCACGCGGCCACATTCTGCACCAGTTGAAGCCTCCGGGTGCACCTCAAGGGGAGCCCCATGTAGAGAGCATTACAGTAGTCCAGGCGGGAAGTGACGAGTGCCTGAGTGACCGTGCGTAAGGAGTCCCGATCCAGAAAGGGACACAACTGGTGGATCAGGCGAACCTGATGAAAAGCCCCCCTGGCCACAACCGTCATATGCTCTTCTAAAGACAGCCGTGCATCCAGGAGGACACCCAAGTTGCGAGCCCTCTCTGTGGGGGCCAATAACTCGCCCGCAATAGCCAGCAATGGCACCAGCTGGCTATATCGGGATGCCAGCAGCCACAGCCACAGTTACTCAGTCTTGGAAGGGTTGAGTCGGAGCCTGTTATTCCCCATCCAGATCTGCACGGCCTCCAAGCACTGGGACATCACTTCAAGGCCATCGTTGGGATGGCCTGGGGTGGAAATGTACAGCTGAGTATCATCAGCGTACTGATGGAATTCCACCCCAAAGCCACGGATGATTTCGCCCAGCGGCTTCACATAAATGTTGAACAGAAGGGGCGAGAGGACCGATCCCTGCGGCACCCCACATACATATATCTTCTCTATTACTATAGAATTGAAAATAAAGACAATTTGCTTTAAAGGTTAACTTTTTTTTTCTTTTGCTGGGATTAATAGGTAGAAAATTAGAAAAGAGCCATGCAAGATTATTTTTATATATGATCAGTGTTATGAGATTACTATATTTGAAGTAAGGGAAAGACTCAGAGTATCTACAATGGAAGAATAGCAGAGATAGAAAATGGACTTGTTTGATTGGAAAGAGCTTTATTATATTTATTAATGCTTTATCGAAAGAAAGAAAGGATGATGGAAAAGAGGAAAAGAGTAAATTATGACAATGAATTTATAACCACTGTTAAGAAGATCGGTACCTGCTTCTTTTTTTTATTGAAAAAGTTTTTAATAAAATTTTTACATACATTTTCTCCCCCCTCCCCCACCACCCCCCGGACTTCCCAGAGCAAATACAAGTACATGATAAAATACAGCTCAAATTCTCTAAGTTAAACTCCATTTCACACTTATCATAATCCTAATCATTAAACAAGTAAATTGAAGGAAAGCAAGTCTTCTTTTCTTCTCATTCCATCTAATTCGACAAAATCAATCTCCATGTCTCCATTTATAGTTACAGCAGTTAATAAAACAATTAAATATTACGTAATCACAACTATCATTACTCAGTATAACTAATTAATACTTAGCAAATTATTAAGTCTACACAATCTAACAAAATATTTTGTAACTTCTTTCATTTAAAACAGAAAAAGAAAACCCAACAACAAAGAAAAATAAAAAACCCTCAGTAAAAAAAAAAAAAACCCCCCCCCCAAATTTAAAATAGAATACTATATAAAATCTTCCGTCCTCCATTTTTAAACCATCAAGGTCCATTTATAGTTAAAACACTTAAAACAATAATAATAAAGTTTTTAGTCAAAAAAGGAGTATAACAATCAAACCTCTTATAAATTTATCAATACAGATAAAACATCATTTAATA
This sequence comes from Ptyas mucosa, assembly GCA_012654045.1. Taxonomy (NCBI): domain Eukaryota; kingdom Metazoa; phylum Chordata; class Lepidosauria; order Squamata; family Colubridae; genus Ptyas; species Ptyas mucosa. Next base: position 305,634 of record WNWU01000231.1, read on the forward strand.
ACTATATCAAACATTTTAATTCTTCATACTAGATTAAACCAGTTGCTAATCTTCTTGTCTTCACATCTTCCAACAGCATATAGAATATCTTCATCATTTGCGTCTACCCACCTAAATAGTAATTTGCTTCTTTATAAAAAAAAAACCCCCGAGTGACTTTATAATTATAATTGTAGTAATATCCATCAAATCCAGTCAAAACTAGATTAGTAGATCCATCAAGCGTATTAAGGAAACCACCAGATCAACTGCAATTGCTCTAGATCCATAGTCCTTTTGCCTTATATTTATTACCATCAAACAGAAAGCTCCGATTTAGTATATTCAATGAGACTTCTACGTTTACAGTTAAATCCAGATTTATCACAGTCCTTAATAAAATGTTCCAATTCCTTCAAGTCAGGGCATATTTCACAACCCAACACACCAGCATTGCTGTGATCTGTTTATTCTTCTCAAAATATTCCAATACAACTATAAATTGCCTCCTCATCGTCCATCACTTGGTTAACTGGCATTGAATTGCTGTGTAGTATTTTTTTTTTCTTCCCCCCCAAAAGTTCAAAGTCTTTAAACATTTAAACAATGCTTTTTAAGGACCATCATCTCGTCAAGCAGGGTTATTTTCCATTTCTCCAGGCTTTCTTCTTTTCCTTTTTACGAACTTTCTTCTTAACTTTGATCCCTCTGCCTTTTTTAACTCCAGCAGGGATTTGCGGTTTTTGGGATTGGATATTATAAACTTTTTGCAGAAATATGGGTTCTTCTGGAAACAAGTCATCAGCTTGCAGAGCTTCTTGCTCCTGCTCAACCTTCATCTTTCTCTCTTCTGTAAAATCTGCTATGGTCTTTTGTTGTTTTTTTTCCTTTCCCAGCTCTTGACTCAATCCCCCACTGCTTGATTGTGACTCAGTATTTCCATGTATTTCATTGTTTCCAGCTTGAGAAGCTTGAAATATAGTATCAATTCTTTTCAATAAAGCAGAGGTAATTGAACTCAAAGCTTCCTCAAATTCAGACCATTGAGAGTTAAATAACCCTCCTTTCCTTTCTTTGTTTTCGAGAAGCCCAGCCATCCTGCCCCCCTTCTTCCTTCCCCTCCAGAAGGACGGGGAAAAAGAAAAGAAAAAAAAAAAGAATTTCAAGAAGAAAAAAGAAAAAAAAGACTTTTTAATTTATATTGCTGCTTGAGTTATTATTATTACATCCTTTCTTATTCCATCCACTTTTCAAAAAGGAGTTTTACGTTTCAAACAGGGGCTTATCAATAATTATTTTTAACTTTCACTTCTTCACGCCCTGTTGAAACTCAAACGCCATCTTGCTTTCACTTTCCACTTAAGAGAAATCTTTTAAGAAAGTAAGTCCCTGGAGTTAGAAAAAGAGAAAAAAAAAATACTTGCTGTTTCCTTCGTGCAACTTGTGCTCTGCCAACTTGATTCAAAAGGTATTTGTTTAAAGTTGTTTGATGGGGTGGCCGCGGCATCTAGTTCTGACAGGGAAAGACTTCCCAGTCAGAGGCATCCCAGGTCCGGAGCTTTTGACAGGCTTCACGGGGAGCTCTCATCTTCGAGCACCAGATTATTAGGTAAATCTGGTGCCCTCAGGGAGCTCTACCCCACCCGTCTGCTCTCCTTCCCCCCTTCTTCCTGGGGGGAAGGATTCCAAACCGCAAGACAGCCGATTTTCGCTGTTCTTGCGGTTCTACGGAATCTGGGGCTGGCGCTTCAAAAGAAGCGTCTGGCGATGCCGCTGGCTCAACCGGAAGTCCCTGCTTCTTTATTATCTTTTCCTTTTTCTTTCTTTTCTTCTATTTCTATGTCTTTTTTCTCTCCCTTCTCTTTTCTTTTCTCACTATGTACTATTTTGGTCTGTTTCTTTTCAGCATTTCTATGGTCTTAATCTTTTTAAAAATGCCTTGATAAAATTATGTCTGTGTGTATGTGAGTTTGCCTTTAGGGATTGTGAAAGTGTCTGTTAGGAAACTATTTGAAATGTTCTCCGGTGTAGTGCCATGCGTTTGTGAAGTGGAGAAAAAAGCCATCTGGACACGATTCAGCAGTCCGTCGGCATCTGAGACCCAAAGGCCACTCTTTTGAAGGCAGCAAAGTTCACATTCTGGACAGAGATGACCAGAGGTGGTATTCAGCTGGTTCAGACCGGTTCAGGCAAACCGGTAGCAGAAATTTTGAGTAGTTCGGAGAACTGGCAAATATGACCTCTGGCTGGCCCCGCCCTCCCACCCCTGCCATTCCCTGTCCTATATTCCCTTGTATTTTAGCTCAGCAGATTCATGCGACAGAGAGGATTGCCGCATCTCAGCTGAGCTAAACAACAGCTCACCTCATCAGCGCTGACAGTGAGGGCAGTCTTTGAGTGCTGCGCACGCATGCAAAACCGCATTCTCATCGAACCGGTCAAAAAAGATTTGGAATCCCACCACTGGAGATGACAGTTGGTTTGAAAGAAGGGGTCAAAGAGGCCATCTATATTAAAATTGAACAGCCCTCTCTCAACAGAGGGGGAGGGCGGGGATACGACACCACCTATCTCCTGTTTACAAGATAGTCTTTTCAGCAGTTCCAAGAAGGTTCCACATCCATTTGCACTATTCAGGTGACCCTGAGGGCACAGATAAATCTCCAAGTGGCCTCAATAGCACTCTCAGAGGGAGTGCTAACAACCAGATGACTGTAAGGAATATAAATCCTTCTATTCTCCACCATTCAATCAGAACCGAAGAAGCTTCTTAGATGAGAAGCGAAACATCTTCAAGGAAAAACAAAGGAAGTCCAGTTGCCTTTTGAAAAAGCACCTTTGGGATAACCACAACCTAGATGACCGAGAATCTCCACAGACATTTGAAATATATGTTCATAGTAGACACATATTCACAATACACACCCTTTAGAATAGAATAGAATAGAATAGAATAGAATAGAATAGAATAGAATA
>WNWU01000232.1:7388-18114 GCA_012654045.1 Ptyas mucosa
AGAGAGAGAGAGAGAGAGAGAGAGAGAGAGAGAGAGAGAGAGAGAGACGGAGAGAGAGAGAGAGAGAGAGAGAATCAATGGGCTTCCAAAAGGACAGAACCGACATTTGATCTCCACCTGGCTTTTCCCGGATCCCACTTGCACAGCTCCCTCTCTAGGACAGATGCAGCTGCATAGCCTCCAAAGCTGCCCCCACGGCCGCGACTTCACCCCAGGTGCCAGCAGGGGGCGATCCCTTGGCTGCCGACTGACGAGGCCACTGCGCATGCTCCACTCCGGCTGAGTCTTCTGAATGGTCCGGCTGAGAGCTGCTCCCTGGGAATCCGGTGGGGGCGGGCAAGCGGGGATCCCGCGACTCTGATCCTGCCCAGGGGAGGGAAGAAGATTCTGAGATTGGAGGGAGCGAGAAGTCCACCCCATAACTGCTCTTGGCTGCGCATGGGGGGAGATCCACGAATTGGGGAGGGGAGAGGAGAGAAGGAAGCCTAAAGTAACTCTCTGCTCACATCTCCATTTAGATTCAGATTCCGAGGCTGGGAGGATCTTTGGAGAGCCAGCGGAGACCAGCTGCCTGGCGTTGCCATTGGGTGTAAGATCCCTGCTGAGCCTGTCAAAGGAGAGGAGAAGCAGGAAGAGCTGCAGGTCAGAGAAGCTTCTTTTGTGGAATCTGAAGGGATCTTCACCTGCTTGAATTCTTCCATTTCACCCTGAATTCTCCTATTGGGTCTCATCCATCGCCACTGATGGACAGAAGGGTTTTGTGGGCAGAAAATAAAATCCAGCTCCTCTTTTCTCCTGTCCTCTTAACTGCTCTTCTTTTCTTATATTTCAGGTTCTGAGTACTTCCAGGAATGGGGAGGAATTGGGTGGATCTCACAAATCTTTCTCTTGATCTTTCAGAGAGATCCCCAAGGATAAATGGCAAGGTCAGGATACCTCACTAGATAAGGTAAGGTGATTGTTCCACTGGATTAGAGATTTTCTAGAAAGATTCTAGTTATCCTTAATTCTCTTTGTCTTCTCATGTCTTAGTCACTTAGTAGAAAGTGACCCAATAAGAAAGGTAGAACTCCCTCTTCAAGCTAGAAGACTTAAGGCACACAAAGGAATTCCCTCCCTTCAGAGGAAGGCTATGGTTGGCCTTTCCCAGAAGACCGACTCTTGTAGGGACCACCTTGAGTTGCATTCTGGCTCCTCCTCCATCCTGAGAGATTTCTCTTTGTTTTTGGCTTTCCTTAAGAGATAATTTTGGCTAAATTCCTACACAGATCCCTGCTGGGCCATTTCCAACAAGGCATGTTTCCTGGGTTGCTAGAATATCACTAATTTCTCTGGTTTCAAACTGCAGAGAGTGGGGGAAGAATTTACAGTGATTGAGCAAATGCTTTGGTTGCCAAGAGTATAAATTTACACATGTTTTTCCAAAAGGTTAGGAGAACAATCTAACTGAAGTTTGTTCTTCACCATGTGGTGGGTTTATTCTTCTCTTTTTATTCTTGGCTCCCGTTATGGAGCCTATGAAAGGCAGAGTGTAGAAGAGAGAGAAATGGAGGTTTCCTGGGCAGGACAGGAAGAAATCTTAAATTGTGCCTTCAGGCTAGAAAATATGAAGTTGATCTGTTTCCTGTCTCTCTCCTTCCCAGTGGACAAAATGGAGTCACCGTTGTTCACTGAATCATCTCCTTCTATTGGTGAAGCTGAAAGAGCCGCTGGATTCCCGATTCAGGTAGGAATGTTGAAATTAGCAGCTAATATAGGGGAAGAATAGGAAACCTCTAGTTTCTGTTGGGGACTCAACATATGATAGTGTCAAAGTAGGCCCAACTCTTAACAACATTTTGGAAATGTATGGAATTCTTTAGTGGTTATATAATTCTTGTTTCAAAAAATGCCTCATGGCAGATTCATGTTGCCTATCCCAATTAAAACAGACAGGACACATGAACAGTCATGCTAAATCTCTTTATGGTAAGTGTAATCTTGTTTTTCTGTCATTGGGGAAAGGGATAAAAACAGGAGAAGCAGAAATTGCTTTGTGTATCATCTACATCCTGAAGTTTGGAAGTGCCTTTCTGGTATTTTCATAAATGTTCATGAGTGTAAGGAAGGCTGACACTTCAAAGAACCACAAAGACCATTTGGTTACTATGTCAGACAGAAATCGCACAGAACCTCTTGCAAACATGATGAAATGGTGGGAGCACTGATAGATGGTATGTCTAAGGCACTCTATGCCACTTGATCAAGGCAGGTTGATGTCATGGAAGGTCAGCAGAGTAAGTCAAGGTGATAAAACATACTCTAATTGGCCATAAGCTGTGAATGCTGTCCTTTTTATCATATAATGTGTTGAGTCCAACTACGCAAATGTCCAATCAAGAATTTTCACTTTGTGCTTTAGTCCCTAAGGTGCTTCTTTAAAGAGACAACTGGACTTTCTCGGTTTTTTTTGAAGACGATTCGCTTCTCATCCAAGAAGCTTCACTTCGTGCTTTTTAGGATTTCAGATTGAAGGAGATCTTGCAAATTCTGTCGAGTCTGCTCACAGGGATTCTTCCTTCTTTAGGGTGCTGTGTCCTTTGGGGAGGTGGCCATCCATTTCACCAGTGAAGAGTGGTTGCTGCTTGATCTCAGCCAGAAAGCCCTGCATGAAGAAGTCATGTTGGAAACATCTAGGATGGTGGCCTCTTTAGGTAAGGGTTCCTCTGGAGGACAATTTAAGTCAGAACAAGGTGTCCCTAGATACTTTATTTACAACTTAGATCAATGCGTAACTTGTTAAAAATGATTTCATCTCTTCTTTTTTCCTCTTACATTAATTCCCTTCATGGTCTTCTAAGTAGCACAGTTTCATTTAGAAGAAAAAGATCAATATGGTGACCAGCGAGGGTTGACATTCAGTCTTGTGGTGATCCTTGGGCCCTGGGACATTATTCCAGAGTGATTGGGAAGATGATTAGGGAGAGGATGTTTTTGCCTGTTGCAGTTGTCCTACTCAGCAACAAATTTTGTCTTGCTTTGTGTTGCAATGACATATGTTGTCTTATTAAATGCAAGTTAGGTGCATCACAGTGGTGGGTTGCTACCGGTTCGCCCCAGTTCAGGCGAACCGGTTGCAGCGGTGGCAGGAGGCTCCAGCCACCCAGACGTCATCAAAAATGCTCTGCCCATGTGCAGTAGCGCGCTCGCATGCTGCTAATAGCAATCAATAGCACCGGGATTTGAAACCCACTACTGCTGCATCATATGTGAGACAATTTGTATGCCACATAGTGATATCAAGACCTGTTTTTGCTTTAAATTTTCAACTGCCAAGAGTGATGGTTATGTTAGCAATGCTAGTCTTTTAAGTTAATAAGTTAATTTGATAAATTAAATATGCATGCTGTCATTTCCCTTGTTGTTTTATCCGTAGATGGCCAGTAATAGATAAATCTACGCACAGGGACACCATGGAGGTGGACATAGATTATTCTAATTTATTTTTCTTCCCCTTCAAGCATTTGATGCACAGAAGAAGGAAAACGAGCAAGAGCCAAATTTAGTGCCATTGCAAATAATCAAAACTGAAATTCCTGAAGAGACATCTACAAATAAGCGGGGAAGGAAGAAACATGAAAAGAATCACAATTGGAGAGAAAAATCTATTCTTGAATGTGTGGAAATGGATCGCTTCCTGACCGAAGGTGATTCCAAAGAAAATACGGGGAAATGTCAAAGTAGAAAAAGATTCAAAGCAAACCCCAATGTTAGTAACCCCTGCAAATTGGCAAAAAGCTTGAGCAGTAATAATCTTACTTCACATAAAAAGAACCAGGAAAGGGAAAAGCCCTACAACGGTGTGGACTGTGAAAAAAGCATTGGGAGAAGAAGTAATTTAACTTCTCATAAAAAGAACCACACCAGAGAAATATGCCTAGAATATGGAAAGAGCTTCAGGTACAGAGAGTGTCTGAAATCCCATGAAAGGAACCATACAGGGGGAAAACCTTATGAATGTGTGGATTGTGGAAAAAGGTTCAGTGTGAAGAGTTCCCTTACTTGCCATAAAAGGATCCATACCGGAGAAAAACCCTTTAAATGCATACAGTGTGAGAAAAGCTTCAGCACTAGTAGTTACCTGATATGCCATAGAAGGATCCATTCAGGGGAAAAACCCTATAAATGTGTAGACTGTGGGAAAAGGTTCAGTAGGAAGAATTCCCTTACTTACCATAAAAGAATGCACACTGGAGAGAAACCCTTTAAATGCATAGAATGTGGGAAGAGCTTCAGGACTAGCAGTTACCTGATATGCCATAGAAGGATCCATTCAGGGGAAAAACCCTATAAATGTGTAGACTGTGGAAAAACCTTCAGGACAAATGCTTCTTTTACTACGCATAAATGGATCCATGCGGGAGAGAAACCCTTTAAATGCATAGAGTGTGGGAAGAGATTTAGACAGAGTGCTAGCCTCGCTTCCCATAAATTGATCCATGCGGGAGAGAAACCTTTTAAATGCATAGAATGTGGGAAGTGCTTTAGGCAGAGTGGTGACCTTGCTTCCCATCAAAGGACTCATACGGGAGAGAAACCCTATAAGTGTAAAGAGTGTGGAAAGAGCTACAGACATAGGAATCAACTGGCATCCCACAAAAGGATCCATTCAGGTGAAAAACCTTATAAATGTACGGAATGTGGAAAACCCTTCAGGACAAGCAGTTCCCTTGCTTCTCATAAACGGATCCATACAGGTGAAAAACCCTATAAATGCATGGAGTGTGGAAAGAGCTTCAGTGTAAAGAGTGCTCTTACTTCTCATAAACGGATCCACACAGGAGAAAAACCCTACAAATGCCTAGACTGTGGGAAGGGCTTCAGCCAAAGCGGTGGCCTTGCTTCCCATAAACGGATCCACACAGGAGAAAGACCCTTTAAATGCTTGGAGTGTGGGAAAAGTTACAAAAACAGCAGTTACCTGAACTTCCATAAACGGCTCCACACGGGAGAGAAACCCTATAAATGCATGGCGTGCGGAAAGAGCTTCAGTATAAAGAGTTCTCTTACTTCTCATGAAAGGATCCACACAGGAGAAAAGCCCTATAAATGTCTAGAGTGTGGGAAGAGTTTCAACCAAAGCAGTCAATTTAGTTTCCATAACAAGATGCATACAGGAGAAAAACCTTATAAGTGCACAGACTGTGGAAAGACCTTCGCTGCCAGTAGTCATCTGACTTACCATAAAAGGACCCACACAGGAGAGAAGATTTATAAATGCCTGGAAGGTGGGAAGAGCTTCAGATTAAAAAATCACCTTACTTCTCATAAGAGGATCCACACCGGAGGGAGATAGAAATATATGGAATGTGCAAGTTTTTGTGAAAACAGGATGCTTCTGAAAGAAGAATCCACAATGGGCAGAAAAATATCCTGTGAAAAGCAGTCAACTCATTTCCCTTATTAACATGACCCACACCAAGACTACATACAGGACAGGAGGGAGATCCCTGTAGGAACTGAAGTGCCCTTAATTTGTGTAAAAGGATGCAGTCTGATAACGAAACCATCTTTTATTTTATGTACACTGAGAGCATATGCACCAAGACAAATTCCTTGTGTGTCCAATCACAGTTGGCCAATAAAAATTCTATTCTAAAGATATGGAGTGTAAAAAGAATAACATCTGTGAAAAATGTGGTGAACAGTCTTCCTTCTTTCAGAGTATCGCCATAGGAGCAACTGAAGAAATGTATGGATTTTGGGAAGCTGCCAGGATAGATTTTTAAATTCCAGAGGTATTACCTATTCAGTTAAGGTCTCAAAAAAATCTGTTAAACAACTGCCCCTCTCATTACTCCAAAACCTCACAATCTCCGCTTGGTCAAGCTACCTTACAGGTAATCCCCAGGTTACGAGTATTCCCTTAGCAAACATTACGTGATATGCACCTCCTAGTGTTTACAAACAAATCCCATAATTATGAGTATTGCAGCACCAAAGCTGTTGTTCGCTCTTATAAACAACTGTAGAGGCTGTGCAACATTTGCCCCACCTATGCCCTTCCCACCCACCCCCACCCGGGTCTTCAGTCACTTCACCTGTGGATACTCACCTGAAGATCTCTCTGTTACGCTTTCTTTGCCTGCTTCATTGCTTCAAGCTTTCAGTGCATTTGCAGAGAACCTAATGTATTGTGAGATCAGTAGCATGAGATCTGATGCTACTGATCTTGTGATCTCATACTTTAGGCCTCTATTCTCTGTGAATTGAGGCCTGGAGATTTGCAAATGTGAGGCCTTCCCCTTCATTTGACATTTCCTTGCTGAAGCCTGCAAGGAGATTGCGTTCCTGTAGGTTTCGGCAGCCCTTTGCAAAAAGCTTTTGTTGGCACTAGCGGAGCTTGGGAGGAGTAGGCGCGTCCTTCCAAAGCTCTGTTCCTACCAGCAAAGGCTTTTTGAAAAGGGATTCCAAAGCCTGATGGGATGCAATCTTCAAGCACTTTGTTGATGAGAAAGCAGTGTGACCTTCTGGGCCTCCTTTCTCACCTGAGATCTACTTGACAAGGCCTCCAGAGATGATAAATTTTTTCAAGCTGTTTGCTGACGAGAAAGGAGAAAGGCAAAGAAAGCAGGCTGGAGAGGAGGCAGATCTTCATAATGTAACTCATCCGGCGTGGCAGGATGCGGGAGAAGCAATTGTGGTGACCCCAGGGGAGGGAAAATAAAGTATCTGTGGGTCAGAGGAGGTCTTGGGTGGTCTGAAGTAGGTGGCCGGTTCCATCAGTATAGAGCCCCCCCCCCCCATAGCCTTCACCATCTTGAGATATCTCATGTACACTTAACGTATTCGATTATCGAATGCATGGGGGAAAGCAGGGAGTGATCACGTTCAAGGTACGAGATTCACCCCCATGAATCCTTGTGTTATGAATGTAATGGGCAGGCTCCATTACATTTGTAACCCGAGGACTACCTGTATTTAGGCAGAAGCAACATCTGAAGTGAGTCTGGGATCAGCCTCCGGGCTTTGTGAAGACCTGGTGCATGCAAGCAAAGCAAGGGAAAATGTATGTGTGTATATTCATTTTAGCTCTAATTGGGTTGAAAATTCTGGCCTTTAAACCGCTAGCAAGGTATTTAAGCTATTTTTTTCATATACTGTATGTGCACAAGTTGGTTTCAAGTGAAAATCTCTGCCAAAAAATTGTATGTACAGGCAGAAGCATAGAATCAAAATCTCGTGAAGTATTAGTACTGCTTTATAAAGCTTTAGCAAATCCACACCTGGAATATTGCAACTAATTTTGGTCACCACACTATAAAAAAGATGTTGAGACTTTAGAAAAAGTTTGGAAAAGAGCAACTAAGGTGATCAAAGGCCTGAAGACTAAAACATGAAAAACAATTGCAGGATTTGGGTATGACTATCAACTTAGATTTCAACCTAGAAATGAGAAATTTTCTGACAGAACAATTAACTAATGGAAGAGAGCCCCGCCCCCTGTGCATGTGTGGCAGAGACCTGAAGACCAGCTGGCTGGTGGGAGGCATGCGTGCATGTGCAGTGGAGCTGAGCTGAGCTGAGCTGAGCTGGGGAAGACGTGTGCCATAGGTTTGCCATCACAGGTATAGGGTGTCCTGCTTGAGCAGGGGCTGGACTAGAAGACCTCTAAGGTCCCTTCTAGCTCCGTTCTGTTCTGTTCTGTTCTCCCAGCTGAAACGGACTTTAAAAATGGTTTTATTGATCCAAGTGTACCATACGTGCAATATTTTTTAAAAGAACTTAAATTTCTTGATTTAAATCACTCATTGTTCAGTTTCTCAGATTACTTCTAATCAGTACCATATTTTCTATTTCTCAAAATTTTGAAATATTACTGCCAACTCTGTAGCGAACCTGGCTGAAACCATCTTTTGCTGCCTCAAAGTTGCCACAAACCCTGAGGGGGGGAATGGAGGGGAAAATAGATAGACTGGCTTGTAGTCAAAACAAAAACTTTCTCATGGGAGCCAAGGCTGTCCCAACAGGTGGCAGTTGGAGGAAGAGTGACCAAGGAACCCGCCAGATGCCTTCATTGGACACTGACCTGTGGCACTTGGGGAGGAAAACAATTACTTTTTAATTAGGTCCCAAACGTGGGAAAACATTCAGAGTTGGTTTTCACTAGCTGTGTCGGCATGATGTATCTAATAAACATGTTCTTTGAGGAATCACCTGCCTCAGAGTTCTGATTTTGGTGGAGGCCTTACTCAGAACGCTGGCAGTCACTTTAGTGCCTCTTTCATTTTGTGATATCAAGTTGATCAGAAAGTTCAATTATACTTGACACATTAGGGGACCATAGCATTGGTATGGTTTTGGAGAAAACTGTTAGTAGCATGATTGTGACTTCGTGCTTTTTATCTTAATACAGCCTTTTAAAAAACATATTTCCTGATTATTAATCTCCTTTCTCAATTTGAAAGATTAATAAATTATTGGAAACAATGTAAATGATGCCCTTCTTTATATATATTGAACAAAACAGCTAAATGAAGAAACAGATGAATATGTAGGAGAACTTATTGGGAGGAGAGTGGAATAAAATGTTAGAAAATACTAGAAGGGGTGGAATGAGTTCACATCTTAACTCAGTTTCACATTGCACAATGATGCATTGAAAACCATGGAATGAGAAAAACATTAGCAAGATAGATTTATCTATGAAAAAAGCAAACAATGAGACAAAATTGTAGCTTATAAAATGTAAAAATATTCCTCATCATAAAATCTTGACATTATTATTTGAGTTTTCCTAATTATGTAAATTTTACATCTATGGAGATAATCCATGGGACATTGAAAGTGCTTCAGCCAACTTTATCTTCAAAGGGGAACCAGAAAATTTAAGCCCTTTGCTTCTTTCTACAAGTTGGAAGATATTTTTGGCCTTCAAGGATTTGCATTTTGAGTCAGAGTTGGGAGGGCCAATTACATTATGTATTAATTGAATAAGTCCATCTAAAATATTTCTTATTCTCCAGCCAGCAATTCCACTCTTTCCCTTTGAAAATGAAGCCCTAAAATAAACACCATCATTATTCTGAGGGGTCTTTGAGGACGAGTGGAGGACGAGGGCTTCAAGGGGGAACCAGTGTGGGGATCTGGGGATATTCCAAGTCATTCGCCTCAGTGACAGGGTGACTTCCAAGGGTCCGGGGGGGGGGGGGGGTCCCATCACAAAAGCTGGAAAGTGGTTCCTGAGGGGGACATTGTGGGGATGGAGGGAGAACAGAGGACCAGAAGGTAGGCCCTGAGCGAAACAATGTCTAGAGGAGGCAATGATTGCTGAGACCCAAAATGTAGTGGTGTCTTCCAGCCACACCTCACTTGTTTTTCCCACAACAACCACCCCCCACCCCCCCACCCCCGGTGACACATGTCTCTAGCATCCAAGTGCATGATTAGTTCCAGCTTTCTGTCTTTTAGGGTAGTGGCTGTTATTTCCCCACTCCACATTTTTCTCATGATCCTTAATTACATAATAATTATGAATTACATAAATACTGAAGCTCGATGATCAAGGTCTGAGTCTGCATTCCCATTTCTTGGAGAAATATATATGTATCTCCTGGGATTTATTTACACAAAGGTGAAAAATCTGGATCAAACATATGGCTCCAGGCAGCCTTTTGTGGGATGTTTGGAAGATGGAAACTGGGATTGCCCCTCCTGGATTCCTCATCTCTTCCGGAAGGTGAAGGAGGAGAAAACTCAGAGGATGTGGCCCAGGCAACTCTGGTCACAGTTTTATGGGGATGTAGTCTAGAAAACTGGGAGACAATGGAAGGCGTCAGGTCAAAACATCAAAAGCAGCAGAATGTGTCATATTCTGCCAGATTTCCGGGGGTGGGAGCCTCAAGACCACCCCGTCTATCAGTCCCTACTTGCCCCAGAAAGGCTCATTAGCGTGGTAAAGTATGTCTATGGAGATTCTCAGTCATCCAGGTCATGGTTGTCCCAAAGGTGCTTTTTCAAGAGGCAACTGGACTTTGGGGGTTTTATTCTCATTCAGGAAGCTTCTTCAGTTCTGACTGGATGAGGGTCTACAACAGGATTTTTTCAGCAGTTTCAAGAAGGCTCCACACCCATTCTCACTACTCGGGTGACCCTGAGGACACAGATAAACCTCCAAGTGGCCTCAAGGACTCTCTAAAAGAATGCAAGTGACCTCTTGTCAACAAGGAGTAAAAATCCTTCCATTCCCCACCAGAGGCCTCTTGGATGAGAAGCGAAACGTTTTCAAAAAAACAAAAAAAAACCCCAAAGTCCAGTTGCCTTTTGAAAAAAGCACCTTCGGGGCTCGTGGTGTTACATCTTAAGGTGGAAAACTGGGATGATAAGGAAGTCCCCTGAGACATTGTGGAATGACATTAATTGAGCACGCCTGCACATGAATAGGAAAACGATTTCGGCACTTTGCTTCTTTCCTCTGAAAATCTACCAAGAGCCACATAGGACTGCCAGATATTGCCTACGTATGATGCCCCAGGCACCAGAAGGGGTTAAGTCTTCTAAGTCTACAGACATCCCATGTGACTGTATAAACCAATGAACTCCCTTATTGGAGTCATACCCACAAATCAATTGGATATCTTCCCTTCTTCTTCCCATCCATCTCATCAAGACAACAGTGAACTTCTCTCCCTCTCAACCTCTGAGTCATACAGTTAGGGTAATAAATGCAGCAGGACACCCTGTTCAT
>WNWU01000232.1:27472-72951 GCA_012654045.1 Ptyas mucosa
CTGCCATTGGCTCGTCAGGCTCACGTGACCCGGAGGGCTTCCCACCCACTCCCTTCGCTCCCGTCCCGCTCCCCCTCACGTCCTCCATGCTCCGCCTCGGCGAAACGGAAGCGGGGGGCGCGGTGGGGAAGCATTTACTCTCGATGGGCTCCCTAAAGGACAGAACCGGCGTCCCCTCCTAAGGGTGATTTTCTGCATAGGGAACCCTGTGCCAGATGCCACCCCGAGCAGAGGCCGGCCTGGATGGCCTCTAGGGTGTCCCGTCCCCCCCACGCCTCCCCATGGTGGTGATTTACCAAGTCCAGACGCTGCCCTCTGGTTCCCAGCAGAGGGCGCTCTCTTTGCTGTCGAATGACTGTAAACTACTGCGCATGCTCCACTCTGCCTGGTGGGTTGGGACAGCCTGTGACTTGCTCCTTGGGAATATGTGGGAGCGGGCAAGGAGGGGTGGTGGTCCCGCGACCCAGATCCTCCCCAGGGAGGGAAACAGGTGGATTGTGCATCCTGAGGCTGGGTAGGAGCCGGAGACCCCGCCCCATAACTGTTCTTGGCTGTGCATGCAAGAGATGCAACAATGGGGGAGTGGGAGAACATTGAGGGGGGCAGGAGAGTGGAAACCTAAAGGAACCACTCAATAACAGATTCAGATTCCAAGACAGGAAGGACTTTGGAGACCCCCGGCGGTGCCATTGGCTGAAAGATTCCTGCTGGCAAAGGAGAAGGAAGGTCAGAGATGCTCCACATGGGAAAAAAGAAGGGACCTTCATCTGCCTGGATTCTTAAATCCTTAATATCTTGAATTCTTAAATATCTCCCAGAGTTTTCAAGATTAATAATGCAAGCAGATGTTTAGAGAATCTCATTAGCAAAATTGTTCCTGTGTTTTCTTAGACTCTTAGAGGATATCTCATTTGGAGCAATTCTCTCATTGGTCTCGGCCATCCCCACTGGGTTTTACCACATTGTGGGCAGAAAATGAACATTGAGAATAGATCCTCTTATGTCCTGTCTTAACTCCTTTTCTTTGCTTATATTTCAGGTTCTGAGATCCTAATTGGTTGGATCCGGCAATCTCTTTAAAGATCCATGAGAATAAAAGTTAACAACAGGTTGCCTCACTAGGTAAGGGAAGATCCTTTCACCTGATTGGAGGTTTTTCAGAAAGATTTTAGTAACCGTTAATTCCCTGTGTCTTCTCATGTGTAATTATAGAACTTAATAGGTGACCAAGCAAGAAAGATATTGCTCTCCCTCTTCAAGCTAGAAAACTTAAATCCCACAAAGAAAATTCCTCTCTTCGGTCCATGCACTACCTTCCAATGAATCCTCTTTTACCGAAGACCTATGGAGATTGCCCTGGGTTGTTTTCTTGATCCACCATCATGAGAGACTTCTCTTTGTTGTCACTGCAGGGGAGGGAAGCAACCTGTCTTTGTCTTTTCATGTTAAATAATTTTGAATAAATTCTGACACAGATCCCTACTGGATCATCGCCACTACCATTTGTCCTTGCAGACATTTCCTGCAGTGCCAGAATTTTATGAATTGTTCTGTTATATAGACCATATTGGTTTCAAGATGCAGGGGTTGGGGGGAGAATCTTCAATGGTTGAGTGAGTTCTTTGGTTGCCAAGAGTATGCTTACTTGACTTGTTACTGCCCAAAAGGTAGGAGAGCCGTCCAACTGAGTTTGTTCCTTAGTGTGAGGTAGGATTGTGCTCTTTCCGAAGGCATAGTGTAGTACTGTCGGATGGAGGTTTCCTCTGCAGAAGAGGAAGAAATCTTAAGTTGTGTGTTCGAGCTAGAAAAGATGGAGTTGATCCCTTTCCTGTTTCTATCATGTCTCCTCCCTCCCAGTGAACAAAATGGAGTCACTGCTGTTCATCAAATCATCTCCTTGTACTAGTGGAGTTGAAAGAGTCCCTGATTCCTCAATTCAGGTAAGAAAAAAAAGATAATAATGGGAGACCTCCAATGTCTTTTTGGGGCGAAAGATATGATATTGCTGTTCCCAAGTGAAGCATACGGACATTAGAATTCAAGTTATGATCAGTCATACTAGTCCTGCCTCCCAAGAGATTATCTCTTGCAAAGGTGAAATATTGGTGCCATTGGTAGATTGTGTGACTAAGGCCCACTCTGCCACTTGATCAAGGCAGGTTGATGGCACTGAAAGTCATCACAATCAGTCAAGGTGATAAACTAATCTTTATTGTCATTTTTTACTGTAAGAACACTGACACACATTAAAAATGAAATTCTGCTGCCTGCTCTCTACCCATAACATACATATACACATGCTACACACACACACACACACACACACACACAGAGTATCAACCTTGTAAAGTCTGAAGTTTCCTCTTTCCCCTATGAAAGAGAGAGAGAGGGAGAGAGATGTTCTTCTAGATGTTCAGATATAATGAAGCTTCCTCCCAGAAGGTAACAAAAAAGACAGGCCATTAAGATGATGTATAAGGTCTCAGACAATACTGCGTACTCTGCTCAAGCATCGCTTATATGCTATGGCCTGGATAGAAGGAAGTGAACTATCAATAATCCTTTCTGCCATCCTCACTACTCTCTGCACCGCCTTCCTGTCCAAAGCAGTAATGCTTCTAAACCAGAAAGTAAAGCCATATGCTCTCGATCGTCCCTCTATAGAAAGTGGTAAGGACAGGGGAAGGAAGATGTACTTTTCCCATGCGATGCAGAAAATGCAGATGCAGTGTCTCGCTGTTGAGTGACCAAGCTAGCCTACTTGTTAGCTGCATACTCAGAAACTTGATGCTGTTAACCACTTCAACAGGTGAATCATTGATACGCAGAGATGTGTGCCTGTGCCTGCCCTTTCTGAAATTGACAATGATCTTTTTAACCGTGCCCTAATTGGCTGTCAGCTGTAGGCTGTGAATTCTGCCCATTTTATCATATAACGTTTTGAGTCCATCTACAGAAATGTCCAAGAATTGGAACTGTATGCTTATAGCATTTGCATATTAAAGGAGGCCTTGCAAATTCTTCCTGAGTCTGTTCAGAGTAATTCTTCCTTGTTTAGGGTCCTGTGTCCTTTGAGGAGGTGGCCGTTCACTTCACCAGCGAAGAGTGGTCGCTGCTTGATCCCAATCAGAAATCCCTTCATCAAGAAGTCATGTTGGAAATGTCAAGGATTGTGGCCTTTTTAGGTAAAGGTTCCTCTGAAGAAAAATTAAGTCAGAGCAAAGAAAATTTATTTACAGCTTAGAGATCTGTGCAGATCTTCTTTTAATATTTTATCTCTTAAGATTTTTTGACTCAAATTAATTCCAGTCCACCTGCATGGTGTTCAAAGTACCACATGAAACAAATTAGTTTCTTAACCAATTATTCTGACAAGGGTTGACATGGTATTTTCTTTGGGACTTGTATTAATATTGCAGAGCTACTGGGAAGATAATTATAGAGGAATGTTTTTGCTTCTATCACTTGTCTTAATCAAAACCATATTTTCTCTGGCAACAATTTTGTGCTGTATGTTGCTGCAACTTGGGTGCATGATATGTAAAAAGAAAAAAAGTACCGGTATATGTGTCACATCATAACAACCTTTTAAAGGGTTTTGCTTTAAAATTTTAACTGCCAATAGTGACATGTTGAGCATGCAAGCAGACTTTTAAGTTAATAACCAATATTAATGATGTTATTTCCCACATTGCTTTCTCTGCAGATGCCCAGTAATAGATAAATCTAGATTTGGGGGACAGCAAATTGTACATTGTAGATTTTTCTAATTTATTTTTCTCCTCCTTCAAGCATTTCATGTGCAGAAGAATGAAAATTACCAAGAGCCAAGTGCAGTTCCATTGCAAATAATCAAAAGTGAAATACCAGAAGAGGCACCTGCAAATAAGTGGGAAAGAAGGAAACATGAAAAAAAACAATCTTACCATTGCAGAGAAAAATCCATTCTTGAATGTGCAGAAATGGATCACTTCCTGACCCAACATGATTCCAAAGAAAACAGTACAGCAAATTGTCAAGGAAGCAGAAAAAGATTCAAAGCAAATTGCAACTTTAGTAACCACTGCAAAATTGAAAAGAGCTTCAGCAGTAATAATGTTGTTTCACATAAAATTATCCAGGCAAAGGAGAAGCCCTACAAAGGTGTAGACGGTGTAAAGAGGATTGGGTGGAAAGGTAATCTCACTTCCCATAAAAGGATCCATACAGGGGAAAAGCCCTATAAGTGCATGATCTGTAGAAAACGATTCCATGTAAAGAGTTCCTTTACTGCTCATAAAAGGATCCACGCAGGAGAAAAACCCTATCAATACATGGAATGTAGAAAGAGGTTCAGGAACAGAGAGTGGCTGAAATCCCATAAAATGATCCGCCCCCAGGAAAAACCTTATAAATGTGTAGACTGTGGGAAAAAATTCAGTGTAAAGTGTTCCCTTACTTCTCATAAAAGGATCCATACTGGAGAAAAACCCTTTAAATGCCTGGAGTGTGGAAAGAGCTTCAGACAAAGTGGTGACCTTGCGTCCCATAAAAGGATACATACAGGAGAGAAACCCTATAAATGCATCGAGTGTGGAAAGAGCTTCAGTATGAATTGTTCTCTTACTTCTCATAAACGGATCCACACAGGAGAGAAACCCTTTAAATGCATAGAATGTGGGAAGAGCTTTTGTCAAAGCAGTACGCTGGCTTCCCATAAAAGGCTCCACACAGGGGAAAAACCCTATACATGCATGGAGTGTGGAAAGAGCTTCAGGAACAGCAGTTATCTAAACTCTCATAAAAGGATTCACACAGGAGAGAAACCCTTTAAATGCCCAGAATGTGGAAAGAGTTTCAGTATAAAAAGTTACCTTACTTCTCATAAAAGGATCCATACAAACGAGAAACCATTTAAATGCATAGACTGTGGGAAGGGCTTTTGTCAAAGCAGTACGCTTGCTTCTCATAAGCGGGTTCATACAGGAGAGAAACCCTATAAATGCACAGAATGTGGAAAGAGTTTCAGGAACAGCAGTTACCTGAACTCCCATAAGAGGATCCACACAGGTGAGAAACCCTATAAATGCCTAGAGTGTGGGAAGAGCTTCAACCAAAGCAGTCAGCTTATTTCCCATAACAGGATCCATACAGGGGAAAAACCTTATAAGTGCACAGACTGTGGAAAGACCTTTATTGTTTGTGGCCAGCTGACTTATCATAAAAGGTCCCACACAGGAGAGAAACCCTATAAATGCCTAGAATGTGGAAAGGGCTTCTGTTACAGCCGTTCCCTTATTTCTCATAAGAGGGTCCACACTGGGGAGAAATCATATGTATGCAATGAATGTGGAAAGTGTTTGAGTACAAGCAGCTCCCTTACTTACCACATTAGTACACACACACGGAAGAAATTGTATCAGTGCACAGAATGTGGGAAGAATTTCAGGTTGAAAACTCACTTTACATGTCATAAGAGGATCCACACGGCGAAGAAATCTTAGGAATGTATGGAATAGTAATAGCACTTGGACTCGTATATAGTGGCACACAATGCTTTATAGCACTTTCTGGGCAGTTTACAATGTTAGCATATTGCCTCGACAATCTGGCTCCTCATTTTACTGATTTTGGAAGGCTGAGTCAACCTTGAACCCATCAGGCTTGAACTGCAGGCTCTGCGCAGAGTTAGCTTGCAATGTGGAAAGACTTTTCGTGAAATGTGGACCCTTCTTATGAAAGAATTGAGAGGGGGAAAAATACCCATGCATGGTGTTTGGAAAGCAATCAACTGATTTCCCATAATACGATCCACATCAGAGAAATGCCTTTAGGGACCAAAGTGTCCTTAATTTCAATAAAAGAATCTACTGTGATATGAAACGATATAAAGATATGGAATGCAAAAATAAGTTCAGTAAGGTCTGTGGAAAGAGATTGAGGCGAACCGTCTTCCTTTTTTCAGAAGATTGCCGTAGGAGAACCTGAATAAATGTAATGATTTTGGGAAGAGCTCCCAGGATAGATTTCTTAATTCCAGAAGTATTATTTAGTTAGGTCTGATTCTAGAAAATCTGTTACTAAATTGTCCTGCTCTTTCATCTAAAAAATCTCAAATGCTATATCTGGTCAAACAGCTTTAGATAGAAGTAACGTGAGACGAGTCTGGGATCAGACTCCAAGTTTCGTGGAGAAGTGGTATATGTAAATTAAGATGGGAAAACATATTTTAGCTCTAGTATTGAAAATATTAGGATTTAAACACTAGTAAAGTATTTAAGCTATTGGTTGCTTTTTTAAATATATAATTTGATTTCCATAAGTTGTTTATCTGAGACAATCTTCCAAATGTTTACTTGTACATGCCTGCTTAGTTGAGTATTTCTCTGGTGCAAATATCATCCCGCTGAAAGCAAAAGAGGAGTCAGTGAGTTTATGATTGTAACTGTTGCCTCTTTAATAATGGTTTTACTGATCCAACAGTGTTTCTAGTGAGCAAAAAAATAAAAATATAAATTTAAAAAAAGGGTGTTCAATCAAACTATTTTTTTTATGTCCTCTTTTCTCTAAATTTCCCTCCTGAGTCCCTCGGGAGTAGGGCGGTATATAAATCTAATAAAATAAATAAATATAAATAAATAAATAAATAAATAAATAAATAAATAAATAAATAAATGATATTTTGTTTATGATCAAGATATAGCATTCAACTACAAGGGATTTTTCCCCCTACGTTGTATTGTCAACCCAATGCATTTCTCATGGCTTTCAGTGGCACGGTATTAGTTAAAGCAAGACACCTGAATTTGTGATATCAAGGTGATTAGAAAGCTTGATCCTGTTGACATTTTAGGGAATCGTGGCATCGCAAATTTGGGAAAGCTGCTCTTATTGGAATGATTGTGATTTTGCATTTTTTGCTTTAACAAAACTTTCAGTATATCCTTATTAAGTATATTTCTCATCTTTGATTGAAATGGATGTATTTGTGCTACAGCTTCCAAAAAAGCCAACACTGTTCTGGGCTGCATAAACAGGGATAGAATCAAGTTCATGTGAAGTGTTAATACCGCTTTATAATGCCTTGATAAGGCCAGAATTGGAATATTGCATCCAGTTTTGGTCACCACGATGTAAAAAAAGATCTCTGCACTAAGTGCAGAGAAGAGCACCAAAGATGATTAGGGAACTGGGGGCTAAAATATATAAACAATGGTTGCTGGAATTGGGTACGTCTAGTTTAATGAAAAAAAGGACTAGGGGTGACATATATCCAATATCTCGGGCTGTCACAAAGAAGAGGGAGTCAAGCTATTCTCCAAAGCACCTGAAGGTAGGACAAGAAGCAATGGATGGAAACTAATCAAGGAGCGAAGCAACCTAGAAGTAAGGAGAAATTTCCTGACAGAACAATTAATCAGTGGAACAACTTGCCGCCAGAAGTTATGAATGCTCCAACACTGGAAGTTTTTAAGAAGAGATTGGAAAAACATTTGCCTGAAATGGTATAGGGTTTCCTGCATGAGCAGCGAGTTAGACTTGAAGACCTTCCAACTCTGTTAATCTATTCTATTTGAAAATATCACAAAAATTCCACAAAACAGGCGGTACTTCGTTCCCTTGGTTGGATGTCACAGTGGTATGGGATTTTTTTTCACAGGGTCTTTGTAGTGCTTGAATGGTTGATGGCTCTTCCCAGACTCCAATACATATAGAGCAGCTGGCATGGTATATCACGTTTGTTCATTTTTATAATGTAAAATTTTTATAATATCTCCTACTCTTCTCGTACACCCAAACTCACACCAGAGTGAATGGTGAATGTGGGCATGGTCACTCCATCTAAGGTTACTTCCCAGCATGTTCACAGGTTACAATAGCCTTAATGAAAAACATTTATACCTTCTGATGAAAAAGTTGCAGTTGTGAATGTTAAATAATAAATTCAATGATAAAAAGTTGCAATAGGCAAGTAGATGTTGCAGAGCTACCTTCTTTATATGTCAATTTCTCTTAAATTGTTCCAGTCATCTGAAAACTGATTTTCCTCACACAAGTTAATTAGATGTACTTCTCCACCTAGCCAGCTATTAAACCATTTCACTTTCCCCATAAAAAGAAAAAAATCGTATTTTGAAAGGTCTGGGGGGTCCACACTCACCTTTTGAAGAAATTTGGGTCGAGGACCTTATTGGCAACACACAAATGGGCATGCAGAAATCTACTGAAAGGAATGCGTCTATGGAGATTCTCCGTCATCCAGGTCATAGTTGTCCCAAAGGTGCTTTTCCAAAGGCAACTGGACTTCCTTGGATTTTTCTTTGAAAACATTTTGCTTCTCATCCAAGAAACTTCTTCAGTTCTGAAGAAAGGAAAGAAATTGAAAGAAACGTTTACTTAAACGCATCCCATGAGGAAAAGCAGCTGCAGGCAAAGGGACACCCTGAGATGAATATGTGAATGACCTTGGGGAAGGAGGGGAAGAGATGCTGATTAGGAAATCCATCAGAAAAGAGGCAGGGACAGTCAGAGGAAGAAACTTAGGAAACCCTAATGCAGAGGCATCAAACTCGGATTTCATTGAGGGCCGCATCAGGGTTGTGTTTGACCTCGGGGCGGGGGGGGGGGGGGGCGAGGCCCAAGTGCTCTGCCAGCAAAAATGGGCTCCTGAGGTCCATTTTCGACCTCCTCCTGCGACGGCCTCCTGTAACCCTCTGCCAGTGAAAACAGAGATCAGGAGAGTTGCAGATGGCCCTCCTGAACTTCCGTTTTTGCTGGCAGAGGCACTGCAGGCCAGTCCGCTGTTTCTAGGGCGGTCCCACCAGCTAGCTCTAAGCACCCATGGACCGGATCCAGCCCCCAGGCCTTGAGTTTGACACCCCTGCCCTAATGGATAAATCGGAAGTGGTGGGCAGGAAGTTTGTCCTTTCAGACAGGTGAGATTCTGATAATGTTTCCTTACAATAAAGTAGATTTATCTCGTTTAGTATTTCCTACCTGGTTTATCCAGGAAGGCTGACATGAGGGGGCCTTCAGAGGAGGTGTCAAAGATGTTTTTTTCAAAACTTTATTT
Organism: Ptyas mucosa; assembly: GCA_012654045.1. Taxonomy (NCBI): domain Eukaryota; kingdom Metazoa; phylum Chordata; class Lepidosauria; order Squamata; family Colubridae; genus Ptyas; species Ptyas mucosa. Next base: position 36,525 of record WNWU01000232.1, read on the forward strand.
TTCATTGAAGATGTTTTGCTTTTCATCCAAGAAGCTTCTTTGGAATTGAAGAAGCGAAACATCTTCAAGGAAAAACAACAGAAGTCCAGTTGCCTTTTGAGAAAGCACTTTTGGGACAACCATGACCTGGATGACTGAGATTCTCCCTAGACCTTCAGAGAGGTATATATCCAATCTGTCTATCTACCCTGTCTTTCTCACCGCACAGTGATCGGGCATCGTCACTCATTTTTTTTCTAATTTGCAGCTTACTTGGAGAGTTCTGGGTGGGGACCCCCCCTCTTCCTACAGTGATAGCCCCTCAACGAAGCCAAGGCTGAGAGAGGAACCAGGCAAAGGGAGTTCTCACAGCCAAAGAGAGGTAGAGCCAGTCCAGGCCAATCCTTTCACTTCTGCGACATGGAGGAAGAGGTGAGGCTAAAACCTTGAAAGGACCACTGAAGCCAGCAATCATGCCAGACAGACTGCCAAGAGGTCCCAATGCAGGGGTGAAGCCCCTCATTCAATTCTGGAGCCAACCAGAAGTCCAGTTCCCCCCACCATAGTTTCACTATGTTTCACCTAGTGCGGTGTCATTTTTCCTCCACCTATCCTAACTGAAAGCTCTATCAATTGTGGAGTTGAGAGGCGACAGGGAGCCGCAGCAGACGGATGAAAGAGCCACATGTGGCTCCAGAGCTGCAGATTGCCGACCCCTGCCCTATACCATTTCAGACAAATGGTAACTTGTCTTACCAAAATGGTAAGTTTCAGACTAATATTATTAATTAGTATTACTAGGGTATGAACAATACCCTAGAATTATCCAACCCTTTTGTGCAACGTCTCTCCTCTCCGCAAAGGCTTCCCTCCCACCAAGAATTGGTGCCGTCAGAAATGCCAGTCTCAAAAAACCAGGGTGGAAGGGTCCGCAGATCAGCCCTGCGCAGGGATTGGCCAGGACGGCCTTTTCAAAGTCGCCCATGCCCCGCCTTTAAAAGCTCAGGTTGTTGTGCCCGGAGGTGCCGGTAGGAGGCGCTCACTCACTTTACTGCGCCCTGCTCCGCCCCGTCTGCTTGGCTGGGCAGGAGAGGCTGTGAGTTTTGTCGTGGGAATTTCGGGTTAGGGGGAGATCGGGGCGAGGAGGAGGGGGACCCCCGCGACCCGAAGGGTGAGAAATTGCCCCCCTGTTCCAATAGGGGGCGGCTTATGTCAGGGAAGAAGAGAAAGTGCGGTTCTCCCAAATAGTGAGAGGGAGGGAACCCCGGATTTCCCGAAAGGGCTTGCTGGACTCCAAAGCCAAAAGGACGGAGAAGGGAGACCCTTCCCCATCTTCCTCCATCTGTGCATGCAAGAGATGTAACACTGGGGTGGGGAAGAAGGAGGGGTCGGGTGGGGTCGGAGTAAAGGGATTATGTGCTCAAACCAGGTTTATTATTATTATTAGGTTTATTATATATTATTATATTAGGTTTATTATTGTGCATAAACCAGGTTTGCTTTTCAAGATTTCTAACAAGCAAGAAAGGATCCGGGAAGTGGACTTTCCTGCCTGGTGCTTTCCCCCCTCTGCAAACGGTCCCTTTTAAAGCTTTTTTGAGGAGGGGGATTGGAAAGGACCAATTCTGTGCCTCAAATTGCTGGTGAGGATGTAAAGCTCCCATTATTTTTCCTGCTGTTAGTAGAGCTCAGCTGCAGAAGACACCCCCCCCCAAATGAGGGTTGGTATCGAAGGGGGAGGAGGGGATAAGCCACAGGAACAGATGTCACTGAGCCTGAAACCTTTGAATTTTGTCCCCCTTCAGACCGTTACTTTATCCTGAATTTGAATATCACAGTTTCTGAATGAGAACCCTCCGTAATTCCTGAAGTTTCTTTTCTTTTTTTACCTCAGATGTAAATGCTGAAGGCTCCTTGGGAGCTGAATGTCTTGAAAATCTTCTCCAGCATCAGATCCCAAGACTGAAAACAGATTGGGGGGAAAAAAACCTTTGGAGACTCGGGAAATCCACAGGGCCCTTCTGGATCCCTGTCGGAGAAGAAGCCGGAAATGGATGCAACCTACCCAGCCTGGAAAAGAGTGGGAAGAGGCCCTGTTGCTGCTCAGCTTGGGAACTGTGGGGAGGTCTGGGCAGGACCAGGCCAGAAGATCCTGGAGGAAGCCCTCAGTTCTGAGATCCAGCATTGGCGCTTCAGGAACAGCCCCTTTCAGGAGGCTGAAGGACCACGAGAGCTTTGCAGCCGCCTTCACCGCTTTTGCTGGGGATGGTTGCAGCCAGAAAAGCACACCAAGGCTCAGATGTTGGACCGGGTGATCTTGGAGCAGTTTCTGGCCGTCCTGCCCAGGGAAATGCAGTGCTGGGTGCGGGAATGCCGAGCGGAGACCAGTTGCCAGGCGGTGGCCCTGGCTGAAGGCTTCTTGCTGAGTCAAGAGGAGGAGCAGGAAGGGTATCAGGTGGGAGATACCCCCCTTGAGAAATATGACAGGATTTTAATGTACTTGAAATCTTAAATGTCTCCCTAAGAATTTTGGGTATTGATAATGCAATGAGATGGTTAGAGAACCTTATAAGTGACATTGCTCCTGCGTTCTTCCAAACAACATATTTGGAGAAATTCTTCCATCATCCTCTTCCATTTCAAATTATGGACACAAAAGGTCTAACAACATTGTGGGCAGAAAATGAAATTCCAGCTCTTAACTTTGTTTCTTTGTTTATACTTAAGGTTCTGAGGTCTTTCCTGGAGATTGGCATCAACTGTCCTGAAGAAAAAGTGGATCCTGCAAATCCCTCTCACAGTCCATGTTTCAGAAGGATTTCCAAGGAGGAAGGTCAATTCCAGGACACCTCAGTAGGTAAGGAAAGATCCTTCTATATAATTGGAAGTTTTCCGCGGAGATTCTGTTTATTCTCCATTTTCTTTATCTTTTCGTGTGTAGTCATTGGACTTTCTAGAAGGTGACCCAGCAACAAATACTTAACTTTTCTTCTTCATACTTGGCTTAGAGCTAGTGGTGACATGATAGCAATGTTCCAATATTTAAGGGACTACCACGAGGGGGTCAACCTACTTTCCAAAGTACCTGAAGGCAGGATAAAAAGCAATGGATGGAAACTGATCAAGGAGAGAACCATCCTAGAAGTAAGGAGGACTTTCCTGACAATTAGAACAATTAATCAGTGGAATGGCTTACCTCCAGAAGTTGTGGGTGCTCCATCACTGGAAGTTTTCAAGAAAAGATTGGACAGCCATTCATCTGAAAGGATATAGGGTCTCCCCTTCGTACAGGAACACGGACTAGAAGACCTCCAAGGTTCCTTTCAATTTTGTGGGATTTTAGAATAACAAAGGAAATCTTTCCTTTCACTCCACTTACTACCTTCCCTTGATCCCCACTTGCAGAAAACTGAGCCTACTAGGGATTTCCTGGGTTTCAATCTGTCTCATCTATCCTGAGATTCTTCTCTTTATTCTCAGAGATAAGAACAACCTTTGGTCTTATCTCTGGCTCCTCTTCTGGCTTATCTATCAAGGAGCCTTGGTGGTGCAGCGGACTAAGTGCTGTTATGTAGCACTTAGCTGCCAGCTGCCTGCAATTAGTGCGAGTTCAAATCTCACTAGGCTCAAGGTTGAGTCAGCCTTCCATCCTTTCGAGGTAGGTAAATTGAGGAACCAGACTGTTGGGGGCAATAAACTGACTTTGTAAAAACACCACTTATGGGGGGGCCAAAAGCCCTAATGAGCAGGTATATACAAAAGAATGAAGGCTATTACTATAGTGCATTGTAAGCTGCCCTGAGTCTTCGGAGAAGGGCGGCATATAAATTGAAATAATAAATAAATAAATAAATAAATACATTTTTGATAGGTGATTTTGAGTAAATTCTCATACATATCCCTGCTGGATTATCTCCAACACCACCTCTCTTTTCCTTCCTTCCTTCCTTCCTTCTTTTTCTTCTCTTCTTTCATTCTTGGGTCCAAAGGAGGAGCCAATGAAAGGCCACTGAAGACTGAGATTAGGATAGAGAAATGGGGGTGTCCTCCACAAGACAGGAAGAAGTCATGCCTTCAGACTATAAAATGTGGAATTAATCCCTTTCTTGCTTCCATCCTGTCTTTCTCCTTCCCAGGGAACAAAATGGAGTCACCGTTGTTCATCGGTTCCTTTCCTTGTACTGGTGGAGCTGATGGATCTCCAGCTCAGGTAGGAAAGAAAAGATCTGGAGTTAATATTGGGGAGCAGTTAGAGATTGCTTTGGGGTCATTTGAGGTCTCAGTGTATGATACTGCTTATCACATAGATGCAGGAATTGGTTATGGCCAGTCTAGAGAAAACAAGGACTAGGGGTGACATGATAGCAGTATTCTAGTGTTTGAGGGGCTGTCACAAAGAAGAGAGTCAAGCTATTCTCCAAAGCACCAAAAGGCAAGACAAGAAACAACAGATGGAAACGAATCAAGGAGAGAAGCAACCTGGAATTAAGGAGAAATTTCCTGACAGAACAATTAATCAGTGGAACAGCTTTCCTCCAGAAGTTCTGAATGCTCCAACCCTGGAAGTTTTTAAGAAGAGATTTGTCTGAAATGGTATAGGGTTTCCTGCCTAAGCAGGGGGTTGGACTAGAAAACCTCCAAGGTCCTTTCCAACTATTCCATTTCATTCTGTGAGGACAATTAACCAGTGAAACAGTTTTATCTTCAGAAGTGGTAGGTGCTTCATCACTGGAGGTTTTTAAGAAAAGACTGGACAGTCACCTTCTGAAATGATATACAGTCTTCTGGTTGGATTAGAAGACCCCCAAAGTTCCTTCCAGTTCTAATGATTATTGATATACTCCTATTCCAGAGCATTGTGGGATGGGGAAATTAGGATTCAAATTAGTGGTCAGTCCAGGGGTGAAATGCTATCGGTACAGACTGGTTTGGGAGAACTGGTAGCGGAGATTGGGGCTGGTTCGCCAAACCAGTGGCAATCACTGGCTGGCCATGCCCCCGAACTGGTTCATGGCCCGCAGCCCTGCCATGCTTGCCTGCCTTCCACGCTGCCAAACTCATTGTTGGGAGCGTCAGCAATCTAAGGAAACATGTTCCAGCTCAAGATCAAACTCAAGGAGCCTGAGTGGCGTAGCAGGCTAATGCCTCCTATTAAGGCAGCATTTAACATCCAGCTGCCTGAAATTACTGTGAGTTCTAATCTCACCAGACTCAAGGTTGACTCAGCCTTCCATCCTTTCTAAGGTGGGTAAAATGAGGACCCGGTTTGTGGGGGCAATAAGCTGACTTTGTATAAATATACAAAAAGTATGAAGGCTATTGTAAGCCGCCCTGAGTCTCCAGAGAAGGACGGCATATAAATATAAATAAATAAATAAATAAAAAAGATCGACTTTAAGAGTGCCAAGAAGCCAACAGCAAAAGTAATGGCAGCGGGGCGACAGGCATGTGTGTGTGTCCTCCACGGTCCTCCTCTCCCTGATGACAGTCAGGGCTTCACCACCTCCTCTTTTCCTCAGAGGGGCGGTGTTTGCCTCCAAGTCCTTGTGGAGGGACACACACACACATACGCCCGTCGCCCCCGCTGCCACTACTTTTGCTGTCGGCTTCTCGGTGCTTTTAAAGTCGAACTTGAAGAGCTGGAACACATTTTTTTAGATTGCCACCAAACTCATTGTTGGGCGTGTCAGCGATCTAAGGAAATGTCTTCCAGCTCTTAAAGATCGACTTTAAGAGCGCCGAGAAGCCAACAGCAAAAGTAGCGGTGGCGAGGACGTGTGATGTGTCCCTCCGGGGTCCTCTCCTGGGTGACAGAGCTTCGCCACCACCTCTTTTCCTCACACACATACACACACGCCCCTGTTGCACTGCGGCTGCACAGGAGAACTCTCCGGCGTGGGGCAGTTCCGGGATGGCAGCAGAGTCCGAGCAAGCTCTGCCCCCACCGCCACCTCTGCTGCCTGCCTTCGCCAGGCCTGGCAGCGCCACCACAGAACCCACAGCGCTTTCCCTTTGTCCTGGGCGGGGTGCGGGTGGATACAGCCCCAGCCAAAGCCACCCTGGAGAGCGATCACCACGCCTCCACAGCAACAGGCACGCCGGGGCCGCCTTGCCCGCCTTCATCACTTCCGTGCGCTGTGCATGGAAGGCGCTGTCACCGCCGCTCTTGCTACCCTCCCATCCTGTCTGGCTGCAGAGTGCAGATGTCCGCCTGCCCGAAGCAACCCTGCCGCCTTCGCTTTTGTTTCACGGTGGGAGAAGGAAGAAAGCGAAAGGTGGCGGCATTTTGCTTTCTTCCTTTCCTACCGCAAAACGAAAATGAACGGTGGCGGGGTTGCTTCTGGCAGGCAGACGTCTGCACTCTGCAGTCAGGCGGGATGGGAGGATAGTGAGAGCGCCGGCGACGGCTCCTTCCACATGCAGCGCATGGAGGCAACGAAGGCAGGCAAGGTGGCCCTGGTGTGCCTGTTGCTGCGGAAGCGCAGCGATCGCTAGGCCAGAGTGGCCTCGGCTGGGGCTGCATGTGCCCATGCTGCTGCCCAGGCGAAAGGGAAAGCGCCACTGGCTCCACAGTGGCGCTGCTGGGCCTGGTTTGCTCCCTGCACGGGGGACTATTGCCCTGCCGGCAGCTTCTGCCCCTCACAAATGCACCGCAGCTGAGCCTCTGCACCTCATGAATGCACCACAGCTGAGCCTCCTTCCCCCAGAGCGCTGGGCTCTGTGGGCTGCATTCCCGAAGAGGCGCCGGCAGGCAGGTGGCTGGGTGGAAATCTAGTGAGCTGCTTTGGAGCCCCAAGCCCTGCGGAGCCAGCACGGGAGGATTTAATTGAGAAACAGTTCCGCACATAACCTGGTGCCACAAAGGATTTTAAAAGGAACAACCAACACCAACACTGGACCCAGAAACAAAGTAACACTCATTTCATCCAGAAATGCTTGTGCCACTGCATTCTGCACCACTTGCAGCTTCCGAATAATCTTCAAGGGTAGCTTCAAATAGAGCATATTGCAGTAGTCCATCTAGGAAATGATCAGGGCATGAGTAACTGAAAGGAGGGCTTCTTGGTCCAGGAAGAGGCATAACGTGCACATCCGAAGTTGAGAAAACACCCTCCTAGCCATGACTGCCACCTGCATGAGTCAGGAGGATCCCCAGATTACACACTAGGTCCTTCTCAGGCAGTGCAAGCCCATCCAAGCCAAAGATGTTGAACCCCCATATTGGAGGACCCTCCTATCCACAGTCACTCATCTTAACAGGTTTAGTTGTAGCCTGTTGTCCCCCGTTCAGACTCCCACAGCCTCCAAGCGTTATGAGAGCACATTCACAGCATCACTTTCACCCAGGACAGAGATGGTACACTTGGGTATTGTCTGCATACTGATGATACCTCATCCCATAGCTACAGATGATCTCACCCAGCAGCTTCATAGAGATGCAAAAAAGAAAAAGAAAAGAACAGGGAGCATTGAGCCCTGCAGCACCTTACAAACCAGGATCATAGTCTGGACTTCTGTTGATTGGGATCGATCCCCAGAGGAAGAAGGTAAAGCAGCACAAAACTGTGCCACTCATTCCCAGCTCCTGAAGTCAACTCAAAAGGGTACTGTGGTTGATGGTATCAAACGCTGCTGAGAGGTCAAGATGGCTCCATCCCACTCCTGCCAGAGATCATCCAGAAGCATAACTAATATTGGTTCTGATTCTGTTCCTTTCTCATTTAGGATCCTGTGTCCTTTGAGGAGGTGGCTGTTAATTTCACCAGTGAAGAGTGGTTGCTGCTTGATCCCAGCCAGAAAGCTCTTTATCAAGAAATCATGTTCGAAACGTCAAGGATGGTGGCCTCTTTAGGTAAAGGTTCCTCTGGAGGACAATTTAAGTCACATTGAAGAGTCACTAGATGGCTTATTTACATATTAGGAAATAATGTTAAAATGAGTTCTTTTTTTATCTTATATTAAATATATTTGGGCCAAATTTGTTTAATATGTTTTAAATTGTTTTTAAATTTTATATTGTATATGTTTTATCTTTGGCTGTTCACCGCCCTAAGTCCTTCGGGAGTAGGGCAGTATATAAATCCAATTAAACCTTAAACCTTAATTTCTCCACCTCCACGGTCTTCTAAGTACCACAGTTTCAGTTAGAAGAAAGGGATTAGTTTCATGACCAGTTCGTCTAGAAAGGATTGATATGCAGTCTTGGGATGTTCCTTGGGCTCTGTGTCAATACTACAGAGATGCTTCATCATCATCATCATCATCATGGAGGGAATGTTTTTGCTTATTTCACATGCCCTAATCAGCACCATATTTCCTCTTAAAATGATATTGCGATAAGGTGTATATTGTGGCACTGATAAAACTTAGGTACCTCACATCTGACAAAGGTGCGTGCTCCACATCATGGTATTAAGATCTGAGCTGCAGAGCATTGCATTGGCTGTTGTTATCATGTTGTTTTAAATTGTTGTAAACCATCCAGAATTACATGAGATAAGCACTCATGTCAACCTTTTGAATTAATAAATAATATTCATGTTCTCATGTAGCCTGCGGCTCCCCTGCAATTGCCAAAGAATAGATACAGGCTAGCTAGATCACGGGTGTCAAACTCGACACATCAGATTGCCGTCATTGACATTTCACGACATTTTCCCCCTTCGCGGAGCTGGGGTGGGCATGGCCTGTGTGTGATGCAACCGGCCTGCAGGCAGCTAGTTTGACACCCCTGAGCTAGAGACTTTCATGGGGAAAGCAAGTGGTATGTTAAAGACTTTTCTGATTTCTTTTTTTTTTCCCCTCAAGCAGTTGATGATCTGGATACTGAAAATTACCAAGAGCCAGGTGTGGTGCCGTCACAAATAATCAAAATTGAAATACAAGGAGACACAATTGCAGATAAGTGTGAAAAAGGAAGAAATGAGGAAAACCAATCTTACAATTGGAGAGAAAAATCCATTATTGAATGCACAGAAATGGATAACTTCCTGACCCAACAGGATTGTAAAGAAAGCAGAATGGGAAAGTGTCAAGGAAGCAATGAAATACTTCAAGCAAAACTCAACTTCAGTAACCAGTGCAAAACTGGAAAGAGTTTCAGCAATAATAGTAACATTATTCCCCATAAAATGATCCATACAAGGGAGAAGCCCTATAAATGTGTGGACTGTGGAAAGAGTTTTAGGTGGAGAGGTAATCTAACCACCCATATAAAGATCCATTCACGGGAAAAACCCTATAAATGCACAGACTGTGGAAAAAGCTTCAGCATGAACAGTTCCCTTACTTCTCATAAAAGGATCCATACAGGAGAGAAACCGTTTCAATGCACAGTGTGTGGAAAGAGCTTCAGTTTGAACAGGTGCCTTGTTTCTCATAAAAGGATCCATTTAGGATTGAAACTTTACATGTGCAATCAATGTGGGAAAAGTTTTATTTTAAGCAGTTCCCTTACTAATCACATTGGTACCCATACCAGAGAGAAACTATATCACTGTACTGACTGTGGGAAAAGCTTCAGGTGGAAAAGTCACCTTACTTCCCATGAAAGGATGCATACAGGGGAAAAACCATATGAATGCAAGGACTGTGGAAAAAGCTTCAGTATGAACAGTTCTCTAACTTCTCATAAAAAGATCCATACAGGAGAGAAGCCCTATCAATGCATATTATGCGGGAAGAGCTTCAGGTTGAAAGGTCATCTTACTTCCCATAAAAGGATGCACACAGGGGAAAAACCATATCAGTGCATGGACTGTGGAAAGAGCTTCAGTATGAGTAGTTCTCTTACTTCTCATAAAAGGATCCATACAGGAGAAAAACCTTACCAATGCTTGGAATGTGGGAAGAGCTTCAGCAAAAGCAGTATTCTTAATTCCCATAAAAGGATCCACACAGGAGAAAAACCCTATAAATGCCTGGATTGTGGAAAGAGCTTCAACAATAGGAATCACCTGACCTCTCATAAAAGGGTCCACACAGGAGAGAAACCCTTTAAGTGCACAGAGTGTGGAAAGAGCTTCAGTTATAGTGATTCCCTTACTTCTCATAAAAGGATCCATACAGGAGAGAAACCCTACAAGTGCATGGAGTGTGGAAAATCCTTTATTCAGAGCAGTCACCTTACTTCCCATAACAGGATGCACACTGGGGAGAAACCATATAAATGCATGGAGTGTGGAAGGAGCTTCAGCAGCAGCAGTTCCCTTATTTGCCATAAAAGGATCCATTCAGGGTTGAAACCTTATATATGCAAGGAATGTGGGAAGAGTTTTATTTCAAGCAGCTCCCTTACTAATCACATTAGTATCCACATAGCTGAGAAACTCTATCAATGTACAGAGTGCGTGAAAAGCTTCAGGTGGAAAAGTCAACTTATTTCCCATAAGAGAATACATACAGGGGAAAAACCCTATCAGTGCATGGATTGTGGAAAAAGTTTCAGTCTGAACAGTTCCCTTACTTCTCATAAAAGGATCCATACAGGAGAGAAACCGTATAAATGCATAGAGTGTGGGAAGAGCTTCAGCAAAAGCTGTAACCTTACTTCCCATATAAGGATCCACACAGGAGAGAAACCCTATCAGTGTACAGAGTGTGGAAAAAGCTTCAGTTTGAACAGTTCTCTTACTTCTCATAAAAGGATCCATACAGGAGAGAAAAAAGTATACATTAATGATGTGTGGAAAGAACTTAATGTGGAACAATCAACTTATTTCCCATAAAAGGTCCCATATGGGGAAGATGCCTTTAGGGATTGAAGTGTCCTTAATTCCTGTGAAATAATCCATTGTGATATCAAACATGTACTGTACAGTAAAGACATGGAATGCAAAGAACTTCAATCAAGATTTTTGAACTGATTTTTCTTAAAAGGCACCATTTGAGGGAAATACAATGTAAGCAAAGTGTGTGAAGTGCTTCAAAGGTTTTTTTTTTTAATTGTTCCTTTGAGGTAGTTCTTTCGCAGGATTTTTGGCAAAGTTTTTGGAAGTGGTTTGCCATTGTCATCATCATAGGGCTGAGAGAGTGATTAGCCTAAGGTCCCCCAGCTGGCTTTGTGCCTAAGAAAATTCTCTTAGCTCCTGTGAAAAGATCCACATAGGAGAAATCCAGAAATGTGTGTCTGGAAGAGAGCTTGTAGAGTAGCAGTCTTACTTTCCATGAAAGGATAAACTATATAAATGTAAGAAATTTAGTAAGAATTTCAGTACAAGGTGCTCTTATTTCCCAGAAAAAGTTTCATGCAAGAGACAGTACAGTATGAATGTATGAAATACATAGAAAATCACCCTGTTGATCTGTCTTACTTCCCAGAAAAAGATCCACTTTAAGGATTCAGGAGTACAAGGATCCTGTGAAAAGAGATTGAGGTAGTCTTTCTTCGTTTGGGGGATCACCACAGGAAAAACTGAATAAATGTATGGGTTATGGAAAGAGCTGCCAGGATATCTGTCTTAATTCCAGAGGTATTACCTCCTAGTTAGGTCTGGCTCATGAGAATCTGTTATTAAAATGTCCCATTCATTACACCAAAATCTCTGCCTGGTCATATAGGTTTATCTAGGCAGAAGCAACATCTGAACCAAGTCTGGGATCAGGCTCCAGGCTTTGTGGAGAGCTGTGCAAGCAAAGCAGGGGAAAACTTTGTGCATTTTAGCTATAACTAGTGAAAATACCTGCTTTCCTTAAACACGTAATGAAGTATTAAAGCTTGGTTTTAAAATCAGTGAAAATCTCTGCCAAATGTTTATGACTGTTTAGCATAGATCTCTGGGTGCAAAATCACATTAATCCTGCTGAAAACAGATGAGCAGTTTATAATTGGAGCTGTGGCCTCTTTACTTGGAAAATGGTTTATTAATTCCACAGTGTTGTAGGAGCAATATTTTTAAATAAAGGAGCAAGTTCAACTGAATTGTTTGTTTGTCTTCAGTTCTGAGCAAGGCAACCAGAACAATATTTTCTAGTCTTCTATCATGAAGAAATAACATTCAGTTGAAAGGGAACTCTTCATGGATTCATTTGGTGTTATATTCCAGAACTACTATGTTTCTCAAGGGTTTTGATGTCACTTTAGTGCCTCTATATTAGTTAAGGCAGATTTCGGAATTTGTGATATCAAGATGATCAGAAAGGTCAATCCTATTTGAAGTTTGAGAGGGCCAGGCCATTACAAATTTGAGAAGCCTTGTCTGACATGATTTTGACTCAGTGCTTTTAATCTTAATGTAGCTTTTTTAAAAAAATGTTTCTGTATATCCTGAGTATTGACTATATTCCTCTTTTGAAGGGTTAATATAGTAAATTATTTGGAACAGTTGTGCAGTGTAAATGTTGTGAATGTAATATACACCGAACGAAGCTAAAAGAAAAAATGTTTAATATGTTCCAAAGGTGTTTTTTCAGGAGGCAACTGGAAGGATTTATATTCTTTGCAAACAGGTAATTGGCATACTTTTAGAGGGTCTCATCCAGGAACGTCTTCATAGAAAAAAGAAAGGCCAGTTGCCTCCTGAAAAAGTACCTTTCAGACAACCATGACCTTAACAGATTAACAGAGTTGGAAGGGACCTTATAGGTCATCTAGCCCACCCCCCCCCCCCACAAGCAGGAGACCCTATACCATTTCTGACAAATGGCAGTCCAATCTTTTTTTGAAAGTCTCAAGTGATGAAGCTCCCACAACTTCCGAAGTCAAGCTGTTCCATTGGTTGTGGTGTTTTCAATTGTGGTTTCCGGTGCTGCTGGAGGCTGGCTGAAGGCTTCATGCTCAGCCAGATAGAGAAACGTTGGGAGGGTAGCTGGTGAGTCCTTTTGCAGTCCACAAGTTCTGCAGGTAATTTTCTTTTCACCCAGAGCTAAAAGTGAGGCTGTTTTCCAAAGCTGTGTGTCACTGCTGGGATGCAGAACAGAAATCTAAGGATGGTTTGACATTTGATTTTTATGCTGTGACCTCAAGTGCCCTAAGCAACCAGATGCAGATTTTGTCCAAGCCAATATTTCCTTAACGGGGTCCTTTTCCAATGATGGGTACTACCCCAGGAGACTCCCCTGATACCATAAAGCATGATGAGGAAGTCTAAAAAATAATAAAGATAGGCAATCAGAATAGAACTGGAAGGGACCTTCAAGGTCTTCTAGTCCAACCCCCTGCTCAAGTTCCTATTACCCTTTCAGATAGGTGGCTGTCCGGTTTTTTCTTAAAAACCTCCAGTGATGAAGCACCCACAACTTCTGGTGACAAGATGTTCCATTGGTTAATTGTCATCACTATTAAGAAGTTTCTCCTTAATCCCAGATTGCTTCTCTCCTTCATTAGTTTCCTTTTATTGTTTCTTGCCTTGCCTTCCGATGCTTTGGAAAATAAGTTGAGCCCTTCTTCTTGGTATTTGAGCCCCTCAAATACTGGAATTCTGCTATCATGTCACCCCTAATTCTTCTTTTCTGTAGACTAGCCAAAGCCCTCAGGAAGAAGTCTCGCGACCCAGTTGAGGAGAATCTTGAGTGCGTTTTCCCGCCCAAACCTGACAGGCACTTCTCTCCTGCCATTGGCTCACCAGGCTCACGTGATCCGGCGATCTCCGCCTCCTTTCCCCAGCGGGTTTAATAATAAAGACCTGTCAAAGCCCCCAGGGAGAGAAAACGGGAGAGTCGCCCCCAACAGAGAAGTGGCTGAGGCAACCCAGCGATTCTTTTCCCACCCAAACCTAACAGGCGCTTAATATCTGCATTAAACTTTTCAGATATGTTAGCACAGAGCATGATGAAGTATAATAATAATAATAATTAAAAAAAAACCCTCCCCCCAACCCCAGGGAGACGAGGGAGAGCCGCCTCCAGCACAGAAACGTCTGAGGAGATTCAGCGATTCTCTTTTTCCCGCCCAAACCTGACAGACCCTTCTCTCCCGCCATTGTCTCGCCAAGCTCACATGACCCGACGAGCTCTCCTCCCTTCGCTCCCCCGCCCCCGCGGATTTCCTCCTACCGGCGCCAAGGAGGGAAGGGTAGCTACGCTCTCATACGGGGCGACTGAGCATGCGCGCCTCCTAGCTGAACACCTGGCCTCGGTGAGACCCCGCGCGCCCTCACTCGCTCGCTCGCTGCAACTGTTGCTTCATCTTGGCAGGAAGGGCGCGGAGCCCTCCTTCTAGGAAGGAGATGAGGGGGACGTGCAATGGGCTCATTCGGGGGCAGTCACTCCAGTGATGTGGAGGGAAGAGTTTGGCTTCCCTTTGCATGCGCGTGACTTTGCATGCATGAAGACCCCAAACTTGAGCAGGAAGGAAAAGCCCAGGCTCGCCAGGAGGGAAGGGATCTGGGGAATATTGGAATAGGAATAATGGATGGGAACTGATCAAGGAGAGATTCAACCTGGAAATAAGGAGGCATTTTCTGACAGAACAATCAACCAATCGAACAGAAGTTGCCTTCGGAAGTTGTGGAAGCTTCATCACTGGAAGCGTTCAAGAAGAGACTGGACTGCCATCTGTCGGATATGGTGTAGGGCAGGGTTGTCAAACTATTTCATTGAGGGTTGCATCAGGGTTGTGTTTGACCTCCGGTGACGTGGTGGTCATGGTCATGGTGGGTGTTTGACAGTTTTTATTTCTAAATTTATACCACATTGCTTAATAGTAAATTGTTTTTCCGGGTAGAATAATAATAAAAGTTCCAGGCAACTAATAATAAAAATACAATAGTATAAATAACATGATAATACAAGATCTAACAGCAGAGGTAAATTTCCAGGATAGTAAATAGAAATGCCTGTCAATTATACATTGTTGTTTGTAGATTAAATGGACCTACAGTATGTAAAATCTGGCATTAAACTGTAGTATTAACATAGGATGTTGCTTGTTTTCTATCCGGATCAGGCAGTTACTTGAGGCCACATAATTGTAATCCAGTTCTACTGCAGCACTCTGCTGGCCAAAAACATGTCTCACGAAGGCCCCTGCATGGCCCATTTTTGGCCTCCCCGGCCTCCAGTAGCACTCTGCTGGCCAAAAATGGGCTACGTGGAAGCCTAATGAGGACTGTGACCTGTTTTGGCCAGCAGAGGCACTGCGGATTGGTCCTTTGATATTTCCAGCCCGGCCCCATGGGCCAGATTTAAGTAACCTGCAGGCTAGATCTGGCCCGCGGGCCTTGAGTTTGACACCCCTGGTGTATGGTCGTCTGCTTGAATGGCAGGGGGGGTTGGACTAGATGACCTACAAGGGCCCTTCCAACTGTTAATCTGTTAGAAATCTGCTGGGGCAGCCTTTAACACACAAACATACACACACACATTTCCTAGGAAAAAGTCTTGGGAGGAGACAGGGACAGTTTTGCATTTGCAAACATAAGCAGAATAACAGATTTGTAATGGACGGTTTTCTACTCCAAACCCTTGCTCCAGTAAGATACCCTCTACCATTCTCAAGAAATGTTGTCCAATGTCTTCTTAAAAATTTCCAGTCCTGGAGCACCCACAATTTCTGGTGGCACGCCATTCCGCTGATTAATTGTTCTCCCTGTCAGGAAATTCCTCCTTAGTTCTAAGTTGGTTCTCTCCTTGATTAGTTTCCACCCGTTGCTTCTCCTGTTGTCCTTAAAGCACCCCCCCTTCCTGCTCACGACTGTGGCAACATGAGGGGCGGAGGAAGCCTGAGGAGCATGTATAAACCAGGTTTGCTTCCCAGCATTTGTAACAAAAAGCAATCTGGGAAAGCAGTTATCCTGACTTTGCACCTCCACCCTCTGCAAATGGTGCCATTTCAAGCTTTTTTGGAGGTGGGGGTGTCCAATTTTTTCCCTCAAGTGTAATTACTGCTACGGTTGGAAAGATCCTCTGCCCCAGGTTTTTTTTGCCACCAGTGAGGTTGAGCTGCATCTCTGCGGAAGACCCTCCTCAAAATGAAATACAAGAAGGAGGGACAGACATTACACTGAGCCTGAAACATCCCTTGATTTTTCCATCCTCCAAACTGTTACTTTGCCCAGATTTAGATTCAAGAATCACAGTTTCTGATTGAGAACAATCTCTGTAGTTCCTGAAGTTTCTTTTCTTTTCCTCCTCAGATATAAATGCTGGAGGCTGCTTGAGTAATGAATGGCTTGAAAATGTTTTCGGGGGCTTTCTGGGCAACTCCTTCAGATTCCAGGACTGAAAAAACCTTTGGAGACCTAGGAGATCCACAGGGCCCTTCTGGATTCCTGTCAGAGAAGACACCAGAAATGGATGCAAACAAGCCAGCCTGGAAGGAAGTGGGAAAAGGCTCTGTTTCTGTTCAGGCTGGGAGCTGTGGGGAGGTCTGGTCAGGTCCCAGGCAGAAGATCCCAGAAGAGGAAGAGGAAGCCCTCATTTTTGAGAACCAGCATTGGTATTTCAGGAATAGCTCCTTTCAGGAGGCTGAGAGTCCACGAGAGCTTTGCAGCCGCCTTCATCACTTTTGCTGTGGTTGGTTGCAGCCCGAGAAGTACACCAAGGCTCAGATGTTGGATGAGGTGATCTTGGAGCAGTTTCTGTCAGATCTAAGTCAGTCACCAGGACCAGAGATTTATTCCTCCAAGCTTTCAGACTCGTGCTGGAGCCCATCTTCAGGGAACTTTTCTCTCTCCAGAATGTGCACTGGATAGAACAGTCCAGTGCAAATATTCTGGAGAATGAGGTGTTCTCTGAGGATGGGCTCCAGCACGAGTTCGAGAGCTTGGAACAATAAATTCCGGTTCCTGTGACTGACTCAGATTGGATCCTGCAACGTTATCCTGGGATACATATATTTGCCTTCATTCTATCAAATCTGATCACAGGGATTCTTCCTTGTTCAGGGTCCTGTGTCCTTCGAGGCGGTGGCCGTTGAATTCACCAGTGAAGAGTGGTTGCTGTTGGATCCCAGCCAAAAAGCCCTGCACCAAGAAGTCCTGTTGGAAATGTCTAGCATTGTGGCCTCTTTAAGTAAGGGTTCCTCTGGAGAAAAATTCAAAGAATGAGGAGTCAACAGACAGCTTATATACAGTTTAGGAGATACGTGCAGATTTTGCTAGTGATTTCTTATCTTTTCTCTTTTTATCTTATATTAATTCCAGTTCTCCACAGTGTTCTAAGTACTACAGTTTCATTTAGAATCGGCCTGATAAGGGTCTTGAAAGGTTTGATATGCAGCCTTGAGATGCTGTTTGGATCCTGTGTCAATACAGAGCTGCTGGGAACAGTGGTTCTCAACCTTTTCTTCAGCATAGACCTCCCCCTTTAAAAATCTTTTGTAGCCATGAACCATGGCCACAGACTATGAAGACTTAACTCAAGATTTAAAGCATTAGACTGCATCAAACCTTTGTAGACCTCTTGTGATGACATTGAAGCTCCCCCCCCAGGTCCATGGACACAGGTTAAGAACCACTGTACTAGATGATCTGAAGACCTCCAGACATATAGATTCTATATTCTGATCAACACATTTTTCACACCATGATATTGCAATGATATATACGTTGTAGCATCAGTTGGAAGTAAAGTGCAGTACGTGACTCAAGTGTGTATACCTCGTCATGATGAAAAAAACTTTCACTCATTTTAAGGGCTAAAATTTTGGAGCTGTTTCAGAGCTTTGTGCCACCACAGTGCTGAGTTGCAGGGCAGAGATCAACAGATAGTTTGACATTTGACTTTCCTTCTGTGCTTTTGGCAGGCTCAGCTGACTATATAGAAATTTTGTCCAGGACACTAACTGGCCCCATTGCCGCTAAGCCGAGTCCATTTGAGTTCTCATCCTCTTCTTTCACAGAGCCAGATTCTGTTTGTTGCACTTTGGAAAGATCTCTTCCACCGTCTGCCAGGAGGGAGCTGAGAAAGGGGAGCCTCAACTGGGAACAAGAATTCACTCTCTTCCTTGTGGCCCAGTTGAGAGACCACCAGATCTTTTAGAATAGAATAGAGCTGGAAGGGACCTTGGAGGTCTTCTAATTCAGCCCCCTACTCAAGCAATAAAACCTATACCATCTCAGACAAGTGGCTGTCTAGTCTCTTCGTAAAAACCTCCAGTGATGGAATGCCCATGATTTCTGAAGGCAAGCTGTTCACTGGTTGTCATCACTGTTAAGAAGTTTTTTCTTAATGAGCCAAGGTGTTTCTCACATAGGGGACAAGCTTGGCTGGACCCAGGAAGGTTGCCAGGGGTTCCACACTTTGGCTTTTGGCCTCAAGCCCAGGCTGTTTGTGTGTGAGTCTGGGTGTGTGTGGGGTGTATTTGTGTGTGTGCGTGCGTGCGTTTGTGTGTGTGTGTGAGATGAACGCAATGAAATGCTTCAATAGGCCACATAAAAGGACAAATATTTGTGGTGACCAAGGACTCCAAGTCTCCTCTCCGACGGGATACGAATGAAAGGCCACCACGAGATCCAAGTTTCCCTCAGAGCCAGGAGGAAGATTCGCGAACCAGCGATTCCTTTTCCCGCCCAAACCTGACAGGAGCTTCTCTCCCGCCATTGGCTCGCCAAGCCCACGTGACCTGAAGGCTTCAAACCCCCCCTCTCCGTGTGTTTCCTCCTCCAGTAACTACAACAGGAGGGGCAGCCCCGCTCGCACGGAGGGCGGACTGAGCATGCGCGCCTCCTAATGTACCTCGCCGAATGCCTGGCCTCTCTAGGACTCTTCGCTCGCTCGCTCGCTGTAACTGTTTCGTTTTCGCGCCAGACACGTGCAGAACCACCTCGTGGGAACGGAGGCAAAGAGGGGGATGGAGGGGGTGAAATCCTAGTCAGTCCGGATTCCCTTTGCATGCAGGGGGGAACGAAGATTCCCAATTCGGCCAGGAAGGAAAAGTGGAAGCTTACCAGAAGGAAGGGGGTTCTGGGAGAGCATTTAGTACCCCCCTCCCCAATTTCCTGGGTAAAGCTTTGAGAGAAGACAGGGGCGGATTATAGTTGTTATTTTTGCATTACAAACTGAAGCAGGAACATTAAACGTTGTGCAGAAATTGGGGTGCATCACTTGTGGTCCCAAATGGGGGTTTAATCCCCTTCCTCCCCAAAAGGATGGAGACTTTTCAACAGCTGAAAAAGCGGGATACCCACCCAACCAACCACGAAGTGGCAGAGGGTGGACACCCTGGAATCAGTGGGGATTTAAAAAAAGTCAGGATGGAAAGCAGCCAAACCAGAGAAGGGAGAAGAAACCCCTTCATCTTCTCCACAGCATCTTCTCCATCATGTTATATGTTTGCGATCCCATTGCGAACCTGGAGTAAAGGTAAATAGAACCCACCCCTGATGTATGTATATAACCACATATATTATATGATATTATATTAAGTTCCAAATAGCGCAGTCTTGGAACATGCTGGAATTTCTAGCATGTATACACCATTGAAACAGCGATGTCTACGCTGGTTTGGGCATGTCGTGAGAATGGCTGATGGTCGGATTCCGAAAAATCTTCTATATTTATTTTATTTTATTTATTATACTTATATGCTGCCCTTCTCCTGAGGGACTCAGGGCAGCTTACCAAAATCAAGACAACGAAAACGGTAAAAAAAATAACTACACAGACAATCAATTTAAAATCCATCCAATTAAAAACCACCCATCAGATCAGCAAGTTTGTTGGAAAAGCCATGTCTTCAGCTCTCGGCAGAAAGAGCGGAAGTCGGGGGCCGTCCGGAGCTCCATGGGTAACCCATTCCAGGGGGTCGGTGCACCCACAGAATGCCCTCATCCTGGACGCCACCAGCCGACATTGTCTGGTCAATGGCACCTGGAGGATGGCAGTCCTATGTGAGCAGACAGGGCAGTGGGAGCCAGGCAGAAGGTGGTCCTGTAAATACCCCAGGTCCATGCCATGTAGGGCTTTATACGTAAGTACCAGCACGTTGAAGCGAATCCGAAGGACCACCGGTAACCAGTGCAGCTCGCGCAAGAGAGGTGTTGCACGGGAGTAGCGGGAGGCTCCCGTAACAACCCACGTGGGTGCATTCTGGACCAACTGGAGCCTTCGGGTACACCCCAAGGGCAGCCCCATGTAGAGGGCATTACAGTAGTCCAAACGAGAGATGACGAGAGCTTGGGTGACTGTGCGGAGGGCATCCCTGTCTAGGAAAGGACATAACTGCCGCACCAGGTGAACCTGTATGAAGAATTAGTGCAGGGAAAGTGCCTCAGAGGGAGACCACAGCTGCGATATAAGGATATCTGCAAGAGGGACCTAAAGACCCTGGGAATGGACATTAACAACTCTAGATATTAAAACCTTGACCTCCGATCGTTCCGCTTGGAGGCTAAAGGCGCAGCACGGCCTTCTCCAATTTGAAGAGACACTTGTTCGGCAGGCTGAGGCAAAGAGGCAGTCCCAGAACCAGGGAAATCTGGGGGCTGGGCAGGGGACAGAATGTATCTGCCCTCAGTGTGGAAGGGATGGCCACTCTCGAATTGTCCTTTTTAGTCACACTAGATGCTGTTTTAGTACCACTTTCCAGAGCACGATGCCATAGTCATTTGAGACTGAAGGATGCCAACGCAAAATTATACGACACAGAGAAACAACACAGTCTAGGTTAGGATGTATACATGAGGACAGGAGGAAGAAGGGATTCACCAAGACTTGAAGAGCCAACAGATGGGAGGCAGGGAAGTTTGTCCCAGTGCTCCAACCGCTGGGCTCCCAAAATGACGTTAATTTGACATCGTGCCCTAAATAGAGATTGGTTTGGATGGTTGCTAAGGTTCCCCGCCTCAATTGCGCTGTCAGATGCGGCCATTGTCCTCAGGCCCCACCAGGCGGCGCTCTCTCGCCGTTGAGTGCCACTGCGCATGCTCCGCCCCGAGTCCAGCTGGAGGGGGAGGACCGGCTGTGAGTTGCGCCCTGGAAAACGAGATGGGGAGGGGAAGGTTGGCAGGAGGGGATCCCTCGACCTAGAGCCTCCCTGGTGGGAAGGACAACTCCCCCTTCCAGGCCTAGGCAGAGCCTCCCCGGCCGGTCCTTGCAAGCAATGGGGGAAAATGCGGGTCCTTCCCCCCAAACACTCCATAGCCGGTTGCAAGAGGGAAAGACCCAGGGTCCCCCAAAAGGAATTGCCGGACTCAGAATCCCAAGGTTGGGAAGAGAGGGAGACACCACCCACCCACCCCGTAATCCTGCTCTTGGCTGTGCACATTTTGGGGGGAAGAGGAAGATGGATGGGCTACTCCCTGCCTTTGTTCCCACAGGGAGGATCACCTCGTGGTGCTTCCCCCCTTCCATAGCTATTAAGAATGCAGGAAGATGATGTCCCAAAGGTGCTTTTTTTTCTCTTTTTTTTCTTCAAAAGGCAACTGGACTTTCTGGTTTTTCTTTGAAGACATTTGGCTTCTGATCCAAGAGGCTTCTTCAGCTCTGACTGGATGGTGGGGAGCTGAAGAAGCTTCTTGGATGAGAAGCGAAACGTCTTGAAAAGCAAAAACAAGAAAGTCCAGTTGCCTCTTGGGGGGGAAAAAAGCACCTTTGGGACAACCATGACCTGGATGACTGAGAATCTCCGTAGACAAGCAGGAAGAGGATGAGGAAGACGAGTGGCTCCTTTGCTTTTCAAACTTCCAAGTGGAAAAGAGAAAAGAGTTGGGAGAGAGGACTCGGGGGCGGGGGGGGAGCCAAAAGAACCGTGTTCACATTTTGCAGAAACCAGGATCGCTTCCCAGCATTTCTACCCAAAAATCTGGGAAAGGAAAAGGACTTTCTGCCCTCTGCTAATGGTGTCATTTTAAGCTTCTAAGAAGGGTCCAATTTTAAACCTCAAATGTTGGCAGGGCTGGTAAGAATCCCCCCCCTCCAAGAATTTTTCTTCTGTCCCTGGAACTGAGCTGCACCTCTGCAGAAGGCCCTTCCCCCCAAATGAGGGAGGGCAAGAGATGATGGGAGGGGGGGAGGGAAAGAGGGTTCTGAAACCACACTGTTACTTTGCACTGATGTGTGTGCTGCCCAAATGTGTGTGATAACACAGGGTGCAGCTTGTGATTCAATGCATGTGGGACCAGTTATGTTGGCTTGTATGCGGTTTGGAGAGTTAGTGGATAAATGGGATCAATAAAGGAGAATATTTGTAGCTGTTAGTCCTAGCACTGAAGATGTTACCTAGTTAGGATAACGAAACGTCTGCAAGGAAACAAGCAAGCTCAGAGAGCACCAAGGACCCTCTTAAATGGGATCATCATGAGGTGTAGCAAAGATCTGGGTTTAGTTGTCATCATGGCCCACATGTGTCCAGGGTGACCATGAGACTGCTCAGGAGACAACACTGCCTGTGGCCCGAGCTGAAAACCTAGCCTGTAGCTTCACTTCCCATGTTGCCAGCTGCCTGAGACGGTCTTTCTTTTGGAAAGCCAGATGGTAGCAGCGACGTGGCAACATGGAACGGAGAGGAATGTATAAGAAAAAGCCAGAATTAATGGTACGGTATTAGAGAAGGGGAATAGTTATTTGCGTGTCAGTGAAACGGAGGGAAATCAAAAATGGGATGGATCTTTTGGAAGATGGCTGGATCTCCTGGAATGGAGTTGATCAGGAAGTGAAGGTTCAGCTTTGATTAGGAACAACTGGTGACGAGGGGTTGCATGTTTTGCTTCGGGGAATAGTGAAAATGGAAGAACCAGAGACAAATGGAAGGGAATGTTACTTTGACGGAAGCATCAAGAGCAAATCTTGAGGGGAAATGGATAGAGGAGAAAGAGTGAAAATGAAAATGTTGAATGGAAAAGTATTAGAACAGGAGGATTTCCAAGATTGGCGTGAAACATAGGTATCGAAGGGTGGACATATATTTATGAAATGTTATTTTATGTGGCTGCCTCTTGTCTGCAAATGACTCTAGGCAGATTTTTATTTAAAAAGTAAAAAAAAAAAAAAGAACCAGGAACATCCAGGATAAAAAAAATGTTACAGCTTGCTATAGTGATCAGTATCCAAGAAAAAAAGAAGAGAAAAAGAAGAGAAAGGCAGAGATGGTGGAAAGATTGGGCAAAACGGGTACAGGGTGTTATTGGAGAAATGTGAAAATATATGTCCCAAAGGAGTTTTTTTCAGGAGGCAACTGGGCTTTCTTGGTTTTGCTTTTGAAGACATTTCGCTTCTCATCCAAGAAGCTTCTTCAGCTCTGACAAGATGGTGGGGAATGGAAGGATTTATTTATATATTCCACACTATCCTGTCAGAGTTGAAGCAGCTTTTTGGATGAGAAGCAAAACATCTTCAAAAGCAAAAACAAGAACGTCCAGTTTTGTTTTTTTTTAAATTTGATTTATATGCCGCCCTTCTCCGGAGACTCAGGGCGGCCCACAATGCGCCAAGCAATAGCCTTCATACTTTTGTATATTTACAAAGTCAGCTTATTGCCCCCACAAACTGGGTCCTCAATTTACCTACCTTAGAAAGGATGGAAGGCTGAGTCAACCTTGAGCCTTGGTGAGATTCGAACCTGCAATAATTGCAGGCAGCTGATGTTAATAACAGGGCTTTAGACCACTGTACTATCCAGTTGCCTCCAGAAAAAAAAAACCTTTGGGACAACCATGACCTGGATGACTGAGAATCTCTACAGACTTTTATAGATTAGAATTCTTTATTTGCCAAGTGTGATTGGACACACAAGGATTTTGTCTCCAGTGCATAAGCTCTCAGTGTACATAAAAGATATAAGTGATAAATCATGATCATAGTCATCATAAATACATTCATCATGAATCATAAGATGCATCAGTGATACTAATAGGATACTAAATAAGCAATCAAAATCATACTAGGAAACTAAATAAATAAAACAATATAAATCATAAAGATACAAGCAACATTATAGTCATAAGTAGAAGTAATAGTAATACAGTAATACAATTTTAGTAAATAGTTTGACAGTGCTGTGGGAATGAATTGTTTAGCAGAGTAATGGCATGCGGGGGGAAAAAGTTGTTGTAGTTGTTCTGGTGTGCAGTGCTCTATAACGTCATTTTGAGGATAGAAGTTGAAACAATTTATTTTATGTGAGAATATAGTTGTGAGCAACTATGCAATTTAATTTAGTTTGTGCCCAAGATGGCCTCTCTGTGATACCCAGAGGATGCTGCTGTTATTCCTCTCTACAAAGGGAAAGTTAGCAGGTGTGCGTGTAAAATCTGCAGGGGGATTGGTTGGTTAAGTGTGTCTGGGGAGGAGTTTAGAATTATTCAGGTTGAAAGGATACAATAAGATAACAATCTGTTAAACAAACCATATTGTTTAACAGTCCTTAAACAATAAGGACTGTATAATTTTTTTCTCAGTAATCAAAGGAATATAAATAGCAATAGCACTTGTATACCGCTTTACAGTGCTTTAAAGCCCTCTCTAAGTGGTTTACACAGTCAGCATATAATTTGAGTTCTCATTTTACCGACTTCAGAAGGATGGAAGGCTGAGTCAACTTTGAGCCTGGTGAGATTTGAAGTGCCAAATTGCAGGCAGCCAGCAGTCAGCAGAAGTAGCCTGCAGTACTGCACTCTAACCACTGCGCCACCTTGGCTCATATCTGTGTTTTTTCTCTTCCTCCTTGGATATTTAAGGTAGAGTCACCTCGCCTGGCGATCAAAAGGACTCTCAGAGAGGGCTCAAAAGCTTGGTGAGACGTATCCAGGACCACCTCATGAATCCTCCTTTATGATTGAAAAGAATTTTATGGATCTACGAGATCTGTTGGCCCCCATTTGGACTTGTGTTGAAGAACAAAAAAAAAAATGGAGTCAAAACTCCGAGCAGCTGAGAAAGCTGAAAAAAGGAACCGTCGGGGAACCTGGGCACGAACCAGGCAGAAAACCCTGAAGGAGGAAGCCATCACTTCAGAGATCCAACGCTGGAGCTTCAGGAATGTCCATTACCAGGAAGCCAAAGGGCCACGAGAACTTTGCAGCCATCTCCATCGCCTTTGCCATCGGTGGCTGAAGCCAGAAAGACACACCAAGGCCCAGATGTTGGATCTGGTACTTCTGGAGCAGTTCCTGGCTATCCTGCCCCCAGAGATGGAGGGTTGGGTCCGGGAGTGTGGAGCAGAGACCAGCTCCCAGGCGGTGGCCCTGGCCGAAGGCTTCCTCCTGAGCCAGGCGGAGGAGCAGAAGGAGCAGGGAGAACAGCAGGTGAGAGACGCTTATTCTAAGACTTCTAAAGGGATATTAGGTAAGATAAACAATGTTTGAATTTTTAAAATATTTCTTAACTACAGTTTCCTGGGCTTAAAGACTGCAAATTGTGGGCAGAGAGGGAAACTCTTTCTTTGTGTGTCGTTCCCTTCATTCCTCTCCTTTTTATTGCCTGGAGTTACAGATTCTGGAGATGATCACTGAACATCCCGTGAGAAGGAAAGGCCTGTCCGATCCCACTCCGGAACTCCTTCCCATGGTCACCTTCCAGAAGGACCAAAGTTGGGACACCTCTTGTGGTAAGGGAGGGGTTCCTTCCAAGCCACATAAAGTTTCCCAGGGAGTCCATAGGTCTCCCTTCTTTGGTGGATCCTTTTGGGTGCGGTATCTCCCCACATTTTACTAGTTTTGCTTCCGCCATTTTTTTCTTTATCTTTAGGGAACAAAATGATGTCGCTGGTCTTTGTAGGGGCATCTCCTTTTTCTGCTGGCGCTGAGAGAGCAGCTGGATCTCCAGCTCAGGTAGCAGCTTAATTCTTATCTTCCAGCCTGTCAGTGGCTCTGACCAAAGGATGTTCCCCAGGAAACCAGGGAGAAGCTGAAAGTAGGGTGTTTTGTAGCAGCCAGAGCGATCCTGGGATGGGCTCTCCAAAACTGTCATGAAGGTGTTGTGTTGACCCTGGGGACCGGTGCCATAGGCCATAGGGCTGAAATGTCAGACAGGAAGGACCTCCCCACCCCCTGCCTGCAACCACCATGAAAAACTGGAGCCAGTGATGGTTTGAGTGTCCAGAACCCATCTGCCAGTGGATCTAGAAGTAAACTGAGGTTACTTTCACCACATGGTCCTGAAATTCCTGCCGGAAACAATCAAGTTGATAATAAGTCTGCTGTTAATTATTCTTGCAAAAATGTTGCCTTGTTTAATTCATTTCAAAGGTCCATTTTTTAGGGTTTGTGAACAAATAGACCTTTTTCTGTTAATTGGGAGTATAGGTTTCCTGTTTCAGGGTCTTGTGTCCTTCGAGGAGGTGGCTGTGGATTTCTCTGAGGAGGAGTGGGCTCATCTGGATCCTCACCAAAAGGCTCTTCATGGAGAAGTCATGCTGGAAAACTCCAGGAATGTGGCCTCGCTGGGTAAGAGCTCTTGTGCACTATGTGTCAGGATTCCAAGTAATATACCTGTAGCAAACAGAAGTCAGAGGCAGGTAGATTCCTCAAAAAACAGTTTTATTGGGTATATCATTTTGGCATGGACTGGTGAAAACCGACTCTAAAAGTTCCTGTGGTTTTCACCTAAAAGTAAAAGTTTCAGCCTTTCCCCAAACAATCAGTCACATGGTCCAATCAAGATGCCATCCAGTTGCTTGGTAACTTCACTCCTCTTTTCTTCAGCCAGCTGTGGGAATGTCCTTGGTTCCCAGGAGAAAGTATTTTGTTTTGGCTACCAAACCCCAAATAGCTGTCTCTATTCTCCCCTCCCTATCCTTCAGTTCCACTGTGGCAACACGGAAGCCCCAAAGATGGCCTCAGCCAGGCCAACTTCAGAGTTGACACTATGAATTTAAGGGCTTGGATGATACAAACAGAAGCAAGAACCCAAATTATGGTTAGTCTCCTGTCTATATAAGAAGAAGGAAGGATGAAAAACTTAGCATGTTGTCTATTTCCTTTCGAAATACAAACCTCTAAAGAGTTTTAATCTGTCCGTATTTCTCTTTCCAAATTTTCCTTCTAAATTTGCTCTTCATAAATTGTTGGTGTATTAAAAACTCTAGTCTTTTAAAAATCTATTAAAGAATTAAAATAAGGAGTATTTTTAATATGGTACAGAAGGTTTTCTCTTGTCTGTCATCATCATCATCTTCTTTTAATGACCTCATAATCCCTTGTGGGGTGGAGTCTGGGCAACTGAATAGAGCTAGCAGAGCGTTTTAATGGCTGGGTGCCCTTCCTATCGCCAATGCGGAGTTTTTTTCAGCAGATATATTCTCATTGTGCCCAGAGAGAGAAATATCAACCTCTACCTAGGATCATACTCACAATCTCCTGATTGTGAGGTGAGAGCTCCACCTCTAGGCCACCGCGCCACTCAATACACGACTTAATTAAAAATATTTTATTTCTAAAAAGGCGAATCTGATGAATAATAATGAAAAAGTTTGAAATATTGCACAAAGTACCAAAACGTGACACAGAGACACAAAGAGAACATGCTGGTAGAAAAATGACTTGCTCAACACAGGGTTGTGACAAGCCTTCAATTTGTTAAAAAACCTGCAATATCTGCCAATTACAATAAAACAAAGCATGCCTGTATTGACTTTTATATGTTTTTCCTTTGCCTTTAAGTTCTGTTCTTTTCTCCTTGGCAACAGTCTTTTTCTCACCACTTTAGCTTGTTCTTTTTTCCCCCAAAGGAACTCAGAGGACTTTTCCCCGTACTCCACGGAAACGAACAGCCACAGGAGGCAAGCCGTATAAATGCTTGGAATGCGGGAAGATCTTCAGCAAGAGCAGCAATCTGACTTCTCACAAAAGAATCCACACGGGGGAGAAGCCGTATACATGCCTGGACTGCGGAAAGAGCTTCAGTCGGAGCAGTAGCTTTTCGGCACATAAAAGGATCCACACCGGAGAGAAACCGTATGAATGCCCGGAGTGCGGCAAGCGATTCAGTGAGAGCAGTCATCTCATCGCACATAAAAGGATCCACACGGGAGAAAAACCATACGAGTGCATCGAATGCGGGAAGAGCTTCAGTCAGAGCAGTAGCTTCGCTGCACATAGGAGGATACACACGGGGGAGAAACCCTACAAATGTATGGAGTGCGGGAAGAGCTTCAATACTAGTACGCACCTGACATCTCACAAAAGGATCCACACAGGAGAAAAACCCTACAAATGCATGGAGTGCGGGAAGAGCTTCAGCGAAAATGGGGCTCTGACGTCGCACAAGAGGATCCACACAGGGGAGAAACCGTACAAATGCACGGAGTGCGGAAAGTGCTTCAGTCAGAGCAGTTCCTTTACGCTCCATAAAAAGAGGCATAAAGGAGAGACGCCGTATATCTGCATCAAGTGGTGAAAAAAAAGTTCCAGTCTGCAGCTCCTTTCTTTCCCATAAAAGGGTCCACAAAGGATTAGAAATGGTTTGAATGCATGGAGTTGGGAAAACTGGATCAGTCTTTTTACAACACATCTAGCAACCTCATAGATAACCCTATCTATGGGTTATCTATGGGTTATACGAGCGATAATCGGGGTGCAGTAAAGCCGAAGTACAAAAAAAAATGGGCGGGATCAAGTGAAATAAACTAAATTTGACATTCTGTCTACGGCAAGGGTGTTAAACTCACAGCCTGCAGGCCAGATGCACTGGCCACGCCCACTCCCAGTTTAGCAAAGGGGAAAAAATTTGCGATACATCACGTGACGTCAACGTGTCATCATGAGTTTGACACCCCTGGTCTATGGACATTCTCAGTCATCCAGGTCATGATTGTCTCCAAGGTGCTTTTTCAAGAGGCAACTGGACTTTCTGGTTTTTCTTTGAAGATGTTTCGCTTCTCATCCAAGAAGCTTCTTCAACTCCGACTTGATGGTGGGGAATGGAAGGATTTATACTCCTTGCAGACAGCTAGTCATTTGCATCCTTTTAGAGAGTCGTTGAGGTCATCTTTATCTGTGTCTTCAGGGTCATCTGGGTGACGTAAATGGGTGTGGAGCCTTCTTGGAAGTGCTGAAAGGACTGTGTTGTAGACAGGAGATAGATGAAAAATTGAAAACTGAACAGCCCTCTCTCAACAGCTGTCTGTAAGGAGTATAAATCCTTCCATTCCCCACTATCCAGTCAGAGCTGAAGAAGCTTCTCGGATGAGAAGTGAAACATCTTCAAAAGAAAAACCAGAAAGTCCAGTTGCCTCTTGAAAAAGTACCTTTGGGATAAATGTGACATTATTTCTTTTGTTAAATTCGATCAAGATCTAGTTAAATTTATTTAAAAATTGCTAGTATGATTACTCTCAAGTCACGTACTTACCTATTTCCCTCTCTGGACGCACCAAATTAAAATCTGGTGGCAGCATTTGGAGGAAATTTGGGGGTGATGGGCATTTTGTGGGCCATGTGGCCTGAGACTCTGATCCTTTACTCAGATATAACAATATAGAAAGTTGAAAACATCACTGAAGGCATAGAAAATCCACTCAGGGAAGCAGTTTTTTAAATTCTTAGTGCATTATCTGATTGAGACTTCAGCCAAGGATGCAATTCAGGTTTAGAGCTTCCAGAATAATTTATAAATATATAGGGAGTCCTTGACTTATGACTAATTGCTTAGTGACTATTCACAGTTGCAACAAACCCTCCAAGACCTTTGACACCTGAAGTTCTGACATCAGCCCCTCGAGTCACATGACTACGTTTTATTTTGCACTTGGCAACAGACTGGCATTTAAACTGGTTACTTCTGGTTTTGGGCAAAAAAACCCAGTCAATCGCAAACACTGGTTGACTTTACAGCCACTGTGTTCATGTAATGACTGCTGCAAAAATGTTATAAAATGGATCTGGTTGTGCTGTAGGAGCTTTTGTGGTTTATGGCCGTAATTGCCAGACTCAATTATGGTCATAAGTCAAGGACTACCTATACTCTTGATTTGTGCCATAGCTCCAGGGGTGAAATCCAGCAGGTTCTGACCGGTTCTGGAGAACCGGTAGTGGAAATTTTTAGTAGTTCGGAGAATCGGCAAATGCCACCTCTGGCTGGTCCCAGAGTGGGGTGGGAATGGAGATTTTGCAATATCCTTCCCCTGCCACGCCCACCACGCCATGCCACACCCATAGAACCGGTAGTAAAAAAAAATTGAATTTATTTATTGGTTCGATTTATTGGTTCAATTTATATGCCATCCTTCTCCAGAGACTCAGGGCGGCTTACAATGCATTAAGCAACAGCCTTCATACTTTTATATATACCTGCTTAGTAGGGCTTTCGCCCCACCTAAGCGGTGTTCTTTTTTTTTAATACAAAGTCAGTTTATTGCTCCCACAATCTGGGTCCTTCACCACTGCATAGCTCTGAATGCTTTTTGCATAGATCAGTAATGATTAACTGTCATGGCTCTTTGGACCTCCAGACCATAGAGACAGGTGGCATGAGTGACGGCAAAAAGAAATGACTTCTAAGCCATGTAACATCACATATCTTGTTGGAGGTCTTGCAACTATGACTGTTCAAGAGAATAAAACCCTGGAAGTTACAGAGATGCTCTTGGAGTGGAATGGGAGAGAATGAGAGATTAAAAATATTCCTCAAGTTTCAACGGTTCATTCAAAGTTATAGTGGCACTGAAAAAAGTGACTTATGACTGTTTTCACATTTTTCACATTTACAACTGTTGCAGGATCCCTGTGGTCATGTGATCAAAATCCAGATAGACAACTTACTCATATTTATGACAGTTGCAGTGTCCCAGCCTTCTGACAGGCAGTCCATAGGGCAGCCAGATTCACTTAACACAGGTCTTACTAACTTAACAGCAATGATTCACTTAATAATTATGGCAAGAAAGATGGTAAAATGGGACAAAGCTCACTTAACAACCGTTTCATGTAGCAAGATAAATTTTGGCCTCTGTTGTAAGTTGAGGCCTACTTGTACTAGGTTTCTACGGCCATCAAGGATACAAAGGAAAACAGTAAAGATTTGGGGGATGTATAAAAACCAAAATCGTGGAATAAAGACAAGCAAAGCATGAAGGAAGCCATTCTATGAAAAGTTTGGTAGCGATCCAAAAAAGAGAATGCATTGAGGAGGGAAAGAGCTAACTAAAGGTTGAAAGTTAGTGAAAAAGGCTAAACAAATCCAAAAATTAGCTTTTTCAGATCTTTTCACAAGAAAATAAGGGAGGAGTATATTAACAGTTGAAAGAAATTGACAAAAGACCAACAGATAAAAGACAAAGCAACCTAAACGTACGATTCCCGCTTTTCAAAGAAGGAAGGAGAGGATTCCAGGAGCTAAAAACAAATCCGCCTTAAGATGTCTAGGATAAGTAAAGAGCAAAAATCAAGCAATAAGCATCTTGAAGACCAGGAAGTGATTTCTGGCAGAGTTATTTTTTAAAAAAACAACTACTGTGCAACTAAAGCTGTGCAGTGAGAAACTGCAACTTAGCTGAATTGAAATTGCCCACGCATATCAACAACTGAATGACTTAGAAAATGCCCGTACGGTATATGGAGGAAAAACAAGAATTGGTAAAAGTAAGAAAATACAGGCATGAGAAAAAATAAAACTTAACAGCATATCTGAGTCATCAAAACTATAGATCTATATTCGCATTGATGTTTTGAAGATTCGAAAGCAGATTGTAAAAGATTGATCTTTGAATACTCTGAAAAAAGAGGTTATTAGAAGTTTACTAGCATGGATTTGTCAGAAACACATGTTTCCTGACCAGCCTTCCCTCAAATTTGGATTGGGTAACTTCTTTAATAGACTGTGGGACTGATTTAGATGTAATATAACTTCGTTTCTGCAAGGCACTTGACAGAGTAGCCAGTGACATTCTGAGTAGTAAGTTAATTTAGTGTGGTAGGAATGGCATGACAATTAAGTGGAGTGGACGCATAATGACGCAAAGGTTTTATTCAGAACATGCTCAAATGTTATTCTTCATCGAACTGGAGGAAGGTAATAAATGGGATACTACAATGTGGCACTGGAGTTTTGTTTAATAATTTCAACGTTAATTCAATCAAAGATTAAGAGGAATTGTTTATTGAATTTTCAAACTCTCTGCCACAAACCTGATGGGATTCCATAAGAGACAAAAGAACCCCAAAAATGTACGTTAGGGCAGCCCTACAACAAAGGAAAAAGTCCTTTGGATGGGAGACCACCAGGAAAGCCCAAATCTCAACTAAACGGGGAAGATCCTGAAAGCTACTTCGGTGTGGTTATTGGCCCCCTGGCAACCAAGCTTCTAAGGTAGAGTAGAAAGGATGGGAGGGCATTAGGGCTTATTTTAAGACACACTCCTGTTTATGATCTGGGAGACTCATCTCTGCCTCTTGATCAGGAAATCCTGGAATTAAATAATGAAATGCCATTTGAAAAAGTTTGAAAACCTCTATGTCCCAAAGATGCTTTTTCAAGAAGCAACTGGACTTTCTGTTTTTTCTTTTGAAGATGTTTCACTTCTCCCAGAAGCTTCTTCAACTCTGAAGATTCCATTCCCCACCATCCAATCGGAGCCGAAGAAGCTTCTGGGAGGAGAAGCGAAACGTCTTTAAAAGAAAAATCAAGAAAGTCCAGTTGCCTCTTGAAAAAGCACCTTGGGACAACTATGATCTGGATGACTGAGAATCTCTATAGACCTCTAGTATAAATGATGATTTATTCTCAATCCTCCAGGTCCTGGTTGTCCCAATGGTGCTTTCCCCCCAACCAAAAAAGCAACTGAACTTTCCTGATCTTTTCTTTGACAACGTTTTGCTTCTCATCCAAGAAGCTGCTTCTGTTCAGAACTGAAAAAGGTGCTTTTCCCCCCTGAAAAGTTGCCGTGGGGGGGGGGGGGAAGCATCTCAGAGACAATCAGAAGCTTCCCCATTATCCGTGCCCTCTGTTAGAATTAACAAGAAGTCTCCTAAATGCGTAAGGGAATAAATTGGTTCCCAGAAGAAATACAGGTAATTCTTGAGTTATGATGGCCATTGGGACTGGAATTTCCATCGCTAAGCAATGCGGGATTAAAGCCATGTCTTCACATGACCACATAGCTTAGCGGTAGCAATGCCTGTAATCCTGGCTGCTGTTGGAATCGCAGGATGGCATGGGTCATTTGGGGGGGGCAAAGGGAGGTGGTCCTGCAGATAGGCACTACGGCAGGGGTGTTAAACTCAAGGCCTGGGGGCTGGATCCGGCTCGCGGGGTGCTTAGATCTGGCCTGGGGGGGGGGGCTGCCCTAAAAATAGTGAACGACTGGCCTGTGGTGCCTCTGCCAGCGAAAACGGAGCTCTGTTTTGACTTTCAGAGGGTTGGAGGAGGCTGTCGCAGCTGAAAACAGCTTCGGAGCCTGTTTTCTCTGGCAGAGCTCTTGGGCCGTCACAAGCACACCCCCCCCCAACATGAGTGATGTTGAGCTGGCCCCGCCCACTCTGGCCCGAGGTCAATCACAACCCTGATGCGACCCTCAATGAAATCGAGTTTGACACCCACTGCCCTACGGCATGCTGGTTACGAAATTCCAGGAATTGAAAATCCACGCAACCCAAGGTTAGTGAGGTTAATGAGAAAAACTGTTCTAAATTGTTTAAGATTGCTTCCCCCCAACACCAACCCTTGGCTTTTGTACTTCAGAGCCCACCAGAACTGGGAAAAAGTCCTTTGGATGGGAGACCACCAGGAAAGCCCAAATCTCAACTAAATGGGGAAGATCCTGAACGCCACTTGGGTGTGGCTGTTGGTTCCCTGGCAACCAAGCTTGACTTTTAATAAAGCACGATCCCCTTTTCCCACGTTTTTTCCCCCCCTGCATCAAGCATTAGGGATGATGGCCTGTCTATTTCTGCAGCTCTTCCCCCTCACTCTTATCTCCAGGTGGCAAATATCCAGAGGGAGAGCAAAGCACAAATGGTTGGGCATCGTTTGCCACCTTTCTAGAGCTCGCCCTGTTTTTTTGCAGCCCGGATAATGGTCTCCCCACATCTTCCCTCTCCCACTGGCACTTCCAACAGGTGGCCGAGGAGGCCCCAGAGAGCCCTGGCTGAGCTGGCAGGGACTGCAGAAAATAGCTGCTAGGCCCCCCATGCAAAAAAACCCCAGGAGAACAGACAAACCACCCCTTCAGAAGGAGACTGCATGTGCTGAATAATTTGACAGCAGCTGCAGAAATAGAGGTTCAATACGGGGGAATTGGAATTAGAATCAGAATTGAGCTGGAAGGGACCTGGGAGGTCTTTCTAGTCCAGCCCCCTGCTCAAACAGGAGATCCTACACCATTTCAGACAAGTGACTGTCTAGTCTCTTCTTAAAATCATCTAGCGATGGAGCACCCACAACTTCTGGTGGCAAGTAGTTCCACTGGTTCATTGTTCTCGCTTGTTAGGAAGTTTCTCCTTAATTACAGGGTTGCTTCTCCCCTGGATTAGTTTCCATCCTTTGTTTCTTGTCCTGCCCTCTGGTGCTTTGGAAAATAAGTTGAGCCCTTCTCTGTGGCAACCTCTCAAATACTGGAATTGTGAATTCTCCAACACTAGAAATTTTTAAGAGATTGGACAACCATTTGTCTGAAATGGTAGGGTTTCCTTCCTGAGCAGGGGGTTGGACTAGCAGACATCCAAGCAATGCTGTTGTTTTGTTCTGTTCTGTTCTGTTCTGTTCTGTTCTGTTCTGTTCTCCTCTTCTATTCTATTCTATTCTATTCTATTCTATTCTATTCCATTCCATTCCATTCCATTCCATTCCATTCTAATTTTCTGGTCTGGTCCGGTCCAGTCCAGATACTGGAATACTACATGTCACCCCTACTCCTTCTTAGACTGACCAAACCCAAAACTTTGCACTTTTCCCCAAGTTTCAACGTATATTTTGTAATGATTGCAGTATTCCAGGTTGCAGTATTCCAGGTGTGTATTCCAGGTCTTATTACTAAGGCTTTACAAAGCTTAGGCAAGAGCTGCTGTTGCAACCCTGCCTGACTCCGGAGCCTTTAAAAAGCCCCCCACCCCTCATTTTTCGATATTTTCCCAGGCAGCCTCCCTTTCCCTTTTCTTTGGCACTTCAGCTTCTCCAGCATTTTTCTTGAGGAGGGGAGTGGGATAAGGGGGTCAGGGAGAGCTAGAAAAGAGGTCCCCATGGAAAAATGAGAAGATGCAAGATGAAGTTATTAAGAAAATCATGGAATGTGCTGAAACGAGCAAATTGACGTTTAAAATTAAGAGAACAAGAAGATAAACAATATTATAAGATAATGGGATTTATTTTATCAATGGCTAGACAAGAAAGCATGGAAATGAAATATGAAACATGAAGTGAATGTTATCAATATAATATCTGAAAATAATTTTTTTGAAGCGGCAAAGCCATAGTTAAATAAACTATAAACGAGGATGTTTATTTTGTTTAACAATATGAGAAATTGGATAATTAGTAAACTCTGAATAGAGGGATAAAGCACAAAAGATGGGTAATCGACCGACACACTGTTTGCAATTGTAATGGATGATGGATTTATGTTTTATGTTTTGTTTAAAAAAAATTTAAAAATTCAAAAAGGAAAAAGAAAAGAGGTCCACAGATCCCACTGCATCTCTCAGCATGCGGGCTCAAAGGCAAATTGCAGAGCCGGTCACAGGTTCGATTACCGAAACGAACATCTCCCCCCCATCCCCGATTTTGGGGGGTGGGGGGGGAGAAAGAGTTAAAAGCGATGGGCTGCAATCCCCGCCCGCAATCCTAGGGAAGGGTCACGTGGTCCGCGAAGGGTCCCCTCCCACTCCTGTCTGGGGAAGTGTGGGGAGGGGCAGCGGCGGCGTTTGCAACCTCTCGCAGGGTGGGTTGCAGAGCCGGCCGTTCGCTCAACCCTTGCCCGTAACAGCTGGGCAAAAAAGCTTTGACATCGCCTCGGGAAGGAAGCCGGGCAACAAGAAGCCGCCGCCGAAATTGCTGCCACCGGGCTCGCAAGAAGCGCGGAGGCCCCACGGTACGAAGGCCCGGGGGCGCCGCGTTGCAGAAGGGCACGGCTCGGAGTGGCGCTACTCTGCCCGACCATCAGAGGGCGCCGCCGATCCGGTTAAGGTTTTATATCTATGTATATAGGCGATTGTCTGGACTCCCAGCGGTTTCTCTAGCTTCCTTGCGCTCCTTAGCGGTCATCCGCGGTATTGAAGTGCGACATTGGTGCGGGATGTCGGTGCCTGCTAAAGCCCAACCCCAGGCTGGTCCAAAGGTAGAATAGAATAGAACAACAGAGTTGAAAGGAGCCTTGGAGCAGTGGTGAAATCTATATTTTTTTAATACCGGTTCTGCGGGTGTGGCTTGGTGGGCGTGGCAGGAAAAGGATACTGCAAAATCCCCATTCCCTGCCCACTCCTGAGGGAAGGATACTGTAAAATCCCTATTCCCTTTCCACTCTGGGGCCAGCCAGAGGTGGTATTTGCCGGTTCTCCAAACTACTCAAAATTTCCGCTACCAGTTCTCTGAACTGCTCAAAATTTCCGCTACTGGTTCTCCAGAACCTGTCAGAACCTGCTGGATTTCACCCCAGCCTTGGAGGTCTTCTAGTCCAACCCCCTGCTCAGGCAGAAAACCCTAT
>WNWU01000232.1:73051-89630 GCA_012654045.1 Ptyas mucosa
GGAGCAGTGGTGAAATCTATATTTTTTTAATACCGGTTCTGCGAGTGTGGCTTGGTGGGTGTGGCAGGGGAAGGATGCTGCAAAATCCCCATTCCCTCCCCACTCCTGGGGGAAGGATACTGCAAAATCCCCATTCCCTGCCCACTCCTGAGGGAAGGATACTGTAAAATCCCCATTCCCTTTCCACTCTGGGGCCAGCCAGAGGTGGTATTTGCCGGTTCTCCGAACTACTCAAAATTTCCGCTACTGGTTCTCCAGAACCTGTCAGAACCTGCTGGATTTCACCCCAGACTTGGAGGTCTTCTAGTCCAACCCCCTGCTCAGGCAGAAAACCCTATAGCATTGCTCCCCCCTCCCCCCAGGTAACTGGACTTTCTGGTTTTTCTTTGAAGACCTTTCACTTCTCATCCAAGAAGCTTGTGCCAAAGGTGCTTTTTCAGGAGGCAACTGGACTTTCTGGTTTTTTTCCTTTTGAAGACATTTTGCTTCTCATCCAAGAAGCTTCTTTAGCTCTGACTGGATGGTGGGGAATGGAAGGATTTGCATCCTTCTAGAGGATCCTTGAAGCACTTGGAGGTTTCTCTGTGTCCTCGGGGTCACCTGAATGGCGCTCCTGGTTCCTGTAGTCTGTAATTTTCCCCCGCTTTGGAAATCCATTCCTACTCCCACACCATTCCAAGGGTGTTCATCCCAAATTGTATAGTGAAAAGTCTGTAGAGATTCTCAATCACCCAGGTCGTGGTTGTCCCAAAGATGTTTTTTCAGGAGGCAACTAGACTTTCTGGATTTTTGTTTTGAAGCTCGAAGCTTCAAATCCAAGAAGCTTCTTCCGCAAGGTTAGCTGACCCGGCTGTGGAATTTCCCCGCCATCCACAGGTCATTCTGAAAAATGGTTTTGGCTCAGTGGCTGCCCTTGTAGTGAGGGAGATGCTCTCCAAGTGACCGAAGAAAACTGCTGTCTACTCAAGATATAGCAAAGCTTCCTTCCTCTCGGAGTCCAACTTGTGCTCTACCTTAGAATTAGGAAGCGCCTGAGTTTTGTCAGGCTCTCCTCCAGAACGTCTGTTGTCTGGCCTCATCCATGCTGCTCTACTCCAATGAATCCAAATAGCTTTGGAGACCCAGGAAATCTTTGGCTCCTTTTTGCAGGTGCTTCCGAGGAGTGTCGACGTCAGAAAATGAGCACAAATGAAGCTGCAGACAGCTTCCACGGCATCCTCTCAGGAAGCCCCAGGGGATTCTGGGGAGGAACCAGGGTCAAGATCCTGGAAGAAGAAGGTGGTTCCCTTACTTGGGATGTCCAGCGCTTCAGGGACTTTGGGTACCAGGAGGCCCAGGGGCCACGAGAGCTTTGCAGCAGACTCCACTGGCTTTGCCACCAATGGCTGAAGCCCGAAAGGAACACAAAAGCTCAGATGCTCGACCTGGTGCTCCTGGAGCAGTTCCTGGCTGTCTTGCCTGCAGAGATGGAAAGCTGGGTGCGGGAGTGTGGAGCCGAGACCAGTTCCCAGGCGGTGGCCCTGGCGGAAGGCTTCCTCCTGAGCCAGGCAGAAGAGAAGCAGCAAAAAGTGCCTCAGGTGAGATCTACATGTTGGCTTGAAGGGTAGCCACAAGGGAAAACAATTAGGTTGTTGGTTTGAGCTCCGAGCTTGGCAATTTAGTCGCATACGTTTCGTCACCATTCGAGGAGACATCGTCAGTGCGTTTTGAATTGTGTTTGTCTGCAGACAAGCACAATTCAAAGTGCACTGACAATATCTCCTCGAATGGTGACGAAACATTTGCAGCCAAATTGCCAAGCTTGGAGCTCAAACCAACAGCCTAGCTAGCAACCCGAATACTCACTAATATTCTACTAATATTCACTACCTAATCACTAATATTCTAATATTCACTACCGAATATTCACTAATATTCAAACACATTTCAGGGAAAACAATATCAAACGGACAACACCTTCCTGGGCCTTAGGAGAGGAGGAAAGTGTCTTCTCCTTTTTCCCTTCTGGTCTTGGTGGGCTTCAGAATTGCAGATGGAGAGTGAACTTTCCCCCCCATCACATTGGCTTTTTACTTTTGTCGGCAGTTGCAGGGAGAGGGACCCTTTGTGGAGGTGACAACAAGGAACGAATTCTCCGGTCCCCCAGAAGAACTAGTTTTGGGTGGGAACTTTCAGGAGAATCAATGTGGAGAGATTTTACCAGGTAAGAAGGAACACTTCCCCTAAAGAAAAATCTCAGCTTTTATTTTTCGTTCTCATTTCACGGCAATGCTGGGGAGATACTTCTTCCACCTTGTATAATAACTATATGGGTACGGTGATGTTCCATCTTTTCTTAGAATGTATTCTTGCTTGAAATGTCTATTTTTTCCACATTTTCTTCCTCACAGGGAGCAGAACCGTTTCTCTGATGTTCAATGAAATGTCTCCATTTTGTGGTGGAGCAGAAAAAACAATCGAACCTCCAGCTCAGGTACTTAAAGGATCAGACTCAATTGAGTCTACCTCATAAGATTCAAAGTTATCTTAGAAATATGGAGTTGTAAACCCCTCCCAAGATCAGCAGTCTATCCTATAGTATTGTGCGAGAAAAAACCAGCAAAGCCATCCTTAAGAGGAGGTCATCCATCTACTCTATTTCCCCTCATTTGTCTTTCTTTCAGACTGGACAGCCTAAGTATCTTCAGCCTTTTCTCCAGGCCTATCAAACTGGGAGCCCACAGGTCGGATACGGCCCGCACAGGCCATGCCCACCCCAGCTTCACAAAGGCAAAAAACCATCACGATACATCACAATCTGGCCCGTGACATGATCGAGTTTGACACCCCTGTCCTAAAGTGTGTCTAATTCTTGAATCACCTGTGTTGCCCTCCCTTGAATCTGCTTTTACCTGTCAAGTCCTATTTTATTTTGAAATGTTGTCAAAATAAAATAAAAAATACTAACAGATGCACTCCTAAGAGGTTCATGGGGAGAGTCCTACAGGTAACCCTTGACTTGCAACCATAATGGAGCTTGCCCATTAATGGTCATAAGTCATGACGAAAGTAAACCATTGTGACTGATCCAGTTTTATCACCTTTTTTTTTTGGCAATGGTTGTTAAGCAAATGCTCCAGTTGGTGAGCAATTAACTGAACCAATTGTTTGCTAGGGAGCTGGTTTTGCTGAAAAAGAAAAGTTAATTCCTTTGGTTACTTTGGGTCAGTTGTTTTTTTCCTGGACTGCTCTACCTCATAGGATTGGAAAGGTGTTCTGCCCCAGCTACGGACCCCAAAGTACGCAGCACACACAAAGTCTGTACAAACCTTAGTTTACTAAATTAAATCAGTCTTTTTCAAATAAAGGCTATTAATTAACTTTCTTAACAGCCTACAAGAATCCAAAGAATAAATAATCGTAATCTTACTATGGTTGGCAGAAAGCCCAGAAGCAATTTGCAGGAAACTGATAACAGAACTAAGATCATGACGCGAAGGAGAGTGAATGAAGCTGTTCCCTGCAAATTGCCTCAGTCGTCATCCTTCCTTAAATAGGCTAAGGGAGTGGCCAATTAGCCCCAAGCCTTACTCTTGAAGAGACCTCCTCCTGAGGAGCCACTCCTGCCTTTTGGCAGCTCTGTGCACCCGTGCATCGAGAAGAGGCTCCTCCTCTTCTTCCTCTTCACTTATGGGAGCTTCTGGAGGTTCTGAAGGCCCTGGCTGAATCCCTGCCTCTGGCACCACATTTTCTCCCGCCTCCTCATTGTCTGACTCGAGTGCCAGCTGCACAGGCTGCTGGCGCAACATCACACCAGCCTCCTTGCTGTCGGAATCAGCTACTAGCTGCACGGGCTGCTGACGGGCCACAACAAAAGGAATGGAACAGATGCTGCTTTGAGCTCCTGAATGAAAGACAAAGTATAAATCTAATATTACAGTATTGATGGCAACTTGTTACATCTTGGATGCAATTTCCCTGTTCCATGACATTGTTTGATATTGGGTAGCGTGTAGCCCATGGGGAACTCCCCAGGCCACTGGCTAAAGATCAGACAGGAACTCCCCAACATTTTTACTTCTCTGAGCGAGGACCGGAGACCCTGAATTGTGCCGTTTGCAGTGCCCATTTGCTCATTGATTGAGAAAAATGATGATTGAGCAGTTGCTTTCATTAAATGGCGTCGAAAGTGTTATAAAATTGGTTGCTAATAAGCAGTGGATTCTGTCCATTCTCTCCTGTTAGCCCAAGCAGAAAATGCCCACTGGTTATCTCTTGGAAATTCTTCCTGACTTGTCTACAAGTAAGGGGGGTCTTCTCGTCTTTCAGGGTTCTATCTCTTTTGAGGAGGTGGCTGTGTGTTTCACCGAAGAAGAGTGGGACCTTCTAGATTCCAACCAGAGGACCCTCCATGGGGAAGTCATGCTGGAGAATGCTAGGAGTGTGGCCTCTCTGGGTAAGGGAGCATCTGGGTTCAGATAAAGGGGGGAAAATATTTTCTAGTTAGAAGTAATTATTCCTTCTTGCTTTCTCCAAGAACTCCCCAAAC
The DNA here is from genome assembly GCA_012654045.1 of Ptyas mucosa. Classification (NCBI taxonomy): domain Eukaryota; kingdom Metazoa; phylum Chordata; class Lepidosauria; order Squamata; family Colubridae; genus Ptyas; species Ptyas mucosa. Next base: position 77,580 of record WNWU01000232.1, read on the forward strand.
CAGAGTTTGTCTCCTGGCTGGAAGGGGAAGATCCATTCTTCTGGAATTCTGAAGGTGAGAGATCAGCAGGAATTTAGTCAGTGGATTTTTGGGGGAAAGTGCCCTGAAGAATCTTTCAGATGGTGTTTAATATTGCCAAGAGAAATTGACTTTTGGAAGAACTAAAGTTTTGCCTGATGATTCTGACTGTTGTTCTCAAATGCATTAATTTCTTGGCACATCAATGGCACAAGAGCTGCTCTTCTGGTAGAGCTGTTTCTCTGCTGGTTGTGGGAATGGTTGTTTTTTTTTAAGGTCCCTTAACTTTGATAGCTTTCCAAAGCAGCAGCCCCCAACCTTTTGGGTACCAGGGACCGGTTCCGTGGAGAGTTTTTTCCATGGACTGTAGGTGGTGTGGCTTTGTGTGCTGTCTGCATCCTACAGTTGGGGCTTCCGGCATGCTGCAGACTGGTCCCGGTCCATGGACCAGGGATTGGAGACTCCTGTTTTAAAGGATCCATTTGGCATATCCCTTTTGGGAGGATTCATGGATCCCAATATCTATCCTCTTGTTCCTTCCTCTTTCTGTTATGCAAACTGCAACGAAGTGATCCCACTTCCTTGCAGTTTGCCATGCTTTGGGTTGGCAGTTCTGCCACATGCTTATTCCAATTTTATGAGGTTAAGAGATGTGATGTCTGCCCAAGAATAGGAGCTCACAAGATTCACTAGTATCCCACTGGAGGGAAAATGCTTGAAAAACAGTAGCTATAAACTGAGATTCTCTTGGAGAAACAGGCCAACTCAGTTTTGCAGGCAATTTGAGGAGAAAGGGACTCCTTACCTCCAAATTAATGTAGATCAATGTTACAACATGCATTTATTGTTTGACCCAGAAGTCTGAATTCAGATGTGCTGTTCCATCTAAAGTCTGCTGAATGGAAGCTGGTAAAATGGAGATAGCAAAGGCACTTAGACTTATATACCGCTTCACAGTGCTTCACGGCCCTAAGCGGTTTACAGAGTCAGCATCTTGCCCCAAACAATCTGGGTCCTCATTTTACCCACCTCGGAAGGATGGAAGGTTGAGTCGACCTTGAGGCAGTGACATGTTATTGTATTAGATCATTTCAGTCTTACAAAAGTAAATCCACGGTAAATCCTTGTCAGTTATCTTACTGGGCTGTTGGTGAGTGTATTTGTGTTTGGAACTGATGTGGAATCCACTTTACAGTTTGCTACAGCAGCTTATTCTCACACAATATGGATTTGCAATCACCTTGGCCTGTGTTTTTGCCAACCATTCTTCTAACTGGGAAAGTTTAGACCAATGGCTGGAAGGCAGCATTTTTCCAACTGGCCCTTCCTTTTATTGCAGGGTTTTTTTCTTGTCTCCAGACTTTACACATTTCCTCATTAAGTCATATTTTGAAAAATGATACCAGTATGTGTATCATAAATTAAATGGGGGAAATGCATCTGTATTAAAATCAAGTGAAAATTGGGCCTAAAAATATTGTTTGAACTGGCAGCATATTCAAAAACTACCCTATGTTTCAGGGCACAGGAGCTAAAACTATATAGGCCCCATACTTTGGAATGGGTTTGCCCCTGTAAATATAGAAGGCCTCACAACTCCTTTAGTTCTGATGATATTCAATTTCAATAGGCTTTTGGTTCATGTGATTGTGAATACAATAATCTATAATCAGTAATAGCTCAGGATTCAAAGATCTTGACAGACTTGAACAAAGGGCTCTATCCAACAAAATGAAATTTAATGTGGAGAAAAGCAAAGTTTTACAAGTGGGCAGGAAAAACCAAAGGTACAAGTACAGATTAGGCAAAACCTGGCTCAAAAATAGTAACTGTGGGAGGAACCTTGGAGTCCTAGTGGACAATCACTTACACAAGACTCAGCAATGTGCGGCGGCAGCCAAAAAAATGCAAATACAATCCTTGGTTGTATAAACAGAGGCATAGAATCAAAACCATGTGAAGTATAAGTACTGCTTTGTAAAGCCTTAGTAAGACCACACCTGGGATACTGCAATCAGTTTTAGTCACCATATTTACAAAAAAGATGTTGAGACTTTGGAAAAAATGCAAAGAAAAACAACTAAAATGATTTAAGCCCTGGAGACTAAAACATATGAAGAACGGCTGCAGGATTTGGGTTTGGCTAGTCTAAAGAAAATAGTGTTCCAATATTTGAGAGGCTGCCACAAAGAGGAGGGGATCAATTTATTTTCCAAAACACCAGAGGGCAGGACAAGAAACAAAAGATGTAAAGTAATCAAGGAAAGAAGCAACCTGGAATGAGGAAGAAACTTCCTATTAGTGAGGACAATTAACCAGTGGAACAGCTTGCCACCAGAAGTTGTGGGTGCTCCATCACTAGATGATTTTAAGAAGAGACTAGACAGTCACTTGTCTGAAATGGTATAGCATCTCCTGCTTGAGCAGGGGGCTGGACTAGAAGACCTCAAAAGTTATTTCCAGCTTTATTCTGATTCTAATCTCTGGCTATTCTCCATATTATGCATTTTTTATTCTTGTGCGCTGCCCAAAAGCTATACATGTAAGAGTAAAAGCTATACATATCTAAGATACAAATACTGTAAAATAATAAACCAAGAAACATCTAGAAAAGCTGCAGGGAGCATGGAAATGCAGAAATATAGATGCAACGAAGAAGATTCTTCTCTAATGATCTTCTCCAGTTTTGCTTTAAATTTCTATTTCTCTCTCTCTCTCTCCAGCAGGTGATGGGCAGAAAACCAGGAAGTGCATGGAGCCCCCTCTGAAGTACTTCAATCATAATTTGCTTTCGAGTCCATGCACAGGGGAGAAACCTTACAAATGCTTCGAATGTGGAAAGAGCTTTAGTATGAGCAGCCACCTGCTTTCTCACCAGAGGACTCATGCAGGGAAAAAGTCATATAAGTGCTTGGAGTGTGGAAAGAGCTTCACGCAGAACTTCAGCCTGACAGTCCATCAAAGAACTCACACGGGGGAAAAACCCTATGAATGCGTGGACTGCGGGAAGTGCTTCAGCCGCAGCCAGCACCTCATCCAGCACAGAAGTATCCACACAGGGGAGAAACCATTTCAATGCACCGACTGTGGGAAGTGCTTCAGCCGCAGTCAACATCTTGCCCAACATCGAAGTATCCACACTGGAGAGAAACCGTACAAATGCACGGAGTGTGGAAGGCGCTTCAGCAATAGCGGAAGTCTAAATACACACCAGAGAACTCATACAGGGGAGAAACCCTATAAATGTCTCGAGTGTGGGAAGAGCTTCAGCAAGAGCAGTAACCTCACAGCCCATAAGCGGATCCACACGGGGGAGAAGCCCTATCAATGCTTGGAGTGCGGGAAGAGCTTCAGCAAGAGAGGGAACCTTTATAAACATCAGACGATCCACACTGGAGAAAAACCTTACACCTGCATGGAATGTGGGAAGAGTTTCCGGATGAGTGGGAACTTTTATAAGCATCAGAGAATCCACACAGGAGAGAAACCGTATGAATGTCTGGAGTGTAGGAAGCGCTTTGCCCTTAGGCATCAGTTAACTTCACATCAAAGAACTCATGCTGATGAGAACCCATTCCAATGCTTAGTGTGTGGCAAGGACTTTAAATATAGGGACCAACTTACTCAGCACGAAACCACCCACACAGCATCCAGCCAAAATGGAGACGTGGTAGCAGAAACTTCAGCTCCCTTTGAGAGCTCCTATTTCTCTTTGTATCCTGACAATTGTTTAATCTCCTTTATTTGGTCCGGAAACCGGTGATAAATATTGTCTCTTTTGGTATCTGGGGCAGTTTGTGAATAATCTGAACCAAAAGACATCCTGGAAAAACAGTCATTCTAGTCCTCTCTCCTGGCAACATCTGGATGGAAACTGAGGTTATTATTGAAAAATAATTATAGCTTCAATCATTTTTCCCGAAGATTGGTTGATTATATAATATCAATATTTGTATTGTAAACAATGCAGTGGCGAATGGGATCAGTCAACTGGGAGCTACCCATGACATAACTGCAGAAGGCAATTACATTCTGTGATTGACTAGGGATCTCACCCAGAAGGGCTTCTAGAAGGCTCTCTTTTTGTGACAATGTGTGATATGAAATATCAACTCAGACATGAGTAAGAATTTGAAAGGTACATCTTTCCACACATATTTATGAGTGGGGCCAGGAATGCCACACCCATCAGCATTCTCATACAAAAACGATGCCTGTAATTTCTTAGGTGGCTTCTACTGTTGCCTTTTCTCCTCCCTATTGCAATTGATGCGCTTTGATGGATTACGATAGACTTCCTTATCTTCATTTTCAAAGATCTTCTGAAGCCTGCTCAAGATAACAGAAAAAGCTTAAATGGGACCCATCCAAAATCTCTTAGGACGATGCCAAACAGATAGCTGGTAATTGGCAGACTTGTTAAAATGACATCCTTTTGATAGAAGAATAATCTGAAATATTATATTCTTGTTCCTGAAACTTTCACCATCCAACAATCTGAGATTTTCTTCCAGACAGGGAAGGTTTTATTATCTACTAGGGTTGAAACCTCTTTGGGAGAGATTTACTCACAGTAAATCTCAGTAAATAAAATGTCAACACACTTTTTCCTGATCTCTTAACTGGATTTCTCATTCAGCCAATGAGTCTTTGAAAGTTCTCAAAAGTTACTTAAGACTTGTTACAGGTTTATTGTAGTCTTGTTACTTCTGTAGTGACGTAAATCTTTTTACAGCGTTTTCTGGAATTGCAGGTCTATAATTTATTCTTTTCCTCTGGATCGTGGTTTCTTTTTAAACAAGTATTTTATTGCAGCGGTGAAGTAATTTTGCCACCTTTCTGTGTTTAGTAGGAGACTGTAGATAAAGAGGTGCAAAAATGTTGTAAATGTCACGGAAATAATGATTTTTAAAACTTTTTTCATCCTCTGGCTCTGTTCTCACAATACCTACAGCCTTCTAATATTTTTAAATTTAGAGGCTGGGTGACTCCAGGACAGTTTTGGGAGACTAACACTTAGAAAACAAGAAGGATCATGTATGTCCAGAGAAGCCTCATGGACCTCAGAAATCCAAATGAGAAACCTATATGTATTTTCTTGCTTTCTGTTGGTAGTTTGTAATCACAGATGACTGGATCTGCATAATCATGGCCATTTCAGCCATTCTCCCAGTTGCTACAAAGAAGGGAGGGAGGCTTCTGCTTCCTGCCTCATTTCCTTTTTTTATCCAAACAAAATAATTAAATTTAAAGAAAAAAAATGCAGATTGCTTGATTCAGGATGGAATTGCCATGGACAAATTCAGGGAGGTTCTCTTTCTCTTGCCTTTATCAGCTTGGGTTAATTTACATCACCTATCTGTGCTGCTGAAGAGTTGTATGAAAATCGAAAAGGACATAGAAACAGCATTTCTAGAGGAGGCCCAGTTTCGCAGCATCTCTTAAGACTTTGCTTTGATTTTAGAAATTTAAGTAACCTCCAATGTGAAAGATTCTACCCTGTTTGGTTGGATGGTGTTAGTTTAACTTTGGAATGTGCCAATTAAAATTTTAGTCTAGACCCGTGATGGCGAACCTATGGCATGCATGCCACAGGTGGCACGCGGAGCCATATTAGTGAGCACGCCAGCCCAGCTCTGGGGTGCATGCGCGCGCCGGTCAACTGATTTTCGGGCCTTCTGGGCCCAGCAGAAGTAGGGAAACAGGCTGTTTCCTGCCTCTGGAGGGCCTAGGGGTGGTGGGGAAGGCCCATTTTTCTTTCTTACCTGGCTCCAGATCCTCTCTATTTATCTGGGAAGGGTGAAAACAGCCTTTCCCACCCCCTTGGAGGCCCTACGGAGGATGAAAGGGCCCATTTCCCGACTTCCGGTTGGACAGGAAGTGACGTTTTTTGCTGTCTCCAGCCTCCAGAGACTCCTAGTGAGGCTCCTAGACTCCTAAAGAGGCTCCTAGAGAGGTTCTGGAGGCTGGGGACAGCAAAAAATGTCACTTCCTGTCCCACTGGGAGTTGGGAAATGGGCCCTTTCAGCCTCTGTAGGGCCTCCAAGGGAGTGGGAAAGGCTGTTTTTGACCTTCCCAGATAAATAGAGAGGATCTGGAACCAGGTAAGAAAGAAAAACCTACCAGGCCATCATGTGCCAGGAGCGGGGGGGAGGGGGTTGCGCGCACATGCGCGTGGGCACGTGCGTGCGCAACCCTCCCCTGCCCCCCCTCTCCTGGCACACGATGGCAAAAAGGTTAGCCATCACTGGTCTAGACTCTAGATAAAACAAAATAGGTTTCTTTATTTTGAATGCCAACTGAAGTACATCTTTTAACTAAATATGCTCATGATGAATTTAAGAGTGGGAAAGCTACAGAAATCAGGGAGGATGAGGGAAGATCATATGAGATACACTGGACTGAGAACTGCTCATGGGAGAGAGAATATGATGAGGGCAGTCTCATTGCATTCAGCATATAACATTGCTCTAGGATCCCTTGAATTTTGTTTCAGATCAAACCTAAAACCACCAATGATGTTTCTGTTAAACCATGGCCAAAACAAAATAGTTGGGCAGAAGTTAGGGTTAGGGTGGTTTGGCTTCCAAACCAAATACAATTTCTGTTTTATGTCAGTCCTGATTGGGTCTCTTTAGGGCTAAATCTGACTCAATTTTAAAGTGTATGTTGTAGAGATAAGACTAGAGCTTCTCTTTTTAAAGTTTTCTTTGAGTTTATCACTGTCATATGAATTTATGTCTTTTTTTCAGTTGAAGTTTGTGAAGAATACATTCTTGTTTTTCTTAATATTTATAGTAATTATTTATGGTAGCTTCCTTTGTAATAAAAGTTGAAAAGATTGTAGTTGCCTTCTATATGTTTACAAATGTTAGCCAAGTTGAAAAAGGGGAAGGGTTAACTGGCACAGCCTTTTTCAAGAGATTTTTCATTTTTCCAATGGGAAATAAATTTTACTAAATGTCAAGGCAAGGATGTATTTATTGGAAGCAAGACAGAGATGATGCTTTTTAATTAGGAAGTCCTATTTAATCTGTTGATCAAGATTTACCCAATGAAGTAGAGTTGCTGTTTGATGACCCAGTCTTTAATTGGAAAAATAGAAAGAGAAGAACCAACAGCAAGATGGATGGACTTGATTACAACAGTGACTGCACCTTTCAGATGGTTAAAAGGCCAAGTTGAAGACAGATGTTCCTGGAGAAAATCCATGTGGTCAACTCAAGTCAACATAGACTTAGTGGCATGTAATTAACTTTTGATTGGCACATCAACTCAGAATATATGAGGTCCAGGTCTGAGTGTTTCAAGCAAGTAGATATTTGGTTTTCAACATCTGTATACGGTGAATGTTGACCATATTATAATTAGATTCAGTTCTAATTTTGGATAATTTTCTAAATTGCAGTGTCCCTAAACACTCCATCTAAGTCACCAAACCTGTTTTCTAGCTCTGTAAACATATTCTTCCAGATTTAATGTGTGTGAATGTGTTTCTTCAGTAAAGTGAACTGCGCTTGTTATTTTTAGTATGGTTATTTGTTTATCTGTATACTGTTTATATGTGTGATACATTTTATAAATTCTCCCAAAAGTTCATTTAAATCAGGGATTAACTCAAAATTCCACTGAAGCACAATTTGTGTATTATGGCACAGGATGCAGTCAAAGCAAACCTGAAAAGGGGGAGGGGGGAACATATTTTCTTTGAACTTGTAAACAGAAAATGACCCACTTAATTTTAATGGGATTTGATCGGCATTTCTGTTTGCTCTCTTGAAACTCAGAAGTTACTTTGATTATACAACTGTCTTAGATGTGAAAATTTTTCTAAACCATTTCCCACTGAATTATTATTATTATTTTATTTGATTTATATACCGCCCTTCTCCGGACTCAGGGCGGCTTACAATGCGTTAAGCAATAGTCTTCATACTTTTGTATATATTTATACAAAGTCAGCTTATTGCCCCCAGTCTGGGTCCTCATTTTACCTATCTTTGAAAGGATGGAAGGCTGAGTCAACCTTAAGCCTGGTGAGATTTGAACTTCTAGTAATTGCAGGCAGCTGATGTTAATAACAGTGCTTTAGCCTGCTGCGCCACCAGGCTCTGTTCTTCATGAGCCGTAGATTATTTTGTTCTTCCCAAAATGAAAAGTATATGTAATCATGAATTTTTTTAATAGAAATAAAATATTAGAAGACAGCAAGAGCACTTAGACTTATATACAGCTTCATAAGGTACGGATGAAATCTGCAAACCTTAGGAATTTGAATTCTCAACTACTGGATCTAAGCAAAGAAGGGCACTTTTGAGTCTATAAAGCCTCTATTAGTCCGACATGACTTGTACTGTAGATTATACGATATTATTGGCAAAGAATTCAGAAGAATCTTTATAGATCGATGAGGTTTTAAATTGGAAATGCCCTTCCGTAATACGTCCAGGAAGATCTATGGGTGAGCGCAGCAAAATGATTTACAAACAACTACCCAGAAATGTGCTCTTACAGTATAGAGAAGAGGACCCCTAGTCCTTCTTTTCATCAAACTAGGAAGACACAATTCCAGCAACCGTTCTCTATGTTTTAGTCTCCAATCCCTTAACCATCTTTGTTGCTCTTCTCTGCACTCTTTCTAGTCTCCACATCTTTTTTACATCATGGCAACCAAGACTGGATGCAGGATTCCAAGTGTGGCCTTACCAAGGCCTTATAAATTGGTATTAACATTTCCAGTGTTCTTTACTGTTTTTGTACTGTTTATTTTAATCAGGAAAACTTCCCAACAAAGCTGTAAATTACCAAACGCCTTCAACTCTTCAGAAATTAATAAAACCATTTTCTATTTTAACTATCCATTTTCCATAGGCCCTATCTACTAAATTCCTTAAAATCCAATTTCACTCTATTCTCATACCTTTCCATTCGAGATCTCCAAAATACTTGCTTATGGCGGTCTTCCCTGATTCTGTCATCTTAATGCCCACGTGTCTCAATGGTCACTCTTTTTCCCACCGAGCTCAATTTTTAAAAATCTTTTTCAGTTTTTGTTTTCTGGTTTTGTTTGGTTTAATTTTATGTTTCTTCGCCTTTTCTACCAGGTTCTTCCCGACCGTTGACTGCCTCGGAGGGAAAAATTTTCCCCTCAGGCTGGTTCTGAGGGAAGGAAAAAAGCGCCTCTCCCTCCCCGGTTTCCTCAGCTGTTGTCTCTTTCGCGGCCGCCTCTCCTGAGTTTAATTTAATTTAATTTAATTTAATTTTCACTCTTTTCTTGAATCTGGACTTTGGGTCGCTTCCTTCAGCCTTTCTCTCAGGAGCCTCGTGCCGGCAGAGCTCACAAACGGCCATCGCTGCCTCTTCCTGCCTTCGCGCCTCCTGCCCAACGGTTCTGTTTGATTGGCAGCTGGGTCGTCCTGACGACGGGGGCGGGCCAAGAAGGGAGGTAGGATGGAGAGGCGGCTTAGAACCTGCTGCGTCTGTCTGTCTGTCTGTCCTTTCACAGGTGACACTAATCCCTACTCTACAGGGATAAACGTGGCAAAGGTGCTTTTTCAAGAGGCAACCGTACTTTCTGGAAAAATGGTGAAATTAATCTTATTATTTAATTGAGAAGAACCAGAAAGTCCAGTTGCCTGTTGGAAAAGCACCTTTGGGAGAACCATGACAAGAAAGAGAGAGAGAGTAAGAGAAAGAGAAAAAAAGAGAGAGAAAGGAAAGGAAAGAAGAAGACCAAAGAAGACCAAGGAAGAAGACTACCTTCGAGACCGACTTCTGCCACCAATAGCCTCCCACCGGCCAGTTCGCTCCCACAGAGAGGGTCTCCTCAGGGTGCCATCGGCCAAGTTATGTCGGCTGGCAACACCCAGGGGAAGGGCCTTCTCTGTGGGAGCCCCAGCCCTCTGGAATGAACTGCCCCCCGAAATGCGTAAGATCTCTGACCTCCGGGTATTTCGTTGCGCCCTCAAGACCTTGTTGTTCCGCCAGGCTGGATTATCAATGTAAAAATTTTAAATTGGGTGTTTTAAACTTGGGGTTTTAAATTTAGCCAAATTACCTAATTGATTTTAAATTATTTTAAATTGATGTCTGTTTTGTGCTTTTAATAGGCTGTACACCGCCCTGAGTCCTTCGGGAGAAGGGCGGTATAGAAATAAAATTATTATTATTATTATTATTATTATTATTATTATTATTATTATTATTAGAGCGAGAAAGGAAAAAAGAAAGAAAAAGAAAGAAAGAAAGAAATTAAGAAAGAAAGAAAATGAAAGGCCATATTGATACAAATCAATCTAACCTTTGCTCTTTGCTTCTGTTAAGGAAGTTGCTTGTGCTGTTTTGCTATGGTTAGAAATTATTTGTTAGGAATTCATTCTGTAAGAGAATTATATCCTTTTCTTTCTGGTTTCTCACTTTTGTAATTTATTTCAGAGCTAGGCACATCCTTGGAGACCGTTCCCAGGAACATCCTGCTCCATAGATAAAGGGGAGCTGCCTAGGAGCCCGAAAGTACAAGGATAAGGGATACTCTGTAAGATAGCAAAGCATGGAGAGAGACAGAAATCTGAACAAAGAAAGATTACGTTGGTGATGAACCTTTCTCTGATTGGATAAAATTTGTTTCTATCGGCGTGAAATGTATATAATACTCTGAGCCACTCTTGCAGTGTGTGTCTATTCCTTAAATGCTTTTGTCTGTATTTTGGAAATAGTATCACCCAGACTTTTTACTTTGGCCAAAGAATAAAAAGCTGATATTTTTTGCAAGCCTCGTCTCGAGTCTCACTCTCTTTGGCATCTCAGTGGTTCAGGGAAACATCTGGAACCTTACAAAGGAAAGAAAAAGAAAGAAGAAAGAGAGAGAGAAAGAGAGAAAGAAAGAAAGAAAAAGAAAAGAAACCAGTTTCACTCTGTGGCTAAGAAAACGGCATGGATGTGCCTATGAAGTCAACAAGAGTTGAGTTCGATTTGCAACATGTGTTCAATACTTGTATGAGGTACATTTGAAGGCTGGGTTGTTGGCTGATCAGGCTTTCAGCATACAATTTTTCAATGGGATATCTAGAAAATCATGTTTTGGGTTACTTCTGCTCCATTTTCTGCCTTTGAATTGGGAGGTTGATCCAGTCACACACCAAATGTACATCCAAGCTTAATTACTGCAATGAGATTATTATGGCCTGAGCTCAAGCAAAAGATGAGGGAGAGTTTATCAGAGGAGCCCCTGAGACTGCAGGCCTTGAATTTCCCCTCAGTTTCCTCTTCTTCAGGAGTCTCCAGATGTACCCCCACCCCCAACATCCATCCATCAGGGGGTCTAATCCTCTTTGTGGTGTGCAATGGTAGGTGAAGTGTTGCTGTTGTTGACGCTGCTGTTCTCTGATTCTTATTCAAATGCACATAATTGTCTTTTTTTTCACCTTGGAAGATAAGATCCACATTTACTGTTTCCTCTTTTTATCTCATCATTCAAAGGGTTAAGGAGAGAGAGTGTCCCTGCCTAGAGAAGTAAAACTCTAGCAAGGATCCTCTCCCCGCCCCCAATCTATTCCCATAACTGATGGTGGCTCTTCTGGACCTGCTCATTTGGCTTCCAAAGGTAAAATTGCTTTGAAGAGAGTGCCCCCTGGTGGCATTTTCTTGCAGCACCTGCAAGAGTCCAGGCAGGGCTAGAATTGTGGAAATTGGGGAGTGTTGGGTGAAAGATGGAATCAATACAAAAGCAATCCTCCCTCCCCCTCCAAGTCTGGCTGTTTTGCCTCATCAGGTAAGAGGGCGTTCCTGAGAGGGATGAATGAAAAACATCAAGAAAATATGCCAAAACGGTATTCTTTATACTGTGGTGGGTTCCTCCCGGTTCGGCCCAGTTCCGCAGAGCTGATAGCGGTGACGATATGATGTCACCGAACCGGTTCTGCCCCCCGCCCCCCCGCGCTATTCTTACCTTTTATTTGGCCCCACCCCCAATCTATTGCTGCCTCCTGAGTCCCAGCTGATGGGCTATAAGGAAAAACTGTTTAAACTCTTGCC
>WNWU01000232.1:99013-128442 GCA_012654045.1 Ptyas mucosa
TGGTGAGATTAGAACTCGCAGTAATTGCAGGCAGCTGGATGTTAAATGCTGCTTTAATAGGAGGCATTAGCCTCCTATGCCACTCAGGCTCCTGATGTAACACTACCAGGGAATAATGGAATAGAAAACAAGAATTGGAGTAGATCACAAAGTATCAAGATCTGAAAATTAAAGTTGAAAGATTAGGGCATTGAGTAGCTGTGGTGGCCCCAATGATTATCAGCACACGGTGTAACACTGAAATATCTTGGATAGCACTTAGAAAATGTGTGTATTGACAAAATTTCCATCTATCAATTAAAAAGGCCACATTGCTTGAGACGATCACATATACTACAATCCTCATCCTACGTTCTTGGGATGAGTATGAGGCCCGACATCAGCTAAAAACTGGCAGTTGGGATTTCACACTATTGTATATATACTTCAAAAAACAAACCAGGTAATATGGCAACCTACCCGACTGTTTACAATACAAAAAGAAATTGGACCTACAATATCTTGATGGATGGAGGAGGGAACTTAATATCAAGAAAGGAACTTCAATTAAAAGGAATAGATATAGATTGGTGGTCATATGCCCAAATTCAAGCTAGATTCTGTAAAGACAAGAGTATGGTATTTACCAAATGACACAACCGCAGGATAGACTTCTTCTGGGTGTTGAAACAAAATTCATATCTAAGACCTATAATCTTTTGCTATCAAGGTATGTAGCCAGGTAAATAGTAAAAGATACGATGATTGCCTGGGGGAGAAACTTAGGAAGGACGGTGCAACTTGAAGAATGGCAGGGAATATGGAATATGGAACAGTCAATGAAACTGACACTATCAGCGGCATTTAAGGAGAACTTCTACAAAATGATTTATAGGTGGTACCTCCCACCAGCTAGGATAGCTAAAATGTTCCCTGGATTCTCGGGCAAATGTTGGAAGTGTAATTCATCCAGGGGTACTTTTTTTCACCAGTGGTGGACCTGCCCTCAGATCAGGAAGTTTTGGGAAAAGATTCAGAAATATTTGAACGAGATAACAGGTGCAAGTTTCCCCCTAATTCCAGATCCTTACTTACTCGGAATCAAATTAAAAGACGTAGGCAAGCAAGATCGGCACCTATTCATCCATATTACAACAGCAGGGACAATGGCACTTGCCCAACAATGGAAAAATGCAAATATACCATCAGATCAACTTATAATAAATAAGATATTGAATTGTGCCGAATTGGACAAATTAACGTATATCCTAAGAGAGGAAAAAGAATCCATATACTACAGTAACTGGGAACGCTGGTATATATGGCTAAAAAAGAGGACAAATATAGAGTAAACAATATAGTATTAAATATATACTTAGTCATAATTAGATAGCGTTTGGTATTTAAAATAGTCAATGTTATATGAATAAAAAGATTTACTGGGATGTAACTATGAACAGGTATCTGGGGGATCGATATGACTCCCGGTTAGTCCTTCTATGTGGTTATCTTTATGTGTTGTATTGTGTACCCATATATAACTCATATCTGTTTGATAATTACATTATATGTTTTTTTATTTGTAAATAATTAATAAAGATTAATTTAAAAAACAAACAAACCAGGTAACACAAAACACGACAGGATGGCAAATGTAGTCAACAACAGAGCTCACAACAGACTCCAGACACTGTAGCCTAAGCCAGGTTTTAAGCACTCTGAAACATTCATCAGAGCTGGAGACTCCCAGATTTCAAGGAGATCTCCTGGGTTTCAAAAGACTGTTTAAGAAGGGATCCAAAATACATACCCTATCAGCTCATATCAGCTGGGAAGAAACCATGGGAGATCGAGGTTGCCTCAAATAACTGGGTCCTAGGCCCTGTAGGGCTTTATAAGTCATAGCCAGCACCTTGAATTGCACCCAGAAGCAAATTGGCAGCAGTGCAGATCAGTGGTGTGTTCCTCCCGGTTCGGCCCGGTTCGGCGAAGCCGGTAGCGGTGACAATATGACATCACCGAACCGGTTCTCTTTGTTCAGGAGCTGAGCCCGCCCCCCCCGACGTTATTCTTACCTTTTATTTGGCCCCACCCCCAATCTATTGCTGCCTCCCGAGTCCCAGCTGATCGGCTAGAAGGAAAAACACTGTTTAAACTCTTGCCGCAGGGCTTCAAAGGGCCGCCCTACAGCTGATCAGTGTTAAAAGGCAGTATGGTGGTAGACCGGTGCCTCCAAAAACAAATGAGTAGACCGGTGCCTCCAAAAACAAATGAGTAGACCGGTGCCTCCAAAAACAAATGAGTAGACCGGTGCTTCCAAAAATAAATGGGTAGACCAGTGCCTCCAAAAACAAATGAGTAGACCAGTCCTCCAAAAACAAATGAGTAGACCGGTACAGCTGTGCAAGCAGTTAAAAGCCTGGTAGACCAATACCTCTGCTAAATCCTAAAGAATTGTCACATGATCATCAAGCCACGCCCACAGAACTGGTAGTAAAAAAATTTAGAACCCACCCCTGGTGCAGGTCACAAAACAGAGGTCCTAATGGGCATACCAAAGCATTTTCATCACTGCTCATTCCATTCTGGACCAGTTGAAGCTTCCAAGGGGTTTTCAAGGGCAGCCCTACATAGACTGCACTGCAGTAGTCAAGATCACTGGGGCATGAATGGCTGGAGGGCTTCCTCATCCAGGAAAGTGCACAATTAGCAATAACAATAGCAGTTAGACTTATATACCGCTTCACAGTGCTTTACAGCCCTCTTTAAGCGATTTACAGTCAGCATATTGCCACCAACAATCTGGGTCCTCATTTTACCAACCTCGGAAGGATGGAAGGCTGAGGCAGCCCTGAGCCGGTGAGAATCAAACTGCTGGCAGTCAGCAGAAGTAGCCTGCAGTACTGCATTCGAACCACTGTGTGACCACAGCTCTTGAATTGGTGCACTAATTGAAGCTGCGCAAAGACAACCTTGGCAACAGTGCCATCTTGTTTGTTGAGCAGGAGCTGTAAATCAAAGATGGCCCCCAGATTACACACCATCCTCGAATGGGGAAGTACAACTTCACCCAAGATCAAGGTTACAGTCGCCCTGGATTTTAGTGGCCCTAACAACCACAGCCACTCAGTCTCAATCAGCTCCTCTCCATCCAGGCCTTTGCAGCCTCAAGGCAGAAGGGCAAGACTTGGACAACCTCATTTGCCCAGCCTGGGGTCAAAGCCCAGTGGTTTCATGTGGGTGTTGAATAGGAGGGGCGAGAGCACCAAGTCTTGTGGCCTCCCACAAAGGATGACCTCTCCCTCCCCCCAATTAATATTGACTGAAACCAGCCCTGAAGGAAGGCAGAGAACCTCCACAAAATAGTTCTCCCAGTTCCCATATCCAAGAAGGCTATCATAGTTGACAGCATCAAAAGATGGTGAGAGATTAAGAAGAACAAGGAAAAATTCACCATCTCCAGTCTGGTTTTGCCACAGGTCAACATCAAGCACAACCAAGGTTGTTGCCACACGGAATCCTACCCTAAATCCTGCCTGAAACAGACCAAAGTAATCTGCTTCCTCCGGGGTTCTCAGCAGCTTCAAGCTGACCACTTTCTCAACAACTTCCCTTAAAAAGTAACCTAATCCTCATATTCTGTGTCTTACTACATGTCAGGCCTGCCTCAACTTGAACCTTAAGTAAAAACGATCCTTGACTCCATTTGTTGAGAAAGGTATCTAAGGTCACGTAAAATACAGTCGAGCAAAGCCAGAACTGAAAATCGCGCACCAAAATCCTCCAATTCTCCCTCCCTTAGGTGCTTCCAATTGCTTACCCTTTGTCCAATCAAATTCAAAGGAGATGTTTTTGGAACGGTCACTTGAAATGTGGGCTGGTATGCAGCTGCATTCCATTCCCAGCTGTCTGATCTTGAATCTGTGTCTCTGGCAGATACAATGAACCGTTACCCCCACCCCCGAATTCTCCTTCCTCTCCTCTTTTCCCCAGAGTTCATGGCAGACTGGCACTTAGCGAAGTGCAAGCGTGAGCTGGCAGTTCTGACACTATAGTTCATTTTGGTATAGCCTTGATTGTTCTAAGCCATGACAGAAGTCAGCATGTATGGCAGGGGTGTCAAACTTGATTTCATTGAGGGCTGCTTCAGGGTTGTGTTTGACCTCGTGGTGGTGGGGGGAGCGGCCAGGGTGGCCGTGGCCAGCTCAACGTCACTCGGGTACCTCGGCCCGAGTGCTCTGCCAGTGAAAACCTGTAGCTCTCCCAAGCTCCATTTTCACTGGCAGAGGGTTGCAGGAGGCCGGTCGCAGCTGAAAATGGAGCTCGGGAGGGCCATGCGCAGCCCTCCCAAGCTCCATTTTCTCTGGCAGAGGCACCGCGGGCCAGTCCTTCGCTGTTTCCAGGGCAGCCCCACTGTGAGGATCTAAGCACCCCACGATCTGGATCCTTGAGTTGGACACCTGTGATCAATGGGATCATCTCATTTCTGCCTTTTTGCAAAATGTTGCTTATCTCAAAAGGGACTAGCATGATGGATATATAGTAATACCTATGCTGGGCTCTTGTGTGTCAAAACTTTCTTGAGTTTCTCAGTTAAGCCAGAATGTTCTTATGTTTTCTTTTCAGAGTGTCGTGTCCTTCCAGGAGGTAACAGTGTGTTTCACAAAGAAGGAGTGATCTCTGCTGGATTCCATGCAGAAATCCCTCCATGGGGAAGTCATGATGGAAAATTCTAGAAATGTGACTTCTCTGGGTAAGGATCCTTACTTCTAATGTCCTGAGTTTTCAAATTATGAAAAAAAAATCTTCCCTGATTCTTTTGACAATAATGATGGATAAATAGTTCCCTAGCCAATTCAGCCTCCCAAGATGTAACAGTTTCATGTTCTATTTATTGGCTCCAGCTGGCTAAAATCTAAAATCCTAATGGTTTTAGGCAACATCTCAATCCTTTTAACTACAATGTATTTTCATTACTACCTTTTTCCTTCCTCTTCTATTTTGTACCTTGCTTACTTACTTACCTATTTATTTATTTATTATATTTATTACCAGCTCATCAAATCAGTGGGAAATACTCCAGCAAAAATAAACATCTGAAATAGTTGTGTAAGCACAATTTAATACAGTGGTACCTTGGTATTCATCGTTAATTGGTTCCAGGAGGCATGATGAGTACCAAAAACGATGAGTACCAAACATTTTTTCCATAAAGAATAATGTAGTGAGTCAAAGGTATCTGACAAGGGCAAGTTCCAGGGTGTGTTTTGAGTACCAAACAAACAGTGAGTAGCGGGACAAAATGTTGGTGTCAAAATGCAATGAGTACCAAATCTGATGAGTTTCAAAGCAGTTGAGTACCAAGGTACCATTGTATAAGTTTTAACAATGAAGAAAGAGAATCTTGCAGATGCTGATCAACTCCCATTAGAAGTAGCTGATTAAGTAGCTGAAGTTGATGTTCAGTGCTCCACTCAGTTCCTGTGTGAAAGGTCTTAGAAGATTTACACTTCTTTTTTCTCTCTCTTTTTCTTTTTCTCACTCATTCCCCCCATAGAAGGAGATGAGCAGGAAACTGTGAATGATCAGAAACTAGATATAGCGATGTCAGAAACATTGGAGGAAGAAGTGGGACAGGAGACTTCTGAATATGAGTGGAGTTCAAAGATACATGAGGAATACCACCTTCAGTATATGGGAGATAATTCATCCCCTTCCCAGTGTGCGGAAGTCCTTGAATCCTCAATCCAACAGGAAGACACGGAAAACAGAACTAACTCTTGGCTACTACATAGGACAATATTAAAAAATAACTTGGACTTAGATAATCAGTGTGCAACCGAGACTGAATACAACCACGACGAAGGCACAAACTCTGAATTGTCTTGCAGGCAAACCTTCCCTCCTCCTTCGTATCAAGAAATCCACATTGGGGAGAATTCCTATAAATGCACGGAGTCTGGAGAGGAGCTCAGTGAGCCCAGTAACCCTGCTTCCCGTAAAACAATACAAAAAGGCAAAAGAGCGCATAAATATCTAGAGCATGGAAAAAAGAACTTCAAGCAGAGTAGTCTGCTTAATGCCCAGACAAAGCTTCACAATGAGAAGCCCTATCAATGCAAGGAGTGTGGAAAGAGCTTCAGGAGCAGCAGTCACCTAACTTCCCATCATAGGATCCACACAGGAGAAAAACCTTACAAATGTATAGAGTGTGGAAAGAGCTTTAGGCAACGCAGTCATCTTATTTCTCACCGAAGGATCCACTCGGGTGAAAAACCATATACGTGCATAGAGTGTGGAGAGAGCTTCAGGTTGAGCAGTCAGCTGACATATCACATGTGGAACCACACAGGGGAGAAGCCATATAGTTGCGCGGAATGCGGAAAAAGTTTCAGCAATGTCAGTTCGCTCACGTGCCATAAAACTATCCATACAGGAGAGAAACGATATAAATGCACAGAGTGTGGGAAAAGGTTCCGGAACAGCAGTCATCTTACGTCCCATAAAAGGATCCATACAGGGGAGAAACCATATAAATGTGCAGAGTGCGGGAAATGCTTCAGAGACAGCTCGGCCCTGGTGTCTCATAGAACCATCCACACAGGAGAGAAGCCATACAAATGTATGGAGTGTGGGAAGAGTTTCAGCCAGGGATACTCTCTTACAACCCATCAGATGATCCATTCGGGGGAGAGACCATACAAATGTATGCAGTGTGGAAAAAGCTTCAAATGGAATAGTCACCTTACGGCCCATCAAAGGATCCACACGGGAGAAAAACCGTATAAATGTGTGCAGTGTGGAAAGAGCTTCAAAAACAGAAGTAACCTCACCAGCCATAAAAGGATCCACACAGGAGAAAAACCGTATAAATGTACGGAGTGTGGAAAGTGTTTCAGAGGCAGTTCCGCCCTTATTTGCCATAAAACAATCCACACGGGAGAAAAACCGTATAAATGTATTGAATGCGGCAAGAGCTTCAGCAGAGGCAGTTCCCTTACTTTCCATAAAAGGATTCACACGGGAGAGAAACCCTATCAGTGTCTGGAGTGTGGAAAGAGCTTCAACCAGAGTAATTCTCTTATTTTCCATAGTAGCGTCCACACGGGGGAGAAACCATTTAAATGTACAGAGTGTGGAAAGAGCTTCAGCAAAGAAGGTTGCTTTATTTCCCATAAAAGGATCCACACAGGGGAGAAACCCTACCAATGTATGGAGTGTGGAAAGACATTCCGATTGAACAGTCAGCTGACATCTCACCAAAGGATCCACACGGGAGAAAAACCATATCACTGTACGGAGTGTGGAAAGACGTTCCGATTAAGCAGTGATCTCACTTCCCATAAAAGGATCCACACAGGAGAGAAACCGTATGAATGCATGGGATGCGGAAAGAGCTTCAAGCGGAGCAGTGACCTTACTTCCCATAAAAGGATCCATACTGGAGAAAGACCATACGAGTGTATGGAGTGTGGAAAGACCTTCACAATGCGATCGTCCCTAACTTCTCACAAAAGGATCCACACAGGGGAGAAACCATTTCAGTGCACAGAGTGCGGAAAGAGCTTCCGTGAAAATGGATCTCTCACAATTCATAAGAGGATCCACACTGGAGAGAAACCGTATCAATGTATGGAGTGTGGAATGAGTTTCAGGTTACGCAGTCAGCTTGCGTCTCATAAGAGTATGCACAGGAGTTTATCCGTAGAGCCTGGATTATAGGAGAAAAAATGGCATTGATTAGAATAGGCAAAACCACCCCCTTCCCAGGGACAAAATTAACCCTCTCCACTCAGCCATAGAAGGCCCAGGAGTACAGAGATACCGAGAGGTGAGCAAAGGCTTTGGGAAGCAAAGCCCGTATATGACAAGCCATAAAAATATCCTTAGAAACTTACTATGTTCATATAATACATTGTTCACTCAAATACATTATTTTTGTAACTCTGTTCCATTGCCCCACAAATTCCATATCTGACTTCACTAACCAAGGCACCCATCACATACATGCTTAATTCAATTATTTTTGACAATCGTATGTATATTCTAGTTTGTGTAAGTGTATAAGGAGAGATTTCCTCCCTGTTTAGATTTTGCTTCTGCTGTCTGTAGTACTATAATAAATATATTCTTTGGTGGACAATGTTCTAGTTTCCCTTTTGAATAAAATCTTGGGATAGTTTGTGAGAGAATCTAATCTTAGAGGGGAAAAGATTCAATTATGTTTCCTGCTTGTAGTAACATGGGCGTTGATAGTATAGGAACAAGTATAGGAGAATATTTGTAACTCGGGGTCAAAATGATGGGTCCCTCATGCTCTTTGAGCTTGGTTGTTTTCTTGCAGACATTTCATTATCTTGCAGTTTGTATAGTATAGTATAGGGACAGTTATTGTTCCTCAATGAATCCATTAGGAAACAAACTAGGTTTGTAACTTTCTGGAGGAATCTGGAACTTTATTTTCATTGGACCACAATGATCTGACCATTTCAAGGGTGACCCACCGGTGTGCCGAAATAAACAACTCCGTGCTTCTTTCTGGAAAAGCTATATTGATTTGAGAATTCATTAACAACCTAACTCAAGGGAGACCACAATATTTATAATTTGCATGACTAGAATAGAATAACAGAGTTGGAAGGGACCTTGGAGGTCTTCTAGTCCAACCCCCTGCTTAGGCAGGAAACCCTACACCTCTTCAAATGGTTAGCCAACATCTTTAAAAAGTCCAGTGTTGGAGCATTCACAGCTTCTGGAGGCAAATTGTTCCACTGATTAATTGTTCTAACTGTCAGGAAATTTCTCCTTAGTTCTAAGTTGTTTCTCTCCTTGATGAGTTTTTACCCATTGCTTCTTGTTCTATCCTCAGGTGCTTTGGAGAATAGGTTGACTCCCTCTTCTTTGGGGCAGCCCCTGAGATTTTGGAAGACTGCTATCATCTCTCCCCTAGTCCTTCTTTCCATTAAACTAGACATATCCAGTTCCTACAACCATTCTTCATAAATGGCCTGCACTGTGAAGTAAATTTAAATGGATGGATTATTTATACAGCATTATAAATAATGGTTATAAATACAGGTTATCTGAGGGGCCGTCTCCTGAATTTAATTTAATTTACTTTAAATGTAACTCTGGCCTTTGTTTATTCAGCCTAGTGATTTAAATTTCACTCTTTCTTTGGCTTTGTTTATTCAGCCTAGTTGTCAAGGCTGAGGTGACAGAAACCGGCCCCGGCAGCCATCTTGCCCTCCCTCAGCCTTCCTTCCCTGCCTCCCTGTCCAGTGGTGTTATCTGATTGGCCACTGCTGCTGAGTGATTGGCAGCTGCGTCATCAATGGAGACAGGCTAAGACAGAAGGAGTGGCAGAAGTCCAGCAGGGCTTTATGCAAATGGTTGGGCTCCAGGGGGCGTTCAGGGGTCCTTTCTGGGGACAGGTTGCCTGAAGTCTCTGTCCCTGCCTGGAAGTCACCTGCGAGGGGACCTTGAACCCTGTTGCTCCTCTCCTTGCACTTCCCTCTGGGGCAAGGGGACAGGGACGTGAGCCTCCAAGGGACACCAGGAGAAGTCAAAACTCCAGAAGAGACACCCTGAAGGCTGTCGGAGGAAGTCCATCAAGCCAAGCGCTACACCAGCCTTGGGATTATCTGGTGGTGCAGCAAAACAGAATTTCCCCTCTCTTCTCACATCCCTACCGAGCTGCCCGGCAGCCTTTTTCAAAACGGCTCCTGCATGTTGGAGAGAGAGTTCAGTCCCGGCATTGTCTGCAGGGCTGTTGTGAGGAATATGGAGACCCAGTTTAATCTGTGTCAGAACAGAGCTGGAAGGAACCTTGGAGGTCTTCTAGTCCAACCCCCTGCTCATTTAAAGGTAAAGGTTCCCCTCGCACATATAGTTGTTCCTGACTCTAGGGGGCGGTGCTCCTCTCCAATTCAAAGCCGAAGAGCCAGCGCTGTCCGAAGACGTCTCTGTGTCCGGCATGACTAAATGCCAAAGGCGCACAGAAAACGCTGTTACCTTCCCACCAAAGGTGGTCCCTATTTTTTTTTACCTGCTTTCGAACTGCTCAGTTGGCAGAAGCTGGGACAAGTAACGGGAGCTCACCCTGTTACGCGGCACTAGGGATTCGAACCGCTGAACTGCCGACCTTTCGATCAACAAACTCAGCGTCTTAGCCACTGAGCCACCGCATCCCTTATCCCTGCTCATATTGGACACCTTATACCAGTGATGGTGAAGCTTTTAGGCACCGAGTGCCCAAACTGTGAGTACGTGCATGCCCAAACTGAAAGGTACATGTGTGGGCAAATGTGCGCATGCACGGACATGCACAAATGTGAGCATGCGCAGCAGAGTCATGAAGACCAGGTGGCTGGCAGGAGGCAGGGCATCCCAACACCAGCAGCGCAGAAAGAGGTAAGATCTTTTTCTTTCGTGAGCTTCTGTTTTGTCGTTTGCAGGGAAATCTGACCTGGGGTGACGGCGTGCGTGCCAGCAGAGAGGAGACTGCATGCTACCTCTGACACGCGTGCCATAGATTTGCCATCACGGCCCTATACCATTTCAGACAAGTGGCTGCCCAGTCTCTTCTTAAAAACCTCCAGTGATGAAGCAACCATAACTTCTGGTGGCAAGCTGTTCCACTGGTTTATTGTTCTCACTGTTAGGAAGTTTCTCCTTAATTCCAGGTTGCTTCTCTCCATTAGTTTCCATCCATTGTTTCTTGTCCTGCATTCTGGTGCTTTGAAAAATAAGTTGACCTTCCCTTCTTTGTGGCAGCCCCTCAAATATTGGAATACTGCTATCATGTCATCCCAAGTCCTTCATTTCACTAGACTAGCCAAACCCAAATCCTGGAACCGTTCTTCAGATGTTTTAGTCTCCAGGCCTTTAATTATCTTAGTTGCTCTTCTTTGCACTTTTCCTCAAGTCTCAACATCTTTTTAATAATGCAGTGACCAAAACTGGATGCAGTATTTGTTCCGCCCCAGCTACGGGCCCCAAAGAACACAACACACACAAAGTCTGTTCAAACCTTAGTTTACTAAATAAACCAGTTTTTTACAGCAACGGCTGTTAATTAACTGCATTAACAGCTGCCAAAAATTCAAAGAATAATACTGAAAGCTTACTGTGGTTGGCAGAATGCACAGAAGCAATTTGCAGGAAGCTGATAAGATAAACAAGACAAGACAGGAAGGTATGTGAACGAAGTTGTTCCCTGCAAATTGCTTGTCGCCATTCCTCCTTAAATAGGCCAATAGGGAGTGGCCAATTAGCCCCAAGCCTTACTCTCGAGGAGACCTCCTCCTGAGGAGCCACTCCTGCCTTTTGGCAGCTCTGCACACCCATGCATTGAGAGGAGGCTCCTCCTCTTTGTCCTCTTCACTTAAGGGAACTTCTGGAAGTTCTGAAGGCCCTGGTTGAATCCCCACCTCTGGCACCACATCTTCTCCAGCCTCCTCATTCTCCGACTCGAGTGCCAGCTGCACAGGCTGCTGGCGCAGCACCACACCCACCTCGGAATCAGATACTAGCTGCACAGGCCGCTGACAGTATTCCAGGTGTGGCCTTACTAAGGGTTTATAAAGTGGTACTAATACTTCATATGGTTAAGGCACCATGCTAGAAAGAGGGAGACCGTGAGTTCCGCCTTAGCCATGAAAGCTTGATGGACTGCTGCTCCAATATTTTGGGTAAGGCAGCATTCAGAGTTTATACGGTGACCCCTACACTTCATGTATTGTACACTCCTACACTTCATGAAGATATGCAGGAATTTATACCCAAGGCTTCGAACAAAGAGTTGGGCCAGCCGAACTGAGGCAGCCTTGGAGATGGGGTTAATTTCCACTCTGAAAATAATCAAGGCAAAAGGTTTTTTTGGGTCAAGTGCTGACTCCAGATCTCCAAATATAGACATTGCCTTGAAGCACGTCAGGCGTTGGAGGCAGAGTGTGCTGTCAAGTAAACCAAATAGAGGAGGCGGTGAGGCTAACTATGGACAATTTAGAAATAACTCATAGAAGAAAATATTTGTAAGTTAGAGTTGAGCTCTGCGTGTGGTGTGTGTGGGGGCCTTCGTGCTCCCTGAGCTGGGTTGACTTCCCGCAGACGTTTCATTACCAAACTAGGTAACACGATCCGTGCCCTGATGCTACTGCCTTGTTTGGTAATGAAATGCCTGCATGACGTTACCTATTTTGGGCTAAGGAAACATCTGCAGGAAAACAACCCAGCTCAGAGAGCCCCCAAGGAACCCACCGAGATAAACATCCCCCCCCCCAGCAACTCCTTTAACTCTTTGTCCTCAAGTCCCAGGAAAGGAAGGAGAGATGAAAGAATGTCACCCCGGTTTCCTGGTTGCACAATCCGCTGAAATGTCTTTGCTGACATCCCAAGCCAAACTGTTTTTTTTTAACTTCATCCTTCAGCCAGATTTCACCCGGATTTCACCATAAGCTTCAAGACCTATGAGGTGGAGGGTGGGGAGGGCTGGGTCTCCATCTTTTCTGAAGATCCGCGCAACCTCAGGGACCCCAAGAGCGCCAGTGATGTGGGAGGAATACCCATCACCTTGGTCCCCGTCTTCTCCCCTCCGCCAAAGAAAGGCCCCTCTGGGGTCTGCCTGTTTCCTCCCCCTCCCCATTTCTTCGCCTCCAGTCCCAGCTGAAGAAAAGGGGGCTCCAGCTGGGTCAGGGGAGGCAGTGCAAGACTCTTACAGCTCCCTAGACATCTTTCGAGGCTCACTTGCAGTTTCCAGGGTACCACGTCCGGCTTCCAGGAGCCCCCCCCCCAGGCCCCCACGCAAGGGAGGGAAGAACTCCCCCAGTGCGGCCTCCTTCCTTCCTGGGTCTGCAGGCAAGTGGAAGATCCCTCCCCCCCATGGAAAGACAAGGGCTTTGCCTTTGCCCCATATGGGGGCTAGTTCTGGAAGGGTCTACAGACAGCCCCTCCCCCACATGCCTACAACGTCCTCCTCCTCCTCCTGTGCCAACTCCAGGTTTAAGGCTAGAGAGCGCCAGCCAGCCCCTTGAAAGGCAAAACTCTTGGCAAGGACCCCCTCCTACTCCCCCTCCTCAAACAATCACAGACCCCGCTGCTCCCACATCAAAGTTGGCCCCCCAACCCACGCAAGTTCGGTTGGGGGGGGTGCGGTGGCATCTCTGATCCTTTCCTACAGCATCTCCGCGGGTGCCTGGCTGGATGGGGAAGCGATGCCGGTGGAGCTTTCACCACACACCCCACCGACTCTTAAACAAAACCCAGCATGAGCAACTGGAGTGGGGGGGCGGGGGGCGGAGAAGGTGAGATCCCTAGACCAGTGGTGGGATTCAGCCAGTTCGCATCACTTCGGGAGAACCGGTTGTTAACTTTCTGAGCAGTTTGGCAAACTGGTTGTTGGAAAAAATCATTAGGGTAGAGAACCAGCTGTTAAATTACTTGAATCCCACCACTGCCCTAGACCCGTAACCCTAACAAAGAACGATGTGGTGTTACCCGCTCATAAGACGCAAGATGCGGTCCGGACTCAGCGCATTTGGGGAGAGGGGCTGTTTGGAAAGCCAGGCGCCCCCTCTGCCTTGCTGCAAAGGAAACCCGCCCCCCTTTTGTTTCCAGGGAAGAACGCTCTACCTGCAGTCCCGGGTGAGGAGGGGACTGCAGGTAGAGCGGGGGAAGCTTCCCCTTCCTTGCTTGTGGAAGCTTCCCCTCCCTTGCTTGGGGGAGGGTCTGGAGACTCTTGGCGGGGGCCGCTGGAGCTTCAGGTGAGTCATTTCTGGTTTGGGCACTTGGGAAGCAAGTAAGAAAGTCTTTGGAAGGGGCGCTGGGAAGGGAGAGCCTCCCCCACTTCCTCCCTCCTCTGAACTGAGACCCTCCAGATGGGCGCCCCAGGTTCTAGTCTTACAAGGGGGGAGGGAGAGTAGGGAGGGCGCTTTTCATTGAGGGGGAGGAAAGGGCGAGCAGATCGGTAAAATGCTAATTTCCTAACCTTTCCCCCTTCTATCTAGATCTGGGTTTCTCAACCTTGAGGGGTCAGATTAACAAAGAGTTGGAAGGAATCTTGTCGGTCATCTAGTCCAACCCCCACCCCCCCAAGCAGGAGACCTTACACCACTTCTGACAGATGGCAGTCCAGTCTCTTCTTGAAAGCTCCCAGTGATGAAGCTCCCACAACTTCTGAAGGCAATGTCTGTTCCATGGGTGGATTGCTTTGTCAGAAAATTTCTCATTTTTTCCAGGTTGAAGCTCTCATTGAACAGTTTCCACGCATGCCAAAAGTGGGGGGAGCGGGGGGGGGTTGTGGGTGGGTGTGCCCACATCCATAATACAATGTGCCCCGCCCTCCCGCACATGACCCCCCCACACACACACTTCCCCGCTTTTGGCACGCGATGGCACGGTGTGCCCAGTAGGCCCATTTTTCCATTTCCCCAGGCTCCAGAGGCTTTCTAGGAGCCTGGGGAGGGCAAAAATAGCCTTCCCCATCCCCCCGGAGGCCTTCCGGAGGCTGGAAACAGCTGGTGGGACTGGAAGGCCTGAAAATCAGTTGGCCACTGCACGCATGCTCGCTGGAGCTGAGCTAGGGCAACACTTGCGTGCCCACCAATATGGCTCCGCAGGCCACCTGTGGCACCCGTGCCATAGGTTCGCCATCACGGCCCTACACCATTTCTGACAGATGACGGTCCAGTCTCTTCTTGAAAGCTTCCAGTGATGAAATTCCCACAACTTCTGAGGGCAAGCTGTTCCTTTGGTTGATTGCTCTCACTGTCAGAAAAATTCTCCTTATTTCCAGGTTGAATCTCTCCTTGTTCAGTTTCCATTCATTATTCCCTGTCTGGCCCTCAGGTGCTTTGGAAAATAGCTTGACCGCCTCCTCTCTGTGGCAGCCCCTCAGATATCGGAACAGAGCTATCATGTCTCCCCTGGTCCTTCTCTTCACCAGACTAGCCAGGCCAAGTTCCTACAACTGTTCTGCACCTTCCTCAGCTTATCTGAGCTCACAGTGCACTGCATCACCCTCCCCCAACTTGTGCAAAGCCTGTGTTGGTCTCTCCCACCCATTACGGTACCCCCTCCCCAACTCCTTACTTGGACCCATCCTGCTTCCTGCTTAACCCACATGTCTTGAGGTTACAACCAGGACAGCCTGGATTGCTATTGCTAAGTTACCTGGTCGTGTGACATCAGGCTTTAGGACTGCATCACTTAGCAATAGCAACCCCACTGTTATGTGGCAATTGTAACCCCACTTAACACATGAAGTAACTTACTTAACAACTGTGGCAAAAAAAAGCTTGTAAAATCAGAAGCGACTCACTTAACACCTCCTTACTTAGCAACAGAAAATCTGATCATAATTGTGATCGTGAGTAAAGGACTACCTGTGTATAGTTTCTCCCTTGCTGATCTTTTTATTGGAAAGAGTGTGTTCTTGTAGGGTTTATAAGTTGTCTTTGGTATGATTCATATTTTGAGGGAGATGGGCAATTTAGAAATATGAAACCTAAAACAAATTAAGAAATAAAACTGGAACTCATTTCCTCTTACACCAGGGGTCCCTAGCTGGGGTGGGTTCTAATTTTTTTTACTACTGGTTTTGTGGGCGTGGCTTATTTTGTGGGCGTGGCTTGATGGTCATGTGACAATTCTTTAGGATTTGGCAGAGGTACTGGTCTACCAGGCTTTTAACTGCTTGCAGAGCTGTACCGGTCTACCCATTTGTTTTTGGAGGCACCGGTCTACTCATTCGTTTTTGGAGGCACCGGTCTACCACCACACTGCCTTTTAACACTGATCAGCTGTAGGGCGGCCCTTTGAAGCCCTGCGGCAAGAGTTTAAACAGTTTTTTTCCTTCTAGCCGATCAGCTGGGACTTGGGAGGCAGCAATAGATTGGGGGTGGGGCCAAATAAAAGGTAAGAATAACGCAGGGGGGCAGGGGGCCCCAGCTCCTGAACGAAGAGAACCGGTTCAGTGACGTCATATCGTCACCGCTACCGGCTCTGCCAAACCAGGAGGAACCCACCACTGGTCCCTAGCCTCCGAGCCGCAACCCACTACCAGGCCTTGAGTCATTCGAAACCGGGCCGTGGATGTGGCAGGCGAGCATGGGCCCATGCATCCCCACTTGTGCGAGTAGTGGGTGTGTGCGTGTGCGTGTGGTCCATTTGCCCAAGCAGTGGCTGCATGTGCCTGCCGCTCACACAAATGGAGCTGCACGCGCACTTGTCCGCCATTCGTGCGGAATCTCCTCCTTCCCAGTCCACAAAGGCAGAAAGGTTGGGGAACTTCGTCTTACACGATTCCTTCAGAATGAATTCTTTTATGAGAAATAAAGTGGCTCTCCTGCCTGAATCTTTTCCCACACGTCATACAAAGAGTTTCTCCTTTGAATGGGTCCTCTGATGGGAAGCGAGGTTCCTGCATTGACTGAAGCTCCTTTCACGCATTGTGTATTTATAGGGCTTCTCGTCAGTGTGGCATCTCATATGACAGTCCAGGTCATGCTCCTATTGACGTGTTTTCCACACTCCGGACATTTGTAGGGCTTCTCTGTGGTATGGCTGCTTTTATGGACACTGAGGCTGCTGCATCGGCTGAAGCTCGTCACACTCTTTGCATCTGTAAGGTTTCTGTCCTGAGTGGATCCTCCTGTGGGCAGTGAGGCTATTGGAAGTGGTGAAGCTGTTTCCGCATTCGCCACATGTATAGGGGCTTTCCCCAGAATGAATCCTCTTATGAGTCGTAAGGTTATACTTCTGATTGAAGCTCTTCCCGCATTCCGTGCATTGATAAGGTCTCTCTCCCGTGTGGAGCCTCTTGTGAATAGTAAGCGTGTAATTTTTACAGAAGCTCTTTCCGCACTCCGTGCATATATAGGACTTTTCTATGGAATGTATTTTTTTATGGGTACGAAAGACACCGCTGTCAATAAAACCCTGTCCGCACATGGTACATATATACGGAGTTTTGCCTGAATGGGAAGAAAGGTCACTGCCAAAACCGAAGGTATTTCCACTCTCTGTGGATTTATACAAATTCTCCCACACATGGATACTTTGATGAGATCTTAGCTGACTTTTCCACCGGAAGCTCTTTTCGCATTCCACGCATTGATAGGGTTTCTCCTCTGAATGGACCCTTTTATGACTCTGGAGAGCACTGCGGATTCTAAAACTTTTGCTGCACTCTGAACATGTGTACGGTTTTTCTCCCGTGTGGATCCGGTTGTGCGAAGTCAGGGGTCCACTCGAACTGAAGCTCTTCCCACACTCCGTACACTGGTAGGGCTTCTCTCCCATGTGCCTCCTTGTGTGAAAAGTCAGGTTGCAGCTGTTGCTGAAGCTCTTCTCACACTGCAGACATTTGTACGGTTTCTCCGCAATATGGACTCTTTTGTGTAGGGTAAGATCACTGTTCAATCTAAACCTCTTTCCGCATGTCGCACATGGAAATGGTTTCTCCCCCGTATGGATTCTCATATGAGAGGTGAGTTCACTTGTCCACCTGAAACTGTTTCCACACTCAGCACATATCCACGGTTTTTCTCTTGGGTGGAGCCTTTTACAGGAGCTACTGTTCCTACTGAAACTCTTTCCACGCCCTTTGAATGTCTCAGATTTCTCTGCAGCCCTTGGGTGGGTTTGTTGACATGAAGTCAAAGCAAAGCTTTGGCTGGAATAGGCTCCCTGCGGTTTGCAATCACACTGGTTGTCTCTAATTTTAGTTTTGCAATGATTACATCTCTCGGATTGATCCCCAGGTATTTCCCCATAGGGTAGGGAATTCCCATTTTGGTTTCCGGTGTGATCCCGTTGAGTCAGGAATTTGTGGACTTCAGCACGGTGGGAAGCAGGTGATTTCTTCTTCCTAGTTGTTGACTTCTTTTCCCCAAATGTTCCTGATCTCCAGCGGTTCTCAAAAATCTCATTTCCCACTTCGGCCCTGGTTGGTTGCGAAGTCGCTGTATCCGGTGCCTGCCAATTCTCACTGTTCTCATCTGCTTCTAGAGAGAGAAACAAAGCATGAACTACCTTTTAAGACTGGGCTTCCAAAGATTAATGCTGATTAGCTACTGAATTAATTCTGATGGAAATTGATCACAGCGTCTTGCAAGATTTTTTATTTCCTGTATAGTTGTTTTTTGTTTTGTGTTTTTGATTACACAACTATCTCAGAAGTCATCTCTTGGCTGAACTGTTCCCCACTGAAGATATTATAACTATTTTTTTCTTTGCAAAAAAAAAAAGCAGCTTAAAACAAAGGAACAATAGAAAGGACAAAGATTGTAATGAAATGGCGATGCAGAGAAGCCATAAATATTGCTTACAATTCTGCAAAGTTTTTATTTTATCTACCTGGAACTGAGCAAACAAGGACACTCTTTTCATTTTGGAGAGGCAAATCCTCCGAGGCAGTCATACTAAAATGAGCAGCTAAGTCTTATAGGAAGAGACAGAAGGAAGTCCATAGTTATCCCTGAGAAGATGATTAAAGTATAGCAATATAGGCAGTCCTCACTTAGTGATCCTAATCGACCCTGGCAAACAAAGTGCTTGTTAAGTGAAACATTACATGACTGCAACTTGTGACCTCCTGCCGGTTTTCCCATTGACTGCCTTGTTGAAAGCCAGCTGGGAAGATTGCCAATGGCTAACACATGACCGTGGAACATGTCAACAGTCATATGTGTGATGCTTCCCAAGTGCCCAATTGTGATATGACTGTAGAGATGTTGCAGCCACTCTGAGAACTATCCACGAGCCATTTTTTTCAGTTGTCGTAACTTTGAAGAGTCACTAAAAAAAATGGTCATTAAGTAAGATCTATCTATATTTTCCAGATATCTAGAAGGACGAACAGAACAGAATAGCAAAATAACAAGAGTTGGAAAGGGTCCAACCCACTAGCAGTGACATGATAGCAATCTTCCAATATATGAGGGGCTGCCACAAAGAAGGGGGGGGGGGGGTCAACCTAGTCTCCAAAGCACCTGAAGGCAGGACAAGAAGCAAAGGACGGAAACGAATCAAGGAGAGAAGCAACCTAGAACTAAGGAGAAATTTCCTAACAAAACAATTAATCAACTTGCCTGCAGAAGTTGTGAATGCCCCAACACTGGAAATTTTTAAGAAGATGTTGGATAACCATTTGTCTGAAGTGGTGTAGGGTTTCCTGCCTGGGCAGGGGGTTGGACTAGAAGACCTCCAAGGTCCCTTCCAACTCTGTTATTCTATATTCTATCAGTATATTCTAACTAAACGGCCAAGGTTTTAGGGCTTTTGAGCCTAATGAATCCGAGTCTCTATTGGAGAGCCAAAAATATCCCACATCATCTCCCTGATTCTTTCCTATCACATTGTTTTTTTTCCTCTTCTGATTTTTTCCTATCACATTGGTTTTTTTTCCTCTTCTCTATACGGTAAGAGCACATTTCTGGGTAGTTATTTGTAGATTTGCACCCTAAATCATTTTGCTGAGCTCTCTTATAGATCTTGCAGGACATATTACGGAAGGGCATTTCCAAATTAAAACCCCATCAATCTATAAAGGTTCTTCTGATTCCTTTGCCAATAATATCGTATAATCTACAATACAAGTCATGTTGGACTAATAGAGGCTCTATAGACTCAAAGGTGCCCTTCTTTGCTTAGATCCAGTAGTTGGGAATTCAAATTCCTAAGGTTTGCAGATTTCATCCGTACCTTATGAAGCTGTATATAAGTCTAAGTGCTCTTGCTGTCTTCTAATATTTTATTTCTATTTTAAAAAAATCATGATTACATACACTTTTCATTTTGGGAAGAGCAAAATAATCTACGGCTCATGAATTCAGTGGGAAATGGTTTAGAAAAATTTTCACATCCAGAAGTCATGAGTGCTCCAACACCGGAGGTTTTCAGAGACTGCACAACCATTTCTCTGGGACAGTATAGCATGAGGTTGGTTTCCAACTCTGCTGTGGTTATTATTGTTAAAATAGGCTGCTCACTTCCAGATGCCTGTTCCCACTATCTGAACTCAGAGCAAAGAGAGGTCCATTACCCAGAGATGCCACGTGTCTAGAATTCTCCTGCATGACTTCCCCGTGGAGGGACTTTTGGGTGGAATCCAGCAGAGCCCACTCCTCCTTGGAGAAACACACAACCACATCCTGGAAGGACACAGCATCCTGAGGAAGAGGAGAAAATATTAACAGATGCCGCCACCTTCAAAGTTTTGAAAGATTTCTGCTTCAATCTTCATTAAACATTTCCCTGCCTCCATGTACATCTCGCTACTGCCTGCTTTCCACCAAGCTGGAGGTCCATCCAGTAAGCTGGTGGACATTGAGGATGTTCAACCACTTGTAGTACATCCAATGGCCAATTTTGGGCAGGATTCCAAATTGTTAAGAGGAAAACAAGGAAGAATTCTCAGTAAAGTATTACAGTTTCTATGACTTCAACTGCATCTTCAGGGAGGATTCCCTTTCCAGAAAAGAGGGGGATCACTTTTGACACTATGAAGGAAAAGTCCAAAGTGGGTGATCCACTGATGGACCTTCTCACAGCTCTAGTTTGGATTTTGGACTTCTTCCTTCCCCAGAGGAAAAAAGGGAACTGCAGCTCGTCCGATTGAAGATTACGTGACATGCCCTCTTCTCCTAGAACAGTGATGGCTAACCTTTTTGTCGTCACTTGCCAAAAGCGGGGGAAGCGCAGAGGATCACGCACGCACATCCCCACACCCATAATTCAATGCCCCCCTGCTCTCTGACCCCTCTGCGCATGCACAGCAACCCCCCCGCGCTCCCTGCACATGCGCACACGACCCCCCCCCACCCTGTTTTGAGCCTAGCAGGCCTCCCTGAAGCACCGGAGGCCAGAAACAACCTGTTTACAGACATCCAGTAAGCCCAGTAGGCCCCTTTTCCGCCCTCCCAAGGCTCCAGATGGTTTCTTGGAGCCTGGGGAGGGCGAAAACAGCCTTCCCCCCTCCCCAGAGGCTGGAAATGGCCCCTTTCCAGACTTCCGGTAGGCTCGGAAGGCCCGTTTTTTGGCCCTTCCAAGGCTCCAGAGACTTTCTTGGAGCCTGGGGAGGGCGAAAATGGCCTCCCCCTGCTTGGAGGCTGAAAATGCTCTCCCAGAGCCTCTGCGCGAGCCCTGTACTTATCTGGCATCCAAAACGGGCCATGTGGAGACTCCTGGGAGGGGAGGCATGGGCGGGGCCAGCTGAAAATCAGCTGGCCGGCATGCGCATCAGCGCTGGAGCTGAGCTAGGGCAACAGCTCATGTGCCTGCAGATATGGCTCCAGTTCGCCATCACAGTCCTAGAAGTACCAGGAGGGGAAACAGATGGTGGTATCCCAATGGGATCAGAGACAGAGAAGCCGTGTTTCTTGGGGTTCCTAACCACGATCACCTACCTGCTGAAATATCAAGAGTCTTCCCAAGGGTGCTTATTCTACCAGAAGCTTTAGTTGTACTGAAAGGTTTCCACTATTTTTAGGTTTTGAAGAGTGGCATCCAGAAAAGGGGACTTTTTCCTCTCTATCCTAGCCATCTTTATCAGAGAAGGTCCTTATCAATTGAGTTTCAAAGAGAAGAGGGAGCCCTAACACACGTTCAATCCCCAACACTGGAAGGCCCATCAGAAGTCTTAGCTGAAGAAATAAAACTTGTGAGGTCTTACGGCTCCTAAGTATTTATCTCCTTATCAAGGCACGCAGCCACTCAATTAAATGCTACTTCTGAGTGCACAAGTAACACAAAGTTCCCTCTTTTCCTGGGAACAGAATGGCTGAATAATCTTGTCCCATGTCTCGAAAATGGTGATGATGAAGCTTCCAAAATCCCATTTCATTCAGGAGGCGGAGAAAGTCAAATTCTCAGTCACTTCTGCTAACGTTTTGTTTGTTTGTTTATTATTTGTGTGCTGCTCATCTTGTTTAGAGGCAACTCTGGGCCGCTTACAAATATTAAAAACCAGTAAACGTCAAAATGACAAAGTCACCCTGTGGCGGGCCAACAAATTTAATAAATAACAAATAAAGAAAAGAATAAATAAGAATAGTTTTAGGCCTGTCACTTCAGAGGCTCACACATGGCATGAATAGCCAGGTCCAAGTTTAGAGGGTCATTATTTTATCTTGACTCGTCAATGTTCTGGAGTCCTCAAAGAGGACTTCTATGATTATGGGTCATTTCCCTACCTGAGCTGAAGAGAATGTTTCTGCTTCATCAGAAAAAGAAAATATTTCAACAAGGTCCAGTGGTGATGGACCATATCCTGTAAGGGAGACAAATAAATGGGAAGAAGTGAATTTTAGGAGACTATTGTTAACAATTTGCGGGATGACACTCTATATAAAAACCTGTTCACATACAAGGTAATCCTGTGAATTCAGGTTCTGAAGATGGGAGAAGCTGCCAATCACTGGGCATGAAGACAGAATCCATCCTTACCTGCTAAGATCTCAAAAATGTCATTTTCCTGGGAGATTCCTTCGAAAAGAGATGATTCCTGAGAGGAATCTGAGGAATCCATCCTCGTGTTTGCACCTTGTGGATCCACCTTGATAGAGCTTCCCTATAAATAAACCATAATGTCAAATCCGTTTTTGCCATTCTTCTGAGGAAAGGGAGGTGGGATATCATACTTGGTACATTTACTTTCTTTTCCTTTCTATGTATCCCATATCCTGCTTGCATTCTTGTATAACCTTTAACCTAATTTATAACCGTTGCCTGGCATCGTAGCTGCCTGGCAGTTTCTCACATCTTGGGGAATGTAAGGAGAGGATGGGCCATGTGGGATGCATCGGCGGGAAGATGTTCTCTTATCTCTTTCTCAGAGCGGCTGGTACAATAACATCTTCACATCTGCAGGCTGGTTGAATCCACATCGGACTGTTGGGAGCTTCTTTTATTTTAGTTGTATGCCCTGAGGGACCTCAAAGCCTGTTATGAATCTGCCTTGCTATCACCCCTTTTCAATAAAAGGTTCCTTTTGAAATGCCAAGTTTCAAGGGTATTGATTTACTTTCTTGAATAAGGAGGAGAGGCTGGGCCTTATTTATTGGAAACCTTAATCTCCCTTTGAAAAAAGGAGAATCAGAATCCTGGAATCTAAGAAAGGAATCTTTGCTTATTTTAAGTTTCTGGGTGTTATCATAAAAGAGGGCCTGACCTGGGACACTCACATTGCAGTCCTGGTCAAAGGAGCCCAGCAGAGATTATATGACCTGAGACTTCTCAGGAAACAACAACTGAATGAGAAATTGCTGGTGACCTTTTACCGCTGAACCAGAGAGTATTTTAATTTACTGCACCTGCGTATGGTTTGCCAATTGCACAGTGGCAGATAGGACAGCGCTCCAGAGGATTAACGTCATTGCCCAGAGGATCATTGGTTGCCCTCTCCCCTCTTTGGAAGAGCTTTATAGCTCCCGTTGCCTTAAGAAAGTTCAAAACATTCTTAAAGATCCATCTCATCCTAAGCACACTTTTTTTGAACTATTATCATCTGGCAAACGGTACAGGACAATAAAAACAAGGACAAATAGGCTGAAAAAACAGCTTCTATCCCAGGGCAGTAACCATATTGAATTCTACGGCATAGTGCAATATTAATGCAATATCAGGGGGTTTCAGTTCAATTGCATACAATATGAAGGATTTGTGTTTATGTTGGAAATAAGGAGACATTTTCTGACAGAGCGATCAATCCATAGAACAAGTTGCTTTATGAAGTTGTGGGAGCTTCATCACTGGAAGCTTTCAAGAAGAGTCTGAACTGCTATCTGTCAGAAATGGTGTAGGGTCTCCTGCTTGGGTGAGGGGTTCGACTAGATGCCACTTTATAATACCTTGGTAAGGCCACACTTGAAATATTGCATTCGGTTTTGGTCGCCATGATATAAAAAAGATGGTGAGACTCTAGAAAGAGTGCAGAGAAGAGCAACAAAGAGGATGAGGGGACTGGAGGATAAAACATACGAAGAACAGTTGCAGGAACTGGGTATGTCTAGTTTAATGAAAAGAAGGACTAGGGGAGACATGACAGCAGTCTTCCAATATCTCAGCGGCTGCCACAAAGAAGAGGGAGTCAAGCTCTTCTCCAAAGCACCAGACGTCAAGACAAGAAACAACAGATGAAAACGAACCAAGGAGCAAAGCAACCTAGAAGTAAGGAGAAATTTCCTGACAGAACAATTAATCAGTGGAACAATTTGCCTCCAGAAGTTCTAAATGCTCCAACACTGGAAGTTTTTAAGAAGAGGTTGGCTAACCATTTGTGTGAAGAGGTGTAGGGTTTCCTGCCTAAGCAGGGGGTTGGACTAGAAGACCTCCAAGGTCCCTTCCAACTCTGTTAATCTGTTAGAAGTTCAAAAAATCCTGGCAGGGCTCCATTTGGAATCAAGTCAAGAATCTGGTTTCTCACCTCCCTTTCTTTGCCGTTTGTCTGGCTCAGCAGAAGGCCTTCAGCCAAGGCCACCGCCTGGGAGCTGGTTTCCACTCCACATTCCCTCAGCCAGCTGGCAATCTCCAGGGGAAGGACGGCCAGGAACTGCTCCAGGAGCACCAGGTCCAGCATTTGAGCCTTGGTGTTCCTGTCTGGTTTTAACCACCGGTGGCAAAGGCGATGAAGGCGGCTGCAAACTCTTCGGGGTCCCTCTGACTCCTGGTAGCAGAATCCTCTGAAATTCTGCTGGTGAATCTCGGAAGAGAGGTGGTCTTCTTCTAGGAACTTCTGCCTGGTCCTTTGGTCGAATTCTTCCCAACGCTCCGTCTGATCACGACAAAGGTTGGTTCCTGTTGGGCTTCTTGACTCCATCTTCTCCCTGGGCTCTGCTGAAGATACCGAGACTTGGATTGGGGTCTCCTGGCTCTCTAAAGCGACTGACCTTGGAGGACTGGAACCTGTGGGAAGAATCGAGGGTCCCGATCAAGGCCTATTTCGGTGAGGAGGGAAGGCCCCTCTTTCTCCCCTCCCTGCGGTAGAAGGACTTGCAGGAGGGAGGGGCTCTGATAGGCAGGCAGAGAGCAAGGTCAGATCCTCCCTAGCAATTCACAGGATCTATCTAGACAGGTAGTCATCGACTTACGGCCACAATTGAGCCCAAAATTTCCTTGGCTAAGCAAGACAGTTGTTCATTTTGCTACATTTTTCAACCTTCCTTGCGACAGTTCTTAAGTGAATCGCTTCGGTTGTTCAGTTAGTCACACGATTGTTAAGCGAGCCTGGA
The DNA here is from genome assembly GCA_012654045.1 of Ptyas mucosa. Taxonomy (NCBI): domain Eukaryota; kingdom Metazoa; phylum Chordata; class Lepidosauria; order Squamata; family Colubridae; genus Ptyas; species Ptyas mucosa. Next base: position 124,222 of record WNWU01000232.1, read on the forward strand.
TTCCTGACTGACTTTGCCTGGAGTCGCCTGACCCTGGGTCACTGCAACTGTCATGAATACAGGCCAGTGGCCAAAGGTCTGAGTTTCGATCATGCGACCATAGGAATGCTGCAACAGCCTTAAGTGGGACAAACTGGTCACAAATCCCTTTTTTCGGTGCCGTTCTAACTTCGGTTACTAAATGAATGGTTGTAAGTCGAGGATGACCTGTGTTTATTGCAGGTACAGGTGGTCCTCTATTTACAGCCACAATTGAACCCAACGTTTATGTTGCTAAGTGAGACATTTGTTAAGTGAGCCTGGCCCCAGGTTTCTTGCCGCAGTTGTTAAGTGAATCACTGCACTGCTTAAGGCTTCCCCGTTGACTTTGCTTGGCAGAAGCTCGCCAAAGGGGAACGCCTGACCACGGGACATTGCGACCGTCGTAAGTATGAACCAGTTGCCAAGCATCCTAATTTTGAGTTACTTGACTGCTGGGATGCTGCAACAGTGTGAAAAACGGTCCTAAGTCCCTTTTTTTCAGTGCTGTCGTAACTTCGGTCACTAAACAAACGGTCGTAAGTTGAGGACTATTGCAGATCGTTGCTTTAGTCTGGCCAGATTCTGTTCAGAGGCGAACAGCAATAAAGGAACCACAAATAGTCCTCGATGTACAACCGTTCATTTACTGACCGTCCATTGTTACAATGGCACTGCCAAAAGGGACTTAGGACCGTTTTTCACACATACGACTGTCGCAGCATTCCCAGGATCGATCACGCCATCGAAATTCAGACGCTTAACAAAGTGACTCCCATTTTTGACGGTTGCAGCACCCCCGGGTCACATGATCCCCTTTTGCGACCTTCCGAATAGGCAAAGTCAAAGAGGAAGATCAGATTCACTTAACAACCCTAACTTAAGAACAGCAGCGATTCGCTTAACAACGGTAGCAAGCAAGGCCATCCAATGGAGCAAAATCCACTCAACCAATGTCTCACTTAGCAATGTCGGGCTCAATTATGGTCGTATATCGAGGATTCCCTGCACCAGAAGCAGCTACCGGTCTAGTTCTTTGGTCCCCAAAAGTCTTTTTCAGCCCCCCTCCTTTCACCCCCCCAGCCTAAAAGTGGGGGGCTGGGAGGGTCCATCTGGAAGGTCTCAGCTTAGGGTACAACTTCCTGTGGAGGGAGGTAAAAGTGGGGGGGGGATTCTGCCAGGGTGGGGGAGAGTGGGGGGGGCTCTCCCAGGGTGGAGGAAAAAAGGGGTGCTCTCCCAGGGTGTGGGGGAAGGGGGACTCTCCCAGGGTGGAGAAAAAAAGGGGGGGCTCTCCCAGGGTGGAAGAAAAAATGGGGACCTCCCAGGGTGGGGGAGGAAAAAAGGGGGGGCTCTCACAGCACCCCTCCTAAAAACTTCCTTGCTTCCCCCCCCCCACGTTTCGATATCCCCCCCCTGCAGCTCCAGCGTCCCCACCCCAGGAGCCCCCAGACCCTGAAGCAAGGGAGGGGGTGGCCTCGCCATCCACACCTATCAGCCCTTTTTTGGAGGTGGGGGCAGCCGCTCCTCAACGGCCGAGAGGGATAGAGTGCCGCTTCCTAGAAGGGCGCACCACCCACCGATCGCCGTTTCTCCCAGCGGATCAGCAACGGTCATCGGCGGAAAAACCTGACTGATGAAGTCCTCCCGCGCAGGTGCAGAAGCCTCCCCTTTAGCAGTGTTCGGCCACCGCGCGGACCACCCCCTGGCGGCGAAAGCGGCGCCTCCACGGTCCGCTTGGTGGGCGAGCCATGACCTCGCGAGTGGCAAAACGGGTGAGAGTGAAAGTTTGGGATTGGGGGGGGTGGCGGGGGGGATTTAAGAATGAAGGAAATAAGGCAAGATAAAATAATGCAATAATAAAAACAATGCAAGTATTGAATTGAACTGAATCTGACCAAACACTGATAAGATCCCATATCAGGACTTATCTACTGGCGATAAAAGCGGCAAAGTATAATTACTTTTCCGCTCTTATTGCATCATCAGATAACCGCCCGGCCACACTGTTTAGGGTGACCCGCTCCCTGCTCCTTCAGGAAGCGCGGGAGGACCCCTTGGAGGGTAGAGCCGAGGACTTTGTACAATATCTGTATGATAAAATCGCTCAGATTCGGGAACACCTGGACTCTGACATAGTAGATTCAAGGGAAAGGATGGGGGCAGGTCTTGAGAATATTATCTGGGAAGAGTTTGACTCTGTAACTCTTGAAAACGTGGACAGGATACTGAGGAGACTGAATGCTACCACATGTTTATTGGACCCGTGTCCCTCCTGGTTGGTGCTGGCCTCTCGGGAGGTTACACGAAGCTGGCTCCAGGGTATCATAAATGCCTCTCTGAGTGAGGGTGTTTTTCCTACTGTCTTGAAAGAGGCAGTGGTGAGACCTCTCCTCAAGAAGCCTTCCCTGGACCCGGCAATATTGGCTAATTACCGTCCAGTCTCCAACCTTCGCTTTATTGCAAAGGTTGTTGAGAGTGTGGTAGCACAACAGCTTCCTCAGTACCTGGATGAATCATCTTATCTGGATCCGTTCCAGTCTGGCTTCAGCCCTGGATACAGCACGGAAACGGCATTGGTCGCATTGGTTGATGATCTCTGGAGAGCCCGGGACAGAGGTTGCTCCTCCGTCCTGGTGCTATTAGACCTCTCAGCAGCTTTTGATACCATCGATCATGGTATCATGCTGCACCGATTGGAAGAGTTGGGAGTGGGGGGCACCGTATTACGATGGTTCTCCTCCTTTCTCTCTGACCGGTCGCAGACTGTGTTGACAGGGGGACAGAGATCAACCCCGAGGCCCCTTGTATGTGGGGTGCCACAAGGGTCGGTTCTCTCACCCCTCCTGTTCAACATTTATGTGAAGCCACTAGGTGAGATCATCCGTGGTTTTGGGGTGAAGTACCACCAGTACGCTGATGACACCCAACTGTACATCTCCACCCCGAACCACCCCAATGATGCCCTTGAAGTGATGTCCCGGTGCTTGGAGGCTGTACAGATCTGGATGGGGAGGAACAGACTCAGGCTAAACCCATCCAAGTCCGAGTGGCTGTGGTTTCCGTCATCCCGTTATAGTCAATTTATACCATCATTGACTATTGGGGGCGAGTCATTAGTCCCCACAGAGAGGGCTCGCAACCTAGGTGTCCTCCTCGATTCACAGCTGTCTTTAGAAGAACACATGACAGCTGTGGCCAGAAGAGCTTTTTATCAGGTTCGCCTGATACGCCAGTTGCGACCCTTTCTAGATCGGGACTCATTAAATACAGTCACTCATGCCCTCGTCACTTCCCGCATGGACTACTGTAATGCTCTCTACATGGGGCTCCCCTTGAAGAGCATCCGGAGGCTCCAGTTAGTCCATAATGCAGCCGCACGGGTTATTATGGGAGCAGCGTGGCACTCCCATGTGGCTCCCCTCCTGCGCGAGCTGCACTGGCTCCCTGTGGTCTTCCGGGTGCGCTTCAAGGTTTTGGTTACCATCTTTAAAGCGCTCCATGGCTTAGGACCGGGGTATTTACGAGACCGCCTTCTGCCACCAATAACCTCCCATCGACCAGTACGCTCCCATAGAGAGGGACTTCTCAGGGTGCCGTCGGCCAAACAATGTCGACTGGCGGCCCCCAGGGGGAGAGCCTTCTCTGTGGGAGCACCCACAATCTGGAACGAGCTGCCCTCGGAAATACGGTTAATCCCAGATCTTCGGGCTTTCCGCCGGGCCCTCAAAACATTCCTATTCATGCAAGCCGGCCTGACCTAACCTCCCTTAAAACCACTTTTAAATTCTTTGAATCTACCTACATCTGAATTTGAGATGTTTAATTTAATTCCATTCAAACTATTCAATTGTATTTTAATCGGTTTCTGAATATCAGTATTCTGTATTTATCGTTTAACTGTTCACCGCCCTGAGTCCTTCGGGAGTAGGGCGGTATACAAATCTAATAAATAATAAATAAATAATAATAAAATATTGCAAAAGTATTGCAATATTCATTGCAGTTACTTTGCGATAGTCATTGATGAATTTTATTTTTCTTTATGTACACTGAGAACATATGCACGTCCATATGTGTCCAATCACACAACATGTGTCCAATCACATTTGGCCAATAAAGAATTCAATTCTATTCTATTCTATTCTATTCTATTCTATTCTATTCTATTCTATTCTATTCTATTCTATTCTATTCTATTCTATT
>WNWU01000232.1:142690-182403 GCA_012654045.1 Ptyas mucosa
TTCCTTCCTTCCTTCCTTCCTTCCTTCCTTCCTTCCTTCCTTCCTTCCTTCTTTCCTTCCTCTTTCTTCTTGCCTTGCTTCCTGCCTTCCCTCCCTCCCTCATCTTCCTTCCTGTCTTCCTTCCTTCCCTCCTTCATCTTCCTTCCTGCCTTCCTTCCTATTATTTGGTTCTTTTCATGTAATGGGTTAGGTTTGTTTTTTAAAATATTTATTTATCTATTTATTTATTTTATGCAATTTAGATGCCGCCCTATCTCCGAGGACTCAGGGTGGCTCACAACGGTAAAATGCATAATTCCTTATTAAAAACGATACAAAATTAAAATCCAATTTAAAATAATTTAAAAATTCAATTAAAACCCCCCCATCAGGTCAGGTTACGGAACAACCAGGTCTTCAACTCACGGCGGAACGAGCAAAGGTCAGGGGCCATCCAAAGCTCCAAAGGAAGTTGGTTCCAGAGGGTGGGTGCGCCCACAGAGAAAGCTCTCCCTCTGGGGGTCGCCAGCCGACACTGTCTGGCCAACAGCACCCTGAGGAGTCTCTGTCTGTGGGAACGCACCGGACGATTGGAGATCGTTGCTGGCTGCAGGGGGTCCGATAGATATCCCGGGCCTAGGCTATGAAAGGCTTTATAGGTGATAACCAGCACCTTGAACCTCACCCGAAGGGCAACCGGTAACCAATGCAAGCCGCGCAGGAGGGTGTAACATGGGAGTGTCGGGACGCTCCCATCACAACCTGCACGGCTGTATTCTGCACCAGCTGAAGCCTTCGGGTGGTCTTCAAGGGCAGCCCTAGGTAGAGAGCATTGCAGTAGTCAAGACGGGAGGTGACCAGCACATGAGTAACGGTGCGTAGGGCATCTTGGTCCAAGTAAGGGTGCAACTGTCGCACAAGGCGAAGCTGGGCAAATGCCCCCCTGGTCATATCGTCACATGGTCTTCCAAAGACAACCGTGAATCCAGGAGGACACCCAAGTTGTGAGCCCTATCCACAGAGGGATAGTCTCCAGTACAATAATAATATTGTTATTGCTGTTTAGATATTATAAAAAGGTAAAGGTTCCCCTCACACATATGTGTTAGTCGTTCCCAACTCTAGGAAGCGGTGCTCATCTCTGTTTCAAAGCCGAAGAGCCGGTGCTGTCCAAAGACGTCTCCGTGGTCATGTGGCCGGCATGACTCAACGCCAAAGGCACACGGAGCGCTGTTACCTTCCCACCAAAGGTGGTCCCTATTTTTCTACTTGCATTTTTCACGTGCTTTCAAACTGCCAGGTTGGCAGAAGCTGGGACAAGTAAAAGTAAATAGATATTATATTGGAAACTAATAATCCAGGTTTCAAACAAAATGTTCTTTGCAATGTTTTAAAAGACAGAAGCTTGGAGCTTTGTTGGAAAAGGGAGAAGAAATGGAGATATGGTACCCAGCAGGCAAGGGACCTGGGAAAAAAGAATGTATGGAAAACTGGGGAGGAACCAGGCAGAAGATACGGAAGGAGAAATCCATCAGTTCGGAGGTCCAGCGCAACCTCTTCAGGAGCATCCAGTACCAAGTGTCTAAAGGTCCCCGAGAGATTTGCAGTCACCTTCACCACCTTTGCTGTCAGTGGCTGCAGCCAGAGAGACACACAAAGACTCAGATGCTGGATTTGGTGATCCTAGAACAGTTCTTGACCCTTCTGCCCCCTGAGATGGAGAGCTGGGTGCGGGAGTGTGGAGTAGAGACCACTTCCCAGGCGGTGGCTGTGGCTGAAGGCTTCGTCCTGAGCCAGGTGGAAGAAGAGAAGGAACAGGTTGAGTGGCTGGTGAGAGAATATTGTTTTGGGAATGCTAAATGAGTTTTAATATTATAAACAGTGTTTCAGTTGTCTGGAGTTAATGTTAGGAGGGTATATTTATATGTTGCTTGGTCTACCCTAGTTGGATGACTCTTTTGGTTACCTTCTCCTAGTCAAGCATCCTTGAAGTTATGAGTAGCAATAGCAGTAGCACTTAGATTTATATACTGCCTCATAGTGCTTTACAGCCTTCTCTAAGTGGTTTACACAATCTGCATATTGCCTCCAACAATGTGGGTCTTCATTTTACTCAGAAGGACGGGAGACTGAGTTAAACATGAGCCAGTCAGGATCAAACTCCTGGCAGTGGGCAGAGCCAACGTGCAATACTGTATTTTAACCACTGTACCTTCATGGCTCATAGTAGGGTAGAGTCCAGCTCTTCCATATGTGCTGTTCCCCTCATTCTATTTCTTTGCCACTCCTGGTACTTCAGGTCCCAGGGGAAATGACGGAGCATCTTGAGGAAGCCAGAGATCGAACACATCCTTCCCAGCAGCAGCTTTTCCGAGGGGTCTCTGAGGATGATCCAAATCAGAGGACACCTCAAGAGGTAAAAGAAGTGAAATTGTTTGTAGCATCTTTCCATGTTTTTATTAATTATGCTTTTAAAAATTCTTCTATCGCTTTTCTCTCTCTCCCAGGGAGTATCACATTGTCATTGTCATTTGTAGGATTGTCTCCTTTTTCGGGTGGACCCCAAAAAGCAGCTGAAACTCCAGATCAAATAAGAGGAGAAACATCAGAGGTGACCTGTGTTTTTCGGGGGCTTGGTGTAGGATACTGGCGTTCAGGATGGAGAAATTTGGGTTCAAGTCACTGATCAGCCATACTTAGCCTACCTCTGCAGTTTCAGCACCAAGAAATTCCTATTCAAAAAGACTAATTCACTTTTTTTTCATCTGTGGAAATTCTCAATCATCCAGGACATGATTGTCTCAGAGGTGCTTTTCCAAAAAGCAACTGGACATTTTTGGTTTAGAATAGAATAACAGAGTTGGAAGGGACCTTGGAGGTCTTCTAGTCCAACCCTCTGCTTAGGCAGGAAACCCTACACCACTTCAGACAAATGGATATCCAACATCTTAAAAACTTTTAGAGTTGGAGCATTTACAACTTCTGAAGGCAAGTTGTTCCACTGATTAATTGTTCTAACTGTCAGGAAATTTCTCCTTAGTTCTAAGTTGCTTCTCTCCTTGATTAGTTTCCACCCATTGCTTCTTGTCCTGCCCTCAGGTGCTTTGGAGAATAACTTGACTCCTTTTTATGGCAGCCCCTGCTATCATGTCTCCCCTAGTCCTTTTTTTATTAAACTACATACCCAATTCTAGCAATTGTTCTTTATATGTTTTAGCCTCCAGTCCCCTAATCATCTCTGTTGCTCTTCTCTGCATTCTTTCTAGAGCCTCCACTTCTTTTTTACATCATGGCGACCAAAACTGGACGCAGTATTCCAAGTGTGGCCTTACCAAGGCCTTATAAAGTGGTAGTAACACTTCCTGTGATCTTGATTCTATCCCTCTGTTTATGCAGCCTAGAACTGTGTTGGCTTCTTTGGCAGCTGCTGCACACAGCTGGCTCATATTTAAATGGCTGTCCACTAGGACTCCAAGATCCCACTCAGTTATTGAGCAAGGTACCACATATACTGTACCTGTGCATTTTGGTTTTCTTGCCTAAATGTAGCACCTTACTTTTTTCACTATTGAATTTCATTTTGTTAGATAGCGCCCAATGTCCAAGTCTGTCAAGATCCTTCTGTATCTTGAGCCTATCTTCTGGAGTGTTGGCTATTCCTGCCAGCTTGGTGTCATTTCAGTGGTGGGATTCAAATAATATAACAACCGGTTCTCTGCCTTAATGACCAGCTGGGTAGGTGTGTCTCAGTGGTCATGTGACTGTGTGGGCGTGGCCAATTCAACATCACTCACGTCTATGGGCGAAGCACCTTAGCTGTTACAATGTAATAAGGGTTAACCAGAGAGGCAGTTTCTGTAAGCAGGGCAATAAAGATTAGGCTAGAAACAACACCAGAATGTTTCCTTCCTGCCTTCCTTACAGGATTAGCCCTGTAAAGTGGGAAAAAACCAAAATAAGATTTCTTTTAACAACCGGTTCTCCTGAATAGGTGCAAACTGGCTGAATCCCACCACTGTATCATTTGCAAATTTGATGAATTCCCCAGCTATCTCCTCATCCAAGTCATTGATGAAGATGTTGAAGAGCACTGGGCCTAAAACAGAGCCTTGGGGTACTCCACAGCATATTTCCCTCCAACGTGGGAAACGTTTTCACTTCTCATCCATTCTGTTTCCAGTTGAACTGAAGAATGATGGGAAGTGAAATGTTTTCAAGGATAAAAAAAAAACAAAAAATGCCAGTTGCCTTTTGGAAAAACACTTTTGGAATAATGTACTTTTTCCTAAACACTTCAGCTGGTCTTCCCACGCACATGCGCCAGAAACCGGAATACCAGGTGACAGGCGCGTATGCGCACGCTGAAAACCAGAAGCTCAGCTTCCCGGCGTGCACATGCGTGCCAGGGAACTGCTCTTCCGGTTTCCAGTGCTCCCACATGTGCACGCCAGGGAGCTGTTCTTCTGGTTTCCGGTGCTCCCCAAGTGTGCATGCGCTCCCATTTCAGCACTCGGTGCCCAAAAGGTTCGCCAACACTGGTATAGGGTTTCCTGTCTAAGCAGGTGGTTGGACTAGAAAACCTCCAAGGTCCCTTCCAACTCTCCTATTCCGTATTCTGTAAATGCAAACCCTTATTCCTTCTCTGTGAATAGGGAAACTATTTTTCTTTTTTTCAGGATCTTCAGTCCATGGAGGAGCTGGCTGTGCATTTCTCCAAGGAGGAGTGGTCTCAGCTGGATCCCAACCAGAAAGCGCTTCATGGAGAAGTCATGCTGGAAATCTCGAGAAACGTGGCCTTTCTGAGTAAGGCCTCAGCTCTGCATTCAGATATTGAGTGGAAGCATTTAGTGGTCACAGGTAACCACCTCTTTGTTAGTAATACGTGGTGATAGACCTCGCCTTCTAACTGGGAAGAGTAGAAAATCTGAACTTCTCCAGCTCCAACTAAGGGACAATGTTTGCAGCTATTTGTTAAGATGTATTGTGTGACTACCATACTTCTTGTCTGATATTTCAGATTGTTCTCCTTGGTTAATTCTTTACTTTCTTTTTAGTCTCATCAGTAACAGACTATCATCCTAGCTTTAGATCTCAGCGATATTGGTCTGACATCAACTCTACTTAACCACTCCTTTTCATAGGCCAGAGACATCCATTTGTCTAATGAAGTACTGGTGCCTTTTCAACCGATCTGTTGGATTCATGCCCTTTTTTTCCTTTTCTTTGATCTTTTACTCCGTAATTGTAGATTTTGGTGTTCTGTGTCAGAACACCTGTGCAAAGATGTAATTTTGTCCCTGTGCAAAGATGTAATTTTGTCCCGGTGCAAAGATGTAATTTTGAGCTAATCAATCAACTAAGGTAATTCTTTTTCTAACAACCATGCGGCTGTCCCAAAAGGAGGAAGAATAGCAAATGGGTCAAACAGTAACAGTAACCGAGTTGGAGAGATAGGATAAGTAGGAACAAATAGAATACAGTTTGGAAAATTTTAAAGAAGTGTTTCTTATGTTCGAATCACTTAATTGGCACTGCTAAAATAAACTTTTGTTTCCTGTTTTTCACTCCACTTAACTCCTCCAGTGATTTGATAAGAATCTACATAGAGAAAGAAATAAAGGCAACAGGTTTCTCCTGCTCAGAAAGCAGAAAATATTCCTTTCTAGTCCATAATATTTTAGACATGAATTTGATCATATGAAGCTTTAGATTTTTTTTACATTGATCAATAGAACAGCCTTTAAAAATACGATTGTCTTGAACATTATCAGCAAAAAATTCACAATTGCTTCCTATATTTTTTAATAAAAGTTTTTAAATTTATAGCCATACAATACTTAATCAATCAGTGTATCATCTGAGTACATCTTTTGTGTCTTCTTCCTACACCTCTACTATTTATCATATCTTAATCTTATCATTTCATTTATTATAACATTTCTCCCACATTTTTTGTTTTTCTGTTAATACATTTATCTATCTTCTTCTTACCACATTACCCTATATGTATCTCTTCTCTAACCAATGATAAAATTGTTCCCATACCTTAAAATATTCCGATTCCTCTTTTTCTTTAATTGTCAAAGTCAATCTATTCATTTCTGCACAATCCAATATTTTTCTCCCCCTGTAGGGATTTTCTCTGTTTTCCATCTTTGTGCAAATACTATCCTTCTTCCTATATTTTCTTGATTAATTTCACATGATTTTCATTGTCTTTCTTTTTTTCCCCAAGATGTTAATGGACGGGTTAATGGAAATGACAAGGAACCATGCCAAGCAATCGGTCAGAAGGAAGGAAAAGAGAAGATTCAAATGGAACAAAACCATGAGGGAGAAAACTTCATTTTTCAGGGCGCTCCAGTTCAAGACTTTCTTGCTCAACAAGATAACAAAGAAGAAAAGGAGAAATATGTTGAAATATTGAAGGACAAATCTGATTTCAATAAAGACTACAGAATTCACTTCAGAGAACAGCAGTATCTGTATCAGGAGGATGAACCCTCTTATACTCAGACTTTCACTCTTTCTTCATGTGAAAGAATCAAGCTGGGAGAGAAACCATGTGAAGATATGGAACATGGAAAAACTTTCGGCAAAGAGCCTTCTCTAATACTCCATAAAAGAATCAGCTTGGGGGAGAAACCATATAAATGCAAGTATTGTGGAAAGAGCTTAGGTGAGAAGAAATCTCTCATTATACATGAAAGGATTCATACAGGGGAGAGGCCATATCAATGCAAAGACTGTGGAAAAAGCTTCCATAAAAATAAGTATCTTACTATTCATAAAAGAATTCACACAGGGGAAAAGCCATACAAGTGCTTGGAGTGCGGAAAGAGTTTCCGTCACAATGGATCTCTTACTTCCCACATCAGGATCCACTTGGGAGAGAAACCGCATAAATGTATGGAGGGTGGCAAGAACTTCAGAAGCAAGAGCCACCTCATTTCTCATAGCAAAGTCCACACAGTGGAGAAGCCATATAAATGCAAAGAGTGTGGAAAAAGCTTCCGTGGAAATATGTCTCTTATTATTCATGAAAGGATCCATACGGGGGAGAAGCCATACAAATGCAAATACTGTGGTAAGAGTTTCCGTGAGAGTAAGTTGCTTACTATTCATGAAAGGATCCATGCAGGGGAGAGGCCATATAAATGCATAGATTGTGGAAAAAGCTTCCGTGAGAATAAGTATCTTACTATTCATAAAAGAACCCACACATGGGAGAAATCATATCAATGCAAGGACTGTGGAAAAATCTTCCGTGAGAATAAGTATCTTACTATTCATAAAAGGATCCACACAGGGGAAAAGCCATACAAGTGCTTGGAGTGTGGAAAGAGTTTCCGTCACAAAGGATCTCTTACTTCCCACATCAGGATCCACTTGGGAGAGAAACCGTATAAATGTATGGAGTGTGGCAAGAACTTCAGAGGTAAGGGCACCCTCATTTCTCATAGCAAAGTCCATACAGGGGAGAAGCCATATAAATGCAAAGAGTGTGGAAAGAGATTCTGTGGAAATACGTCTCTTATTATTCATGAAAGGATCCATAGAGGGGAGAAACCATATATATGTAAGGACTGTGGTAAGAGTTTCCGTGAGAATAAGTATCTTACTATTCATGAAAGGATCCATACAGGGGAAAAACCATATATATGTAAGGACTGTGGAAAGAGCTTCCGTGAAAATAAATCTCTTGCTATTCATAGAAGAACCCACACACGGGAGAAATCATATCAATGCATGGAATGTGGAAGTAGTTTTTGGAGTAATAGTTCCCTTTCTTCCCATAAAAGAATTCACACAGGGGAAAAACCATACACGTGCATGGAGTGTGGAAAGAGTTTCCGTGAAAATGGGTGTCTTACTGTTCATAAAATAATTCATACAGGAGAAAAACCATATGAGTGCTTGGAGTGTGGAAAGAATTTCCGTCATAGTGGATCTCTTACATTACATAAAAGAATCCACACAGGAGAGAAGCCATTTGAATGTACTGAATGCGGAAAGAGCTTCCAGAGGAAAAGTCACCTGACCTCCCATTCAAGAATCCACTCAGGTAAAAACCAATGGTAGGATTCAAAATGTTTTACTACTGTTTCTGTGGGCATGGCTTGGTGGGCATGGCAGGGGAAGGATACTGTAAAATCTCCATTCCCACCCCACTCCAGGGGAAGGTTACTGCAAAATCCCCATTTCCTCCCAATCAGCTGGGACTCAGGAGGCAGAGAATAGATGGGGGTGGGGCCAGTCAGAGGTGGTTTTTACTGGTTCTCCAAACTACTCAAAATTTCCTCTACCGGTTCTCCAGAACTGGTCAGAACCTGCTGAATACCACCTCTGGTAAAAACCCATGTAAATGTCACATTGACAGGACTCAGTCCAGTTTGCTCCCAGTTTGCTAATTGCTTCCACGTTAGCTGGATTGTGTCTACTCTAGACAAATGTTAGGGAGGTCTATTTTACTGAGTCATTAAAAGGACCTGCATCTCCCAATACCAATACACCTCTACAAGATAGAGATTTAGGAACATTGCTTGCAATGTAGGAAATGTGCAGGTTAAAATTCAACATATTTCCAGTCCCATTCTGTGTTGTGATGTTTCCTTACTTTATCTAATCCTGTTAGGATTCTGTTTTATCTTTCACTGTTTTTATGGGGCAGGGGAAAGAAAACATTTATTTTTATAAAAATTTGAAAATGGCTCAGCAAAGACATAAAGCTTTTGTGTGAGGTAATAAGCTAATGCAAACGTAATTTAAGTTTCATCAAATTGTATGAGAAAAAAGGGGGGAGAGGAAGTTGGTGATAGTGAGTTGAAAAAGGGAACTTAGAAAGTCGTGCCTTAAATTTCTCATGACCTTCTTTCTTTTTGTCCTAAGTACGGGATACAGAAAAAAAACGAGAATTAAAAATGAGTTCTGTATGCTGACGTCACAAACAGTCAAGGATGAACTGAGGAAAGAGACATTTGGAAATATTATTCAGGGACCAAAACAAGTGAGAAAACTTCAAGAATGTGAGCAAGAAATCCTATACTTCTGAATCTGCCATAATCCAGGTCGTTGTGACCAAACAGGATCAAAAGAGAATCAAAAAGGGAGGTTTTTTTGGTGCCTTGAATGGAAATATTCAAAGATAAATCAGACTTATGACAATGGTATAAAATTGAGACTAGGGACAATCAATGTTGATACAGAAAGCATGTAAATCAATTAAAGGAGTCGTTTTGTCAAAGAATCCTCACTTGAAAGGAACAATATGAATATGTAAGTGTGAAAAGAGCTTCAAAGAAAGAGTGTCTTTTCATAAAAGGAGCCACAGTGACAGGATGTCCATAAAAATTTGTAGAAAAGAAAAAGCGCTTTCCAAGGAATGGGATAAAATATTGCCTTTCTGCAGTGTGACGTATCAGAACATAATCTGACTTTTAAAAGTTTATGTATATCATTAATATTAATGAATTTAAATTAAATGGACGTGATGTGATTATTTTCTGGTTTGGAATTGCAGGGGGCCCCAACCCCCTGTCCATGGACCGGCACCAGTCCATAATATGCCAGAAACCAGGCCACGCAAACAAGCAATATCCAATCCACGGGATATAGGCAACACGCAAAACCATGCCCCCTTGGTTCCGTGGAGAAATCTCTCTCCATGAAACCGGTCCCTGGTGCCCAAAAGGTTGGGGGTCACTGATGTATTGTATTATCTCATTTGTCAGGCATATCGGAAGTTGCAGATGAGGCTTTGGAAGGTTTTGCAGACTCATACTTCAATTGTGCACTGGCTCGTAGCAATTTTCTCAAACAACGCTCAGCAACTGTCCCTGGAAAAAGTAAAGACAAAAGCACGGGTAAAAAAAAGTCAGGATGGCAGCAATGAAGGCACAGTTGAAGTTCCACTTGCATTTTATATGTCTCACCAGTGGAACTTTTATCATGCCATTGAAGCTGCCATCTTGTCTTTTTTCTTACTATACCCTGTAGATACTTGTTAGGCCTGGTATCAAAATGTTTATTCAGGACTTGGTATAATTATTTATCAGATTTGGCAGTAACACAAAAGTGAGCAAGACTGTAATGTTTTAAAGACATACACAAAAATAAAAGACTTTCCAATAGATTTAAAAAAATCACCTGAAGATAATTTCACAACTATGAAAAAGAATCAAATTTATTTGTTATTTTTTGAAATTGAGGTTTTCCCCTCCCCTTTCTTTTCTGGTTCAAACCATAAATAAATCCCACACACACACTTTTCATCCTCACATGCCAATGAGCCTCTTCAAACAGGTCTGGATTCCTGTTTTACATTTTGATTCTCTTACTTAGAACAGAAAATCTATTCTATTTTCTCTGAGGCATTTCTTTTAGAATTAGAATAATTTTATTCTCACTTTAAATATACACTAATTTGCATATATTAAAATGAAATTTTGTTGCATACATTCTTTCCTTTCACAACCTCAAGCTATTTAGGCTGTTTCAATTTTTTCAGGCTCTTCATTTGCTATTCATATTTTGGGGGGAAATTCTCAATAGTCATCTATTTTTGTTTTTGTTAGTTGAGAAGTCGTGTCCGATCCATCGCGACCCCATGGCAACGTTCCTCCAGGCCTTCCTGTCCTTCACCATCCCCTGGAGACCATTTAAGCTCACACCAACTGCTTCAGTGGCTCCATCCAGCCACCTCGTTCTCTGTCATCCCCTTCTTTTGCCCTCAATTGTTCCCAGCATTAGGCTCTTCTCTAGGGAGTCCTTCCTTCTCATTAGGTGGCCAAAATATTTGAGTTTCATCTTCAGGATCTGGCCTTCTAAAGAGAAGTCAGGGTTGATGTCTTCTAGGACTGATTGGAGTCATCTATTTAATCCCCAATAAAACTGGGGTTTTTTGCCTACTCAGGTTAATTAATTTTTTAAATTCATATTCCAGTTCTTGGCTGCCACCTCATTTTCTGTTCATGTTTTTTCCCCCTCAAATAATCCCACTTTTTTCTCTCAGTTCACTCCCAAAGAAGGGCCTTGTCAACAACCTTCATTTCCCAAGATTATGAATTTTCTGAGGTAATTTTTCCAAGCTGGGGCGAAAATTTTGCAGACCTCTTGTGTTTTTCAGCAGTTCATCCAACTTAATTCCTATTTTCCTTCCACTCCTCTATTTCTTCAGGCTTTTAATTCTCCTACCCCATTGCTTCACCCCATTTGAGCCACAGCCACCATTGTGGCCCAAATAGTTTTAAAAAAGAAAAATAAAATTCCACAACTTCTTTTCATTCTTTTTCTTTCTGCCAGGCCCTCCTCGTGCTCTTTGGGATGAACTTACTGGAATTAAAATTGTGGCGGGGTTGGACATTCAGCTGCTTTGGCTGAGATTTTGGCCATTCTCAACGCCTCAGAGTTTCTTGGGGGTGGGGGGATTGGACTAAGATCAGGGGTCTGCAACCTGCAGCTCTGGAGCCGCATATGGCTCTTTCATTCCTCTGCTGCGGCTCTGTCGCTCAAAATATGCTTCACAACCAATGTGTGACACCCGCCAACATGTGATTTATTGAGCTTTTCGGACCATCTTTTTTTTCGGAGTTCAAAATGTTTTTGTAGCATGCAGAAATAAAAATGTGTTTTCTCTGTAGCAGGTCATAGATTTCATAAATGCAACACACTATATTTTTTTATATACATAGCATAAAGATTAAAAAAGATATATGCAGTGTTATCTTCATTTTAGATGTCGAAGGGGTTTTGTGGCTCCCGCTGTTTTCTTTTCTGTGGGAAACGGGTCCAAATGGCTCTTTGAGTGTTTAAGGTTGCTGAGCCCTGGATTAGGTGACCTATAAGGTCCCTTCCAACTCTGTTATTTCTGTTATTTCTTCTGGCAGCTACAGATTCTCCACAGCGCCCATTTTTAAGGCAAATCATTTTTCCTCATGCTCTTCAGATCCGAATTTAATGTTGATTTTTAGAGCCTTCATGTGTTTTATTTCCTTAACACTTCGGCGTTGACAGACATATTGTTATTCCTGCGCCACGTTCTGTGAGGAAAGGGACTACACAACCCATTTCCCTCCTCCCATCATCCTGGGCGTCTTCCAGCCCGCCTTTCCCAGTGAAGACGGCGTGGGCAGGACGAGCCGCCTTCAAGCTTCAGGCGCGAACAGAGCATGCGCGGATCCTTTTGCCCGGCGAAGGACGCGTTGCATGCTGGGAAGGGGATGGGAGGGGGGCGGGGCAGGCTTCTCCAAGACTTCGCGGTCCTCCAACCGAGACGTCGTCAAGGGGGAAGTTTTGCGGGGAGGGGGCGCTGCTTGGTGAGTGAATTCCCCTTTTTAGGGGAATCCTCCTGCTGGGATTGCAAAGATCTTTTGCAAAGGCTTCAGCCCAGCTTCAGTCTTTGGAATTCTGGCGGTGGGGGGGGGGGAGTCCCCGGCCCCATGTTCCCCTGCCGCCCCTTTGCATGCACAATTGCACCTGCCAAGCAGAGGGGGAAGCGGATTTCCAAGCCAGCTGTGTTGCCCCCAGGAGCAAACCCAGGATCTCCAGCCAGGAGGATCTGGGGGGAGCCCTCCCTTTCCTGAAAAAGCCCCTAAGTGGGGTGAGCAGAAGGGGTTTGCATTGCAAGACCCAAGCTGGAAAGTAAGGTTTTCCAAGAAGGGAGAAGCCAGTGTGGTCGCCTGGGTGCATTTGCACAATCTGCTTGGTGAGTGTGTGTCAACTGTGCTTCGGAATCCATCCATGGTCCCAGGAGGCTGACTGACCTAGGACATCATGTTCAGACAATGTTGGTCAACCTGAAGCTTGTTAAAAGAGCCAGCCAGCCTAGAAGGACGGAGACATTTCCTGACAATCCATGGAATAGCTTGCCTCCTGGAATTGTGGGTGAAACATCACTGGATGTTTTCAACAATAGACTGGACCCCCATTTGACTGGGATGGTATAGTATAGGACAGTGGTGGCGAACCTTTTACTCATCGAGTGCCGAACAGGTATGCGCTTCACTTAGGCATGGCTCCTCCCGTGCGCTGCGCATGCAACCACACCATCTGCACATGCGCACGGCTTTTGCGGCTCCCCCAGTGTGCTGCACATGCAACTGCACCACTGCGCATGGCTTTCACGTGGCTCCCATGCGCTATGTGTGCAATCGGACCATCTGCGCATGCACAGAGTTTTCATCTGTGCAGTACACATGTGCGAACACCATTTGCGAATGCGTGCATTGCGTGTAGGTACTTGTATGCACATGCACAGGAAAGCTCCGAAGACCAGCTGGGTCTCCAGAATTGCACACATGTGCACCGGAGGCCCAAACACCAGCTGGGATGCGTGCGCATGTGCAGCTGCAGGTGAGTTGGGTGACACCTCACATGCCTTGGGCACGTGTGTCATAGGTTCGCCATCATGGGTATAGGATCTCCTGCCTTGAGCAGAGGGTTGGACTAGAAGACCTCCGAGGTCCCTTCCAGGCCAGCCCTATGATTCTATGAACCTCAAGGGCCAAAATTTGCCCCCCCCCCCCGAGCATGGATGGACTTCAACTCCCAGAATTCCTCACTCAAGATACATGGACTTCGATTCCCAGAATTCTGGGAATCGAAGTCCACACACTTTAAAAGTGCTGAGGTTAAGAAACACTGAGTTAAGCTGCAATTTGATTTCTTTGGCTTTCCATGTTAAGTAAATCTGGACATTACAGTTTGCTCACCTGGTTTTAAGTACATTATGGGTGAACATTGCCTTTGTCAAAAATGTACAGATTTTTCATTTATGATCCAAAATGTTGTCAGGAATATTTTGTTGGCTGTCAGGAGAAGAAATCCATAAATAGATAAATCCATAAACAGCCTAACAGATTTAAAAGACTTGATAACTTTGAGTCTTTGGTAGTTTTCTGTGGAAAACTCATTTTGCCTTCCGATTATTATGTGTAATTGTATCTGCATAGTCCCAGTATTCCTCCCCAAACATCTGCCCCCTCAAAGAAAAAAAAAATCTTGATCATAATTTTTTAAAAATCTGAGAATGGTTTCTTTTCCACTTCAGATACACCGGCCCCCTTTAGAGAACAGTGAGAAAACGGAGGCACAATATCCGGCAAGTGAGGGAGCTGGAAATGGAAGCTGTGGGCAGATTTGAGCAGGAACTGGACGTATGATGCTGGGAGAGAAGACCATGGGTTCAGAGGTCCAGCATTGGCACTTCAGGAATATCCACTACCAGGAGGTTAAGGGCCCCCGAGAGATTTGCAGCCATCTCCATCACTTTTGCCACGGGTGGCTGCAGCCAGAAAGGCACACAAAAGCCCAGGTGTTGGACCTGGTGATCCTGGAGCAATTCCTGGCTGTCCTGCCCCCTGAGGTGGGGAGCTGGGTGCGGGAGTGTGGAGCAGAGACCAGCTCCCAGGCGGTGGCCCTGGCCGAAGGCTTCCTGCTGAGCCAAGCGGAGGAGCAGAAGGAGCAGGTTGAGTTGCAGGTAAGAGAATCTTAATTCTGGCATTCTAAAGAGGACACAAAGTAATAAACAATCTCAATCTTTTGTTTGAATTTTGGATTTTTGAACCCTTTTCTATCAATAAATAAATAAATAAAATAAATAAATAAATAACTTTATTGTCATTGTACGTGTATACATATACAACGAAATTCACTTAACACCCAAAGACCAGGTCCAACACACATAATAATCCCCAAACACACTTCCACCCACCACAAATTCCCCACACCACAATTCCCCACCCCTAAACCATCCAGAGTTCTCTGGTATTATACAGCATTCAAGAGTTACCTGATGTTTTAGACAAATTTGTCCAATCCTCTTTCTAGAGTTTTTAGGGCAATTTAGGGCAATTATTTTATTGCAGGATCCAATCTGGGTCGGTCACTGGGACCAAAGGTTTTGTCTTCCAAGCTTTTTGGACTTTTATTGTCCTCTTCCATTCCCCTTCATGGGGATTCAAACTTGTGAGCAGAGAATGAGAATCCATTTTTTGTGTGTGCTTCTCTCATTTTTCTTCCTCGGACCTTTTAGGGGCAAGAATCCTTCCTTCAGATGGTCCCAAAATTTCCCAAGGGAAGGAGGAATCCTTCAAATCTCTCTCCAGAGTATGGGACCTCCCAAGTTGATCAAAATTCTGACATTTTACTAGGTAAGGGAGTAGTTTTCCAAACAAAGTTATGTTCTCCAGACAGATTCCACTATCGCTTATGCTTTGTCTCTTCTTTTTAGGTGTTAATTAATTACGTTTTGACAAATTCTTCCTTCGTTTTTGCATTTCTGATAGGGAATGGAACTATATCATGGGCAGATTTGGGATTATCTCCCTTGCCTGGTGAACTCGAGACACTGACAGAAGTTCCAACTCAGGTAGGAGAAGAAGCATCAAAGAAGATGGAGGGGACCACCTGAAGGCCTCCTGTGTCCTTCTGAGGATAAGCATATTTCTTTTCCAAGGAAATGGAACAATTTGGGTTAAAACCAGTGTCCAACTTAGCGTATCTTTCAAGATTATTGTGGAGATGGACTGGGATTTTTCAAGTCTACACCTGAGCTGTCAAACGTGTGGGCCAAGTACGTCATGCACGGACCATGCCCACGCCCAGTTTAGCGAAGGGGAGAAAAGTCGTGATACGTCACATGATGACGACATGATGATGTGAGTTTGATACCCCTGGTCTATAATGCTTCTCAACCTAGCAACTTCAAGACGTATAGACTTTAACTCCCAGAATTCCCCGGCGAGCTTTGCAGGCCTGGTAGGGAATTCTGGGAGTTGAAGTCCACATGTCTTAAAGTTACTAAGGTTGAGAAACACTGGTCTACACTGAGAGATCTTTGACAGTTTCAACCTCTCCCCAAAAATCCAGAGCTGTTCAGTTCTTCTGTGGTAGTTTACTTCACATTGAATTTGACTACTGAGTTGTCTTCCCTTTCTTCTGTTGTTGTTTTTTTTAATTCTCGCATTAGGAGTTATAAAATTATGAAATTGGAAAAGGCACCATGGAACACTATCCAAACTTCAGCAATGAGCAGGAAAACCAATTAAATTATCCTTGAGAGGTGGCTGCCATGCCTCTTAAGAGCTTCCAAAGCTAGAGAAATCTGAGATTTGAGATTAGTCCCTTACTAATATTAATTATGGTAGACCCAGCTTATTTTCAGCTTAGGATTTTTGGGAATTTGTTGAGACTGTTTACTATAAGTAATCTCTGGGGCTGCCACAAAGAAGAGGGAGTCAAACTATTCTCCAAAGCACCTGAGGGTAGAACAAGAAGCAATGGGCAGAAACTAATCAAGGAGAGAAACAACTTAGAACTAAGGAGAAATTTCCTGACAGTTAGAACAATTAATCAATGGAACAACTTGCCTCCAGAAGTTGTGAATGCTCCAATACTGGAAATTTTTAAGAAGAGATTAGATAACCATTTGTCTGAAGTGGTGTAGGGTTTCATGCTTAAGCAGGGGATTGGACTAGAAGACCTCCAAGGTCCCTTCCGACTCTGTTAAATTAAATTATTATTTTTAAAAAATTGAATTGATGGGAAGAGATTGGCAGACATGAAGATTCAAGTGAATCATCAAGTGAATATAAACATTGCTTCTTGCTTTAAGCTTTTTTTGGGGGGTCTTTATACACTTGAAGATTACAATTTGTCTTTCCAAATTCATTTCAGGTGTGTCACACTGCCCAACACAATGTAACCAAAGTGACTACCAGTAGTCCTTGACTTATGACCACAATTGAGCCCCAAATTTTTGTTCCTAAGTGAGACATTTGTTAAGTCAATGTTGCCCCATTGTACGATGTTTCTTGCCACAGTTGTTAAGTGAATCACTGCAATGGTTAATGGTTAAATGGTTAAAGGCCAGTAAAAAGTCAGTGTTTTGAAAGTGAGGTAAAATAGTAAAACAACTAAAATGTTCACCTGGTAAATACAATCAAAATGATGTTGTAGTGCAGTGATGGCTGACCTTTTTGCCATCGCGTGCCAGGAGAGGGGTGGGTAGGGGAGGTTCGCGCACGTGCATGCCCACACCCATAAGGCTATATGCCCTGCTCTGCGCATGCGCGCACAGCTCCCCGTCCCCCCGCTCCTGGCACACAATGGCCTGGTTAGGCCTGCTTTTCTTTCTTACCTGGCTCCAGATCCTCTCTATGCATCTGGGAAGGGCGAAAACAGCCTTTTCCACTCCCTCGGAGGCCCTCCAGAGGCCTAAAACGGCCTATTTCCCAACTCCCGGTGGGACAGGAAGTGACTTTTTTGCTCTCCCCAGCCTCCAGAGACTCCTAGAGAGGCTACACGCTCTGCAGATGTATAGAGAAGATCTGGAGCCAGGTGAGAAAGAAAAACTGGCCTACCCAGCCATCGCTTGCCAGGAGCAGGGGAGGAGGCGGTTGCGCATGCATGCGCAGGGGAGGGCACATAGAATTATGGGTGTGAGCACGTGTGCGCGCAAACTTCCCCCACCCCCCCATCTCTCGGCATGCGATGGCAAAAAGGTTAGCCATCACTGCCCTAGAAAATACCATGTTGCTTTCTCTGAATAGTTTTCAAAGTTCTGCGGAATCAATACAGACGATCAGTACAGAATCACCCCAAACATTTCATATGCCAATGGCTGTCAACTATGTCTATCTTCTCACCTAAAAGCTTATAGTTCATTGTGATTTCCTGCTTTGGGAACTTACTAATTAAGAAGGAGAACATGCAAGTCCTTCCTAAGGTTCTCTGTTATTTTTGTTTCTTCAGGGTCGTGTGTCTTTTGAGGAGGTGGCTGTCTATTTCTCCAAGGAGGAGTGGTCTCAACTGGATTCTCACCAGAAAGCCCTACATGGGGAAGTGATGCTGGAGAATTCCAGGAACATAGCTTCTCTGGGTAAGAACCTCTGCTGGACCATCAAATACTTCGAGGAGCCATTTTGTGGTGGAATATAATTTAGTGATACTCAATCACACTTCATCTCTCCTGTGGGTGAAAGGGAACCTGTTCCAGGTAAAGGAAGAGTTAAATAGCTCTCTCTCCCTAGTTATGATGTCTCTTCTGATGGGTGGTAAATACTTAACAAGTATTTACACCCATACTTACCAAATACTTGTTAAAATACTTAACAAGTATTTTAGTTCCTGTGGAACATCACCAATGCCAAACATTGGTGACACTTAGTTGAAGTCCTTGCTGCTCTTTTGCATTTTTAAAAACAGAATCTCAGCATTCTGGAGAAATTTTATATTTGCTGTATTTATATGCTGCCCATCTCCCAAATAGGACGACTCTGGGCCGATTACAGATCATAAAAGTTTAAACAGAAAAACAGTTACAAATTTGAAACTATGCAAAAAACCAGAACCAAAGAGATGGACTGCATGAGGATGAGGTCTTCTTTCCTCGTCAACCACCTCCAACAGTGAGTGCCCTCGGGACCCAAGTCAACCAGCAAAACAAAGTTTTAATATCTTTCTAGAAGGCCAAAAGGATGGGATTACCATATTTTTCAGAGTATAAGACGCTCCGGAGTATAAGACACACCTTAGTTTTTGGGGAGGAAAATAAGGGAAAAAAATGTGCCTCTGCCCACCAGCATCCATCGGTATTCATCTGGCTAGCGTTCTTAGCAAACAGCCTGGTCAGCTTCAGCACTTTAGCTTGATTCAGCACTAGCAGTTGATTGGCAGGTGGATCGGCCTCCCATAATATCCCCAATCAGCTGTTTCCAGAGGTGAACTTTAGCAACAGGTTTGCTGGTTGTGAGCGCGCGTTGGAGCAGATACACAGTTTCAAAAATGCAGCTGATCATCGCAGGTCGCTCCTGTGAGTACAGCAGGGGAAGTGCAGAACTGGTCTGACAAGACAGCAGCTCTTCCAGGCTTTCATTTTTGTCTCTGTGCCTTGCTTTTTCACCCTCCAAAAGCGCCATTTGAGTGGCTGCGTTTGCAGCCTCCAAAAGCTCCACGAAGCGCAGAGGCCAAAAAATACAAGCTGATTAATTCTTTAGCTGATGGGATCTGTAGCAGGCCTCTTCTGCTGGTGTAAGTGAAATGGGCTAGTCCCGTTGGGGTGAGAAGGCTCCTCAGGCACCCTGGACCACTTTTCAGTATTTTGAATTAATAGGTCAACTGTTATAAGCTATTTCTTCAGCAGAGACATGGTTAAAACAAGAAGAGAATGAACACCAAACAGCCCATGGTTCAAGATGTGATAAAAAGAATGGCTAGCAAATTAGACCTAATTGGCTTTGACCTCTCCCATTTTCTCATTGAGCATCCCGGAATAGCAATAACAACAAGACTTATATACTGCTTCATAGTACTTTACAGCCCTAAGTAGTTATCATACTATCCCAAACAATCTGTGTCCTCATTTTACTGACCTCAGAAGGATGGAAGGCTGAGTCAACCTTGAGCCGGTGAGGATCAAACTCCTGGCAATGAGCTGAGTTAGCTTGTTAATATTAAAAGCTTTCCTTTCCTTTTTCTTTTATCCTCCTGACCCTTGCTCAGTTTGATAAGAATGGATAAGAAAAATCAATAAATTGAAATATTGGCCACAAGTATGTTCCTGTCAAGCTTCTGACTAAGGAGCCCAAGTAAATCAGAACTCCAAGACGGGAATCTTCTTAAAGAACTTCTTTATTGGGTACATCATATTGGCACACTTAAATGCAAAATCAACTCTAAATATTCCCTGGGGTTTCAGTATAATTAAAATAGCAAATGATCCCCTCCCCAAATGTCACTGGTCACATTGTCCAGTTGAGTTAATTGGCAGGCTTCTTAGGCACTCCTCTCCTTCGTCATCTGACACCTGCAGAGATGACCTTAGTTCCCACAAGACATATCGGTGTTGTGTCTGGCAATGCATTCCAACTTCCTCCCCCCTCCCCATATGGTGTGGCAATTGAGAACCATGAAAATGAGGTCAGCCCTGTTAAGTTCGAAGTTGACAGTTCCTTTATTTCAAAATTATTTCACGTTTCCTTCTGCTCCTAAAAGAGAAACCATATGGTGTAGTTTATGTTCATACAGGTTGGGTTATAGCCTCCATCAGATATCCATGTTTGAACAATCTTTGCTCAAGTTATTTTACATTAGTCAAACTCTAACTTTTCAGAAACTCAGAGAATCTATCCAATTTCAGCAAGCAAGTCATAATCACAACCTTACTTTGGTTTTAATTCCTTTCCACAGCCTTCCCTAATTCTAATTCTTTATTTTCCTCTCAAGGAAGTGATGGCCAGGATGAAGTGATTCAGGACGGAGAAGGGAAAGAGGAGTTTAGAAATTGGACAGAGTCCAGAATTCCTGAGAAGAACAAGTCAATACATAGGAATAAGAAACCAACATTCAAGTGTGTGCAGAATGAAAATATTCTTGCCCACCAAAATCCCAAAGGAAAAATAAGGACAAAGGATTTAGGGAAAAGTGTGAAAGAACCAAAAGACCATTTAAATTTAGATAGGCGCAAGAGAACCAACGTTAGAGGAGAACAAAATGGGTACAGGGAGAATGAAAAAAGTTTGAGCTGGAGAAACAAAATGGGAGAGAAGCCCTATAAATGCACGGAGTGTGGAAAAAGTTTCAGCAAGAGCAGTTCCCTCACTTGCCACAAAAGGATCCACACAGGGGAAAAACCCTATAAATGCGTGGACTGTGGGAAGAGCTTCAGCAAGAGCAATCACCTTCTTTCTCATAAAAGGATCCACACAGGGGAAAAACCCTATAAATGTACTGACTGTGGAAAGAGCTTCAGGTGGAGCAGTCAGCTGACTTCTCATAAAAGGGTCCATTCTGGTGTGATACCCTACAAATGCACCGAATGCGGAAAGAGCTTCCAGGAAAATGGATCCCTTACTTCACACAAGAGAATCCACACAGGGGAGAAGCCATATAAATGCACAGAATGTGGGAAAATATTTCGGAAAAGCAGTTCGCTTACTTCCCACCAAAGGATCCACACAGGAGAAAAGCCCTACAAATGTACAGACTGTGGAAAGAGCTTTAGTCAAAGCAGTAACCTTATTTCGCATAAAAGGAGCCATTCAGGCGAAAAACCCTATAAATGTATGGAATGTGGGAAGAGTTTCATGTGGAACAGTCAGCTTACATCACATAAGAGCATCCATACAGGGGAAAAACCCTATAAATGTGTAGACTGTGGGAAAAGCTTCAGCAACAGCAGTCACCTGACTTCCCACAAAAGGATCCATTCGGGGGAGAAACCATATAAATGTCTGCAATGTGGAAAGAGCTTCCGTGAAAATGGGTCTCTGACTTCCCACAAGAGGATCCACATAGAAGAAAAACCATGTCAATGTGTGGAATGCGGGAAAATATTTCAAAGGAAAAGTTCCTTTGCTTCTCATAAATGTACCCATACCGAAGAGAAACCCTATAAATGTCTGGACTGTGGGAAAATATTCCAAAAAAGCAGTTTCCTTATTTCCCATAAAAGAATCCACACGGGGGAGAAACCATTTAAATGTCTCGAGTGTGGAAAGAGCTTCCGCGAAAATGGATCTCTGACTTCCCATAAAAGGATCCACTCGGGCAAGAAGCCCTATAAATGCAAGGAGTGTGGGAAATGTTTCTGGAGGAGCAGTTCACTTTGTTCGCACAGAAGAATCCACACAGGGGAAAAGCCTTACAAATGCACCGAGTGTGGAAAAAGCTTCCGTGAAAATGGATCGCTTACGTCCCATAAAAGGATCCACACCGGGGAGAAACCTTACAAGTGCCCAGAGTGTGGAAAGAGATTCAATACAAGCAGTAATCTTTCCTCCCATAGAAGGATCCACTCCAAGGAGAAACAGTATAAATGCATGGAATGTGGAAAGAGTTTTACTCAAAGTGCTTGCCTTATTTCTCATAAAAGAATTCACAGAGGGCAGAAACCATATAAATGTGTGGAGTGTGGGAAAAGTTTCAGATGGAGCAGTCACCTTACTTCCCATAAAAGGATCCACACAGGGGAGAAGCCATATAAGTGCCGGGAATGTGGGAAAATATTCCGGATCAGCAGTTCCCTAACTTCCCACAAACGGATCCATACTGGGGAGAAACCATATAAATGCAGGGATTGTGGAAAGAGCTTCCGAGAAAACGGGTCCCTCACGGTTCATAAAAGGATTCACACAGGGGAGAAACCCTATAAATGCACCGAGTGTGGGAAAGGCTTCCGAAAGAGCAGTAACCTTACATCCCATGTAAGGATCCACTCAGGTGAGAATATAAAAATACTAAATTCACAGTATTCCTTCTATGTATGTTTGAACCATGAAAATACATTGATTCAAATTCAAAGCTTTATTGTCAGTGCACAACATGTGTACAATGAGATTGTTGGAGCTCCCTCAGTGCACCTCCCCCTACACAATACAACTCACAGCGAAGACAGAAAATCCCTAACCCAATAAATCCTATTATCGAACACCCAGTCCTATTGCACTAGTGTGAACATGTTACATGTTGCGCCGGCCCTGCAAGTCCATCGTACTACGTAGTTACGTTATTTCACATTCAGGAGTCTGACAGCCCATGGATCCTGAGGGTCTATGGAGAGTGTCTATTTCTCAGTTAATCTGTTAATTAAAAGAGAGGTTTAACTCAGCGGGTTTGTGCCTTAAATTTCCAATAATTTCCTCTTTTTTTTGTCCCAAGCAGAGGATCTCCAAGAAAATGAACCTGATCAGGAGGCTGTTGTGCCGGCATCACAAACGCTCAAGAATGAACTGAGAAAAGAGACATTTAGGAAATCAGTGCGGACCCTGAAGTAAAATTAGGAAAATTCCAACAACGTGTAGAAGAAATCCTTCGGGGTCTTTTTCTAATCTGCTACAGTCCTGGAATCCTGAACGGTGGACAGAATTAGGAAAGAAGAATCACAATTGCTCAGTACATCATTGTAACTCCAGTGAAGGAGAATAGTTGTACTGTAACTGTAATAGCATTGATGATATTACCTAGTTTGGGTAATGAAATGTCTGCAAGAAAACAAGCCAGCTCAGAGAGCACTAGGGACCCCTCACATCATCATAGTGTTATATAGTTATCATACAAACTAAATTGATTTTGGAGTTTTTCATTCTAATATTTAGATCAGGAGTGTCAAACTTGATTTCATTGAGGGCTGCATCAGGGTTATGTTTGACCTGAGGGGGGCATGGCCAGGGTGGGCATGGCCAGCTTGACATCATTCGTGTCGGGGCACCTGTGGTGGCTTGAGTGCTCTGCCAACGAAAATGGATGCGGCCCTCCTGAGATCTGTTTTTGCTGGCAGAATGTTGCAGGAGGTTGTCGCAGCCAAAAATGGAGCTCTGTTTTCACTGGCAGAGGTACCATGGACTAGTCCTTTGCTATTTCCAGGATGGCCCTGTGGGCTAGATCTAAGCACCCTGTGGGCTGGATCTGGACTGCGCGCTTTGAGTTTGACACCCCTGATTTAGATCATATCTTCTGAAATATATTTGTCCGAAATAAGAAATGGATATGTATGAAAGATGGAGTGTGTGAGATCCATGCAGAGCAATCCATAAGAAGCGGTAGTCTGAAAGATTTCAAGTCATGGAGCATGTGGACAATGAAGATCTCTGAGAAGACACGATGAAAGGATGGATGCAATCTATGGAAACTAATCAAGGAGAGAAACAACCTAGCCCTAAGGAGAAATTTCCTGTCAGTGAGAACAATTACCGTATTTTTCAGAGTATAAGACGCAGTTCCCCTCCCTAAAAGAGGCTGAATATTTGGGTGTGTCTTATACTCCAAATGTAGCTTTTTCAAAGTTTTTTCCACCCCTAATGCACTAGTGAGTGAAGCAGATCTTCTATGCTTTGCCTGCTTTTCTCATTGCTGCTCCCTCTCAGATATGCTTTAGAAGCTGTTTTTCAGCCCTAATGAGGCGCTAGTGAGTGAAGAGATCCGTGTTTGCTTTTCTCATTGCTTCTCTCTCCAAATATCAGCTGTGCTTTAGAAGCTGTTTTTTATCCCCGAGTAGGGGATAAAAAGCATGGGTGCAGGCTCAAAACCAGTGAACTAATGTGCTGAAGGTGACCAGACTGAGGACTCTAGCCAGATAAGTACCTGGTAGGCAGATTTATTTTCCTCCCCAAAAATTAAGCTGCATCTTATACCCCAGTGCGTCTTATACTCTGAAAAATATGGTAACTACTGGAACGGCTTGCCTTCATAAATTGTGGGTGCTTCATCACTGGTGGTTTTTAAGAAGAGATTGTACAACCATTTCTCTGACCGGGTTTAGGATTTCCTGCTTGATCAGAGGTTTGGACTAGATTAGAAAACCTCCAAGCTCCCTTCCAACTCTGTTATTCTGTTAAAGGTGATTCAGGAGACGCGAACTGGATAAGATGATAGCACTTAAGAAGAGAAGTAGAGAGCCAGTTTGGTACAGTTGTTAAAGGCATCAGGCTAGAAACTAGGTCTGACCATGAATTCTAGACCCAACTTGGGCACAAAGCCAGCTGGGACACTTAGGCCAGTCACGCCTTAGGAAGGAGGCAATGGCAAACCACTTCTGGAAAACCTTGCCAAGAAAATCTCCGCGAGTTGTCTAGGCAGTCTCTGAGAATTGGATATGATTGAACAGAAGAAGGCAAATGAGGTCCAGGAGAAGGAAAACACCATGGCTTCAAAATCTAAGGGACTGGTTTGGACAAAATTCAGCAGCACTTTTTCGTACAATAAAAATATGATCACTAACATGATCGCCAACATCCGACGATGGATATGGAAGAGGAAGGAGAAGAAGAAGAAGAAATGGAGAGGTACCAGGAGGTGTGAAATAAGGATGATACTGGGAACTGACCTCCCCATTTTTGGAGAACATATGGATGGGATATCAATCCAATAAAAATGGATGGGATTTATAATACTTGGAGCTATATTATAGACCAAAACATCAAATGAGGTATTGAGTGTGGTGGGCATTTGCCTCTATTCTTCTGAACTTCATTTCTTGCCTTATTGGAAACTTCTGACTGTTGAGAGCTGACTTCTGGTCCATTTGCTAATGATCGGGATGGTGTTTGTTTACTATGTCTTTTGTCTCTCTCGGTGAAATGAAACCTGCGTAATCTAGTGATCCTCTTAACTGTAGATGTGTAGGAATTAATTAGCAGAGATGGCATCAGGAATTGCCACTATTCCTCCTTAAGAATTAAGAGGGTGGGATTTGGGTAAGTGGCTATTTCATATGTGGAAAAGAGACAATATTATTAGCAGATTTTCGAAGCTGATAGTTGAGAAAATAGCTGAGCAGGTTTCCTTGTTTATACCGATCACAACAGACTTGATGTCACAGTCACAGTAGTCATTCAGAAGGGTATGAGATGTAGATTATATTCTGACACCTTTATTTACTTTGGTGTAAGGAATCCCTCTCAGCTTTCCTGTTTGATGCAAATTAAAGGGCATCTTTCATTTTACAAAGACTGAGTGGCTTGCATGGTGCTTCAAGAACCGGGTCATTGACATCTTTAGTTCTGGACAGGGTTATACTACCACGTTCAGACCCAGTTTGCAACTTCGGCGATCTCCTGGACTCACGACTCCTGCTCAATGAGCAGGTGGTGGGCGTGGTTAGAAGAGCCTTTGCACAACTTCAATTTCTGCACCAGCTTTGGCCTTTCCTGAATCAAGACTCCCTGTGCTCAGTCACTCAAGCCCTGGTCATCTCATATCTGGACTACAACAATGCACTCTACATGGGGCTATCTTTGAAGAGCATTCAAAAGTTTCAACTGGTGCAGAGAGCAGCCGCATGGGCAGTCTTTGAAGCCCCTAGAATGACCCCGGTTATACCACTGTTCTGTGACTGCAGTGGTTGCCAATCTGTTTCTGGGTGCAGTTCAACATGTTTTGACCTTTAAATCCCTCCATGGCATAATTCCAGGCTATTGATGAATTATCTTATCCTGTTAGGAGAAGCCCGTCCCACTCATGCTGGCAGGGGAGGTCTGCTACAGATCCCATCAGTCAAGGAACTCCAACTGATGGGAACCAGAGCTTTCTCTGCCATAGCACCAACCCTCTGGAACAGGGGTCGGCAACCTTAAACACCTAAAGAGCCAGAAAGGTCCTAACCGGAAGCCCCCGTTCAATTCTGGAGCCGACTGGAAGTCCAGTTTCAACATCATAGTCTCCTAGCACGGCCTCCTTTTTCCTCTGTTGACGGGAAGTTGGTTTCCCCACCATAGAGTTGCTTCCTAGCGTGGCATCCTTTTTCCTCTACCTGTCCTAACCAAAAGCCCTATCAATTGTGGAGCTGACCAGCAACAAGGAGCCACAGCAGAAGGATGAAAGAGCCACATGCGGCTCTAGAGCTGTGGGTTGCTGACCCCTGCTCTGGAACATCCTGTCCCCAGGGTGAGATCTGTTCCTATCCTGTCTTCTCATAAAAACCTGAAGACTTGGTTCTCTTGGTTGGCCTGGAGACCAAATGATGAAGTATCACACTGGAGGTGGCTTTTGGACCTCCACCTGTCCCCCCATGCATTTTGATGTCTCCGCATCCCATCTTTTAATTCATATTGCTATACTTTCATTATTTGTTTTTATTGTTTTACTGTTGTTATATTTACATTTTTTATAATTTTACCTATTGTAAGCCACCCAAAGTAGCCTCATGGCAAGATGAGCGGCAAATACATTTAGCAATAAATTAAAAAACGTAGACAGAAACATAAAATTCTTTGGTCTGTTTGGAGTAAAATAAATGGGATTCGGATAGATCCAGCTCCAAAATTAACATGCATGTTAGCGGTATTCCCATATTCCAAATTATTTCAAATTAATTCATGGGACATTGAACGGAAACCAGTGAGATTGAAAAAAATTGAGAACCCTAGAGAAGAATGTTGAGCATGGAATAATGGAAAGTTTGCAAGGATAGAGCGATAGGAAGCCAGGAGAGAGATAGTGAGTTAGTGTGAACCACTGTGTTCCCCGAAAATAAGACCCTGTCTTATATTTTTTTGAACTCTGAAATAAGCACTTGGCCTTGTTGCCATGCGCTCAAAAACCTGTTTGGGCTTATTATCAGGGAATGTCTTATTTTGGTGAAAACAGGGTAGATTTAAATAATTTAGATTTAACTAGATATTTTCTTACCTTGTTACTTAATTTCCTTTTAGACACTATTGGGATACCATTCCTTTCTGTGCTTTGCAATCATATCCTTTGCCCTAAGAGGAAATGTAGTTAGCTGTAGGAATCACAGATGGGTTTCAGACCAGTTCTGGAGAACCGGTAGCGGAAATTTTGAGTAGTTCAGAGAACTGGTAGTAAAAATTCTGACTGGCCCCACCCCCATCTATTCTCTGCCTCCCAAGTCCCAGTGGATCAGGAGGAAGTAGGGATTTTGTAGTATCCTTCCCCTGGAATGGGGTGGGAATGGAGATTTTACAGTATTCTTCCCCTGCCACGCCCACCAAGCCGTGTCACGCCCACCAAGCCACATCCACAAAACTGGTAGTAAAAATTTTGAAACTCGCCACTGGTAGGAATGTATATATGTACAACACATACGTAAACAAGAGAGCTGCAACCTTTATCCGAACATGTTCTAAAGTTGTGCACCACTGATGAATTATGTTGAGATATGTAACAGTATCTGTTTCCATCTTCTCCAGGGTTCTTGTGAAGGAGTCATCTCTGTGTTTGGTCTTAATGTCTTTGGTCTATACTTATTTTGTTGTCACAGTTTGACCATAAATTATCTTATTAAAGCAGTTAATAAAAGTGATCAGTAGTGTCTTTGTGTCCAATGCTTGAGCTCTTAAAGATGGATTATAAAATGTGACAAATAAAGTTACGTTTTTATAAAAGAAATCAAATTTTCTTATCCTAACTCCTTCTCTTTAATTATAGTTTCCTGCAAACCAGTTTTCTTAATCAGTGTGATGTATATCTACTTTGGAAAATGAATTTTATGGGAATAAATTAGAGAATAGGAAACAGATTTCTATACATTTAGAGCAGGGGTCTGCAACCTTAAACACTCAAAGAGTCATTTGGACCCATTTCCCACAGAAAAGAAAACACCGGGAGCCCCAAAACCTGGGTGGGTGTGGCCAACTCAATGTCACTCACTTCTACCAGTCACATGATCCTCTAGCCATGCCTACCCAGCCAGTCATTAGGACAGAGAACCGGTTGTTAAAAAACACCGGGAATCACAAGACCCTTTTGATCTCTCTCTCTCCCTCCCCCTCTCCCCTCCCCTCTGTATTTCTCTGTCTGCTCTGGCCACTTCTCCATCCCCCCGCCATCACCCTTACCTTCTCAGGCCAGGCAAGGAGTGACTGGGAGGGGAGGGAGAGGGGCAAGGTTAGCCAGTGGTGGGTTCACTTGACATGGAGCCACAGCAGAGGGCCCACAGAGCCGCATGGGGCTCTGGAGCCGCAGGTTGCTGACACCTGATTTAGAGAAATGCAATTTACTGGCAATCTTCGACTTAAACCACAATTGAGCCCCAAATTCCTGTTGCTAAGTGGGACATTTGTTAAGTGAGCTTTGTCCCATTTTGTGATTTTGCTTGCCAGAGTTGTTAAGTGAATCATGGCTTGTAAAGTTAGTAATATGTTGTTAAATGAATCTGGTTTCCCCACTGACTTTGCTTATCAGAAGGTCGCGAAACATGAGCCTGGGACACAGCAAAAGTCATAAATATGAGACAGTTGCCAACAGAGACATCACACCTACCGTAATAACCAAGACACCTACCATGTATGGTACCTCATTCTCTGTGATGACTGAACTACTGCATTACAATTCCCAGTCCCTTTAAATAATACTGAACAAAGTCTGCCTACACCAGCATGTCCTATTATCACAACTTCTGGCACTTGTCTGATCGAACACTTTCACGATACACAGTTCATGTGAGGACAGCCTCTTGTTTTCAGCGCCATCTTTTGCAAGCTCTTCTCAGGGATCCCATTCTGTTAACCTTCCATACTGTACATTTAGAACTTGCTGTGGGGTGGTGGTGGATTTACTCATGGCTTAATACATACCTATTATCAACCCTCAAGTGAACCTGGTTGAGGCCATCTTTGAGGCTTCAGGGTTGCCACAAGGCAGAAGACGGGATAGAGGGGGGCAAGAATAGATAGAGGGGCTTCGTAGTCAAAACAAAATGTTTTCCTGTGGGAACCAAGGACATTCCAACAGGTGCTCGGAAGAGGAGGAGTGAAGTAACCAAGCAACCGGCCTATTGGACAATGTGACTGATGACTTGGGGGAAGGGGTAACTTTCACTTTTTTAATTAGGTGAAAACCATGGGAACTTTCAGTCAATTTTCACCAGTTGTGCCAATACAATATATCCAATAAATTGTTCTTTGAGGAATTTACCTGCCTCAGAGTTTTACCTTTATAGGTGCATTACTTGGAACACTGATATCTATTCCTACTGGGCATAGAGGACATACTATATAGAGGAACCCAAACCTTCAAATCAACATAAAGTATGTATAGGAACTACACAATAACAATACCGGGATGTCGTGAGCAATTCTGATTCTCATTCATTTCTGATCTTGTTTGGTCCAAAGCAGGGATGAAATTCAACAGGTTCTGACAGGTTCTGGAGAACCGGTAGTGGAAATTTTGAGTAGTTCGGAGAACCGGCAAACATCATCTCTGGCTGGCCCCAGAGTAGGGTGGGAATGGAGATTTTGCAATTTCCTTCCCCCTGGAGTGGGGTGGCAATGGAGATTTTGCAATATCGCTCCCCCAGAAGTGGGGTGGGAATGGGGATTTTGCAGTATCCTTCCCCTGCCACGCCCACCAAGCCACACCACGCCCACCAAGCCACGCTCACAGAACCAGTAGTAAAAAAAATTGAATTCCACCACTGGTCCAGAGGGATCCTGGTCTGTAGGATCATGAAAAACCAAAGGATTTCCTCCACACAATCTCCAAGATATTTTCCAATATTCACTTTATTTTTACTTTCAGGCCTGCTTTTGTGGATCCAAGCTCCAGAACAAAGAGAACTGGCTTGGTGACGTCATATCGTCACAGCTACCGGCTCGGCCAAACTGGGCCGAACCAGGAGGAACTGGCTGTTTGGTGTCAGTGTGGGTAGAGATTAAGGATTTGGGATCGTGGCGTCTGACTGCCACCCGATGTTCATGGATCCTGGTTTTTAATTGTCATGAAGTTCGCCCCACGTAGAATTAGTTGCAATGTTTACAGTTGGTTTTGTAGATTACAAGATACAGGAGGATAAAAGAAACAATGTACACTGACATCCCCTAAACTCCGCAGAAGATGTTACCTAGCCTGGTAATGAAATGTTTGGAAACCAACCCACAAGCTCGGAGAACGAATGTTCACTCTCAAGAAGATATTTCCTGACAGGGAGAATCATCAACCAGTGGACTGGCTGCCTCCAGGCATTGTGGGTGCTCCAACGCTGGAGGTCTTCAAGAAGAGATTGAACAACCATCTGTCCAGGATGGTCTAGGTTCTCCTGCATGGGCAGTGGGTTGGACTACTAGACTTCCAAGGTCTGTTCCAAGTATATTACTCCATGCGATTTTCAAACCCTAACCCTAACCCTAAAATAAACCAATTTTTTTTTTACTGCCTATAGAAAACATCCTGCTTTTCACTAAATCTATCAAATCTAGTACATCGTCTAGTGTGACAACATAAATGTTGCTACTTCTGTGTTTTATCTTTATTATCTACGTGCCACGCGGTGTCCTGTCACAAGTGGTGGCACCGGCGCGATGCAGAGTGTTGCAATGTAGAGTGCTGCTAGAGGCCGGGAGGCTGAAAACGGGCCCGTTTTAGGCTGGCAGAGTGCGCCCCATTTCGGCCGGTAAAGTGCTGCAGGCAAAAAATGGGGCAGAGGGGGCTATGCACCCACTATGCCCTATTTTGGCTGGCAGGGTGCTGCAGGGGGCGTCCGTCCCATCTCTCCCCCCCAGCTCCCTGCCCCCATCCCCCGCTGGCCCTCAGAGGAGAACTACAATGCTGATCCAGCCTTCGAACAAATCCAGTTTGACACTCCCTGGTCTAGACAGGTTCTCCTGCTTGAGCAGGGGACTGGACTACAAGACCTCCAAGATCCCTTCCAGATCATTCTATTCTATTCTAAGATCAAATTGTTGAAAGTGACTCTGGATCTATGGAATGTTTCCTTGCATGGTTAGCGCATTAGTAGAAATTGTGACATAACTCAATGTTATAGGGATGAATCAGAGCTACATTCATCCGATGTTGCTGCTACAAGTGATTGGAGAAGCTGAACCTGTTAAAAGTCTGTCTGGATGCCGTGCTTCCAAACTCAGGTTAGTTCAAACAAAATTGGGCATCCTACAGCACGCTTGTAAAACCATAATACAAGTCTGAACACAAAGAACAAAATACTCCAAGACTGGAGAAACTTAAAAAGGCAATTCCTTTGTTCTTTTAAGCCACAAGAGGAAATTGTGAGCTCTCATATTAAGTGAAATCAAAGAAGCTTCTCTTTATTTCATTCAATTTGTACGTCACCCAAGGATTCTGCTGGGATTGCAAGAAAACATAAAATTAAGAACAATAAAAACAAGGCAACTGTTAAGAAATGATTATTACCTACCTTGTTGGGTTGGCAATATATAAACCCTCAATATAGCTTTAAGACTGCTGTATTGCATCATACTGTGTCCTGATTGGTTAGCTCTGTAGCCAATATCTTTAAGAGGGAGCTAGAAACATGGTTTGTTTTTTCCCTTTGCTGTTCTTGCTCTCTGATATCTCTATATGCTACTGTTTGCAAATCCAGAAGAACTGTTTATTGTGAATGACTACGACAACTGGTAAGAAGACTTTGTTATTGGATTATCCCTGGAATGTCGTTTTGCTATCTCCTGTTTTATATGTGTATGACCTGGACTGTTTACTGGACTGTGCTTTACTATTTCCTGAAAGTAAACACAACTCAGTGTATCTGTATGTTGGCTGTGTTTATTCGTAACTACTCTCAATCGTCTCCATGTGCACACTCTTGCTACTCAAGGGTGTGCTACTTTGCGAATACCTTAACAGCAACAATAAAAGATAGCAACAAAAACATACTCACACTTGGACAAATAGCCAGATCTTAGGGTCTTTTGAAACACTAGTGGGGTTAGAGTTATGACACCACCTTTTCTTATTCTGCAACTGGACTGGTCCTGAACAGGGTGAAATACTCAAAATTTGAATAAATGAGCAGAATGCTAAGGTTTTCTTCAAGAAATTAATATATAGAATATAGAATATATTTTCTATATCGGCTACTACCAAGTTTAGAAGCGTTTGGATGAATGTATTCTTCTGTTATGGTTGCAGTTTTGTTTTATGGCTGTTTTTATCGTTTTATCATTTTGCTTTCTTGAGAATCTCGCCAAATCATTGAATTGGGCAGTGTACAGATTGAGTTCAGGAGTCAGAGGAAGAACTTTGCATAGTTCAGGCCAAGGACAGACATAAGGATGGAACCAAGTAAAGCTAATATTTCTATGAGTTCTCACCTGAGTGGATACTTTGATGAGAAATAAGGGAATTGCTATTTCTAAAGCCATTCCTACGGTCCAAGGAATTACACGTTTTTTCTCCTGTGTGGATCAGTTTATGAGAACGAAGGGATCTCTTTTCACGGAAGTGCTTTCCACACTCCGTACATTTATGCGGTTTCTCCCCAGTGTGGATCAGTTTGTGGGAATGAAGAGATCTCTTTTCACGGAAGCTCTTTCCACACTCTGTGCATTTATATGGTTTCTCCCCAGTGTGAATCCTCTCGTGGAGAGTCAGGGAACTGTTTTGGCTGAAGCTCTTTCCACACGCTGCACATTTATATGGTTTCTCCCCTGTATGGATCCTTTTGTGAGAAGTCAGGTGGCTGATATCACTGAAGCTCTTCCCACAGTCTGCGCATTTATACGGTTTCTCCCCCGTGTGGAGACTTCTGTGCGATGTAAGCTGACTGTTCCACATAAAGCTCTTCCCACATTCCATACACTTATACGGTTTCTCGCCCGAGTGGCTCCTTTTGTGGGAAATCAGATTCCCGCTTTGGCTAAAGCTCTTCCCACACTCCGTACATTTATAGGGTTTCTCCCCTCGGTGAATCCTTTTGTGAGAAGTCAGCGATCCGTTTTCCCGGAAGTTCTTACCGCACTCCAAGCATTTGTAGGGTTTCTCCCCTGTATGGATGCTTCTATGGGAAGCAAGGGAACTGCTCTTTCGGAATATTTTTCCACACTCCATGCACTTGTACGGCTTCTCCCCGGTGTGGATCCTTTTGTGAGAAGCAAAGGTGCTGCTTCCCCGGAAGCTCTTTCCACACTCCAGGCATTCGTACGGTTTCTCGCCGGAGTGGCGCCTTTTATGGGAAGTGAGGCTGCTGCTCGTGCTGAAGCTCTTCCCGCACTCCATGCATTCGTAGGGTTTTTCCCCTGTGTGGATCCTTTTATGGGAAGTCAGCTGACTGTGCCACCGGAAGCTCTTTCCACACTCCAGGCATCGATACGGCTTCTCCCCCGAATGGCTCCTGGTATGGGAAGTCAGGGAGCTGTTCTTGCTGAAGGTCTTTCCACACTCAACACATTTAAACGGCTTCTCCCCCGTGTGGATCCTTCTATGGTAAGTAAGCGAACTGTTCTTGCTGAAGCTCTTCTCGCACTCCATGCATTTGAAGGGTTTCTCCCCCGTATGGATCCTTCGGTGACAAGTAAGGTAACTGCTTTTTCTGAAGCTCTTTCCACACTCCGTGCATTTATAGGGTTTCACTCCTGCGTGGGTTATTTGGTGGGAAATGAGGGAACAGTTGCTGCCGAAGCTTTCTCCACATTCCCTGCACCTATGTAGCTTTTCTTCCACACTCATGCTTCCGCGTGTAGAGAAAGTCCTATTTGAATATTTTTTCACCTCCCTGCAGGGATATTTTTCTCCCATCAGGCAGCTCCTGTAAGGTTTGTTTACATCAAATCTGCCTTTGCATGCTTTTAAGTTTTTCCCTGCACATTTTCTCTTCTTTTTTTCTCGATGCTTTTGCTCGGCGAGAAAGTCTTGAAGGGGGGAACATGGGGAAATGGATTTTTTGTTTATTCCCTTGGTGAGTTGCTTCCTCTCCAAACCTTTTGATCCCCTTTTGTTGGCCAACTTCTTTTTATCTTCTTCTTCGGGATGATGTGCGTGGAATTGTTGGATGTAATTTCTCCCCTCTCCCCCGTGTGCTCTTTCTGCAGAGGAGAAAGAATGAAAATATAGCAAAGCTAAGGAAAAGTTATAAAGATTAAACCGCAAATTACTGTTTAGCATTTTTCAAGGCTATTCCACAGAACAACATAAGGTAACCACGAAGGAAAACCAAATACGCACAGGTTTTTGTGTATAAAATTGCACAGCAGGGACATGAATAATTTCTATTTTTGAGTACAGTAGCAGGAAACTTTTTAAAAATTGGAATCTCATATAAACAGAGCTATGTGTCCTTGCCCAGTTCTCATCTCAATAAATTAATGCTACGTAACACTGTATATGAATCTCAGCAAGTATAAGTATAAAGTACAGGTAGTCCTCACCTTAAGACCATTTAGCAACTGTTTGAAGTTACGACAGACCCCCAAAAGATACTTATGACCTAGTGTTAAACTTCCAATAGCCAGTCCCTCCCCTCTAGGTCATGTGAACACATTTTGGGAGCTTAATAACCAGTCCAGATTCATGGCCATTTCTGGTGTCCTGCAGTCACATGACTGCAATTAACAATTTTGCTGAAAAACAAATTTCCGGTTTTGGGCAAAAATGCCGCATAGTAAACAATGGCTTCAGTGAATGCTGCATTTGCTTAATGATTGTGGATTTATGTCAACCTGGCAGAAGCCATTTTCCTAATACATCGTTGCCACCCAGTACGGAAGCGGGAGAGGAAGGTGGAATATCTTACTAGACACAACATAGATTTTTCTCCTGGGAACCAAGGTCATCAACCCAGGTGATGGAGGAAGGAGGAGAAAGGTGCCTGAGGAGCCAGCCAATTAACCTAATTGGCCAATGTGACCAGTGACACTCGAGGAAGGATTTATCACTTGTTTTTTTTAATTATGCTGAAACTGTGGGAAAGATCCAGAGTTGGTTTTCCATTAAGTGTGTCAATATGATGTACCCAATAAAGAAGTTCTTTGAGGAAGCAAGTGGCCTCGGAGTTCTGATTTGTTTGGGTTCCTTGACAGTTCACTTAACAACCATGGCAATGGTTCACTTATTGGCCACCACAAAAAAAGGTCTTAACTTGACTCGCTTCCATCATAATCTGCTTTACAAACATCAAGGCTCCATTACAGTCATAATTTGAGGACTACCTCAAGAAGTGGGATCTAGTGCCAAGGTGGCGCAGTGCGATCATCAGAGGCTTTTTTTTTTACTTTTAAAAGCATTTTTTCGGCTGAAGAAGTTGTCGAAAAAATGCTTTTAATTTTTTTTTTAAAAAAAGCCTCTGATGATTGCGCAGCTCAGATGGGCATTGGAGTGGGGGGGGGGGGCTGGGATTTTTGCTACCGCTTCTCCGAACCACCCACCTCCATCACTACCGGATCGGGTGATCCGGTTCGAACCGGGAGCATTTCACCCCTGAGTTGTGGGGAAAAGGATATGGAGCAAAAGGTCCTTACCCAGAGAGGCGACATTCTTTGAATTCTCCCGCATCACCTCCCCATGGAGGGCTTTCTGATCAGCATCCAGATGGGACCATTCCTCCTCAGAGAAATACACAGCCACCTCCTCAAAGGATAAGAGACCCTGAAAATGGGAATGAAATGTCCCCATTAAAGGACAGATCAAGGACAGAGGCTCATAACTAGAGCAGATGGCCTTTGAATGGTCCCCTACAACTCTCTGCTCTTTCTCCTCCTACCTGACTTGGAGGTTCACCTGCTCTTTCAAAGACGGTAGAAGAAGGAGCAGATCCTACAAACACCATGGACGTCATCCCACTGTCTGTAAGGGAGACAAAATCAATGGAGACGTCAAATAATATCGTTAATAAAATATGGGGAGATTGTCAGGGTTCCAAGTAACATGCCCACAGCAAACAAAACTGAGGCAGGCAATTACCTCAAAGAATAGGTTTATTAGATATGTCATATTGGCACAGGCTGATGAAAACCGACTCGGACTATTCCCACGGTTTTCACCCAATTAAAAGTAAAAGTTTGTCACTTTCTCAAAATAATCAGTCACATGGTCCAATCAGGATGCTGTCCAGTTGCTAGGTGACTCCAGTCCCCTCCTTCCGAGCACCTGCAGGAATGTCCTTGGTTCCCAAGAGAAAGTGATTTGTTTTGACTACAACACCCCCAACTATCTCCAACTTCCCCCTCCCCCTCCCTCTTCTCCAGTGTGTCAGCACTGAAGTTTCAAAATGGCCTCAGTCAGGCCAGCTTCAAGGTTGACAGAGATATTGCACCAAAGAGTCCACAAAGAATGAAAGATGGAGCTTTGAAGGACTTTCCTCACCTGCTGAAGTGTCACAACGCTGATCTTCCCTGGAGCTGCCTCTGAGAAGGAGCTCCCTCCTTTTCTCTGGATTTTCCATGACAGTTTCCAAGAAGCTTCCCTGGACCTGTTGTATCCCATGACACAAAGGATGGAAAATAATGAACCAACACACAAAATGAACCGGATTCTTATACTCTGTCCTCGGCTTTGTAACTTAACCTCTCTATATTCATCAATGAAGATGAAGGAAAGAATTATCCCAAATATTTCTGGAAGGAGATACATTGCCTAAAGAATTAAACATCTCATATTACATGCTCAGAATCATGAGGTATAGTCGTACACTTATGAGAAGCCACCTAGAACTAAGAAGAAATTTCCTGACAGAACAATTAACCAGTGGAACAACTTGCCTCCAGAAGTTGTGAATTCTCCAGCACTGGAAGTTTTGAAGAAGAGATTGGACAACCATTTGTCTGAAATGGTATAGGCCAGTGATGGCTAACCTTTTTGCCATCGCGTGCCAAAAGCAGGGTGAGCGGGGGGGGGGTCGTGTGTGCACGTGCCCACACCCATAATTCTATGCACCCCACCCAGTGGTGGGTTGCCCCCGGTTTGCACAGCTTCTATAAAACTGGTAGTAAAACTGGCGGGAGGCTCTGCCCACTGATTCTGATGTCATCAAAACGCTTCTGCACATGCTCAGAAGCTTCTGTGCTTGCGTAGAAGAGTGTGCGTTCCCGCTCGCTTCACTCGTGCGCGTGTGTGGCCCCGTTGCAAACCGGTAGTACAGGTAAAGAGAACCCACCCCTGGCCTCATCCCCCCGCGCTCCCCCCGCTTTTGGCACGTGATGGTCTGGTGGGCTCGGTAGGCCCATTTTTTGCTCTCCCCAGGCTCCAGAGCCTTTCTAGGAGCCTGAGGAAGGTGAAAACGGCGTTCCCCACCCCCCTGGAGGCCCTCCAGAGGCCAAAAATGACCTGTTATCCCAGGGGGTGGGAAAGGTTGTTTTCACACTCCTCAGGCTCCTAGAAAGGCTCTGGGAGAGCAAAAAACGGGCCTTCCTCATCTCCCCCGGCCCTCCGGAGGCAGGAAACAGTCTGTTTTCCTACTTCCGGTGGGCCCAGAAGGCCCAAACGGAGCTGAGCTTGCGTGACCACCAATATGGCTCCGCGTGCCACCTGTGGATATAAGGTTTCCTGCATAAGCAAGGGGTTGGACTAGAAGACCTCCAAGGTCCCTTCATTCCATTCCATTCCATTCTATGAACTGAACATCTCTGAAAGCTGAAAAAATGAGGACCCAGATTGTGGGGGCAATAAGCTGACTTTGTATAAATATACAAAAGTATGAAGGCTATTGCTTAACACATTGTAAGCCGCCCTGAGTCTCCGGAGAAGGGCGGCATATAAATCAAATCAAAAAAAAGAAGAAAAAAAAAGTCCTCTCACCTGTGATTCTTTCTGCTTCTCCTCCTCTGCCTGGCTTAAGAGGAAGCCTTCTGCCAGGGCCACCGCTTGGGAACTAGTCTCTGCTCCACACTCCCAGACCCAGCCCTCCATCTGCAGGGGCAGAAGGGCCAGGAGTTGCTCCAGGATCACTAGGTCCAACATCTGAGCCTTTGTGCGTCTTTCTGGCTGAAGCCACCGACGGCAAAGGTGGTGGAGATGGCTGCAAATTTCTCGGGGACCCTTAGACTCTTGGTACTGGATGTTCCTGAAGTGCCAGCACTGGACCTCTGAACTGATGCTTTCCTTCTCCAGGATCTTCTGTCCGGTTCTTGCCCAGGTCTCCCCAACTTTTTCGGCTCCTTGATCTCCTGGGTGTTGTCCCTCCATATTTTTTTCCCTCTATCTTCCTGCAGATCCAAATACAGCCAACAGATCTCTTGGTTGTCCAAAGACCTTTTCCTTCCTACGACCTGGATTATATGAAGAGAAGGAACACAACATGTTTCAGCTGTTATACCTGAGTGCAACCCAAAAGTCATTTCTAGACATTCCCACACTGGTTGGGCCTTTTGACTCTTTAAAAACCCAGGGAGGCAATGTCAGAAATATTGTGAGGAAAGAAAAGATAATTTGGAGTCAGACAGGAAAGATCACAGGTAGTCCTTGAAGCAATGGGTGGAAAGTAACCTAGAACGAAGAAGAAATTTCCTGACAGTTAGGACAATTAATTAGTGGAACAACTTGCCTCCAGAAGTTGTGAATGCTCCAACACTGGAAGTTTTTTAGAAGAGATTAGACAACTATTTGTCTGAAATGCTATAGGGCAGTGATGGCTAACCTTTTTGCTGTCGCATGCCAAAAATGGGGGGAGCGCGGGGGGTTTGTGCGCATGTGTGCCCACACCCATAATTCAATGCACCCTGTCCCCCACACATGTGTGACCCCTCCCCCCCCGCACTCCCCCCTGCGCTCCCCCCACTTTTGGCACGGTGGGCCTGGTAGGCCCGTTTTTCATCCTCCCCAGGCTCCGGAGACTTTGTAGGAGCCTGGGGAGGGTGCAAACTGCCTTTCCCATTCCTCCAAAGACCCTCTGGAGGCTGGAAACAGCCTGTTTCCTGATTTCTGGTGGGCCTGGAAGGGCCGAAAATCAGGTGGCCAGCGCGCGCATGCGTGCTGGAGCTGAGCTAGGGCAACACTCGTGTGCCTACAGATACGGCTCCGCGTGCCACTTGTGGCACCCGTGCCATAGGTTCGCCATCACAGCTATAGGGTTTCCTGTCTGAGCAGGGGGTTGGACTAGAACAGGGGTGGGCAATTGTGGCTTTTTTACAACCTGTGGACTTCAATTCCCAGAATTCCTGAGACAGCTTGGCTGTCTCAGGAATTCTGGGAGTTGAAGTCCACAGGTTGTAAAAAAGCCACAATTTCCCACCCCTGAACTAGAAGGCCTCCAAGGCCCCTTCCAACTGTTATTCTATTCCTGTTCCTAGGGGTGAAATGTAAAATTTGTTACTACCGGTTCTGTGGGCGTGGCTTGGTGGGGGGGGGAGTGTAATTTGACTGGGTGGGCATGGCCAACTTTTTTTTTTTAACTTTTCAAAGCATTTTTTCTAATGCTTTGAAAAGTCTCTGCCGATCAGGCAACTCAGCTGGGATCGTCAGAGACTTTTCAAAGCATTTTTTTTACCACCTCTTCAGCCAAGAGGTTGCAGAAAAAAATGCTCTGAAAAGCCTCTGACGATCCCAGCTGAGCCGCGCGATCATCAGAGGCTTTTTTTTTTTTTTTTACTTTT